>OZ007580.1:38243428-38508428 GCA_963931925.1 Onchidella celtica | reverse complement strand
ACAGTGTAGAGAATCCATTTACTTCGGATAGTTCTGATGGTGACGTTGCATCGGACAACGAGAAACAGAATAGTGAACTTTCTCCTACTTCATTGTCAACTCCTGCTACTGCTCCCTCTGGGGCACGATTTGATTGCTCGTGGTCATCCAGCATCCACCCTGAACATCACCCCATTGAATGTTTGAACATCTCACAACCCGATCATTCAGTCATCTTCCCCTCCAAAAGACTCCATTGACGGGATTGAAGAACAACTAACGCAGAGTGCAAAACAGTTAGTGTCAGATTTGCTTGCCGGTGTTCAACATTCCCAACTTGAACAATCAGATGTTTCCATTGGATATTCTTTGTCTGCAAGTTCGTCATATCTGTGAGTGCTCGTCGAACTATGTCCGCCTCCGATCTCACCGTTACCTACCACTCCATCACCAATTTTCGGCTTGTACGACATCAAGAAAGGAGAGAGAACCTTGGTCTCAGAAAACCAAACACCCAATACTAGAAAGTTGCAACTGCCATAACCATTGTTTGGAAAAAAATCGGACACCGACAATGCTTTTGCTATTCATCAAGAATACTTGAATCACACCTACAACGAGCAAAGAAACTGGCTATTCAGTCATCGCATTAAACTAGACCCATCAGAAAAAAGAAAGCAGTGTCGTTTTATGGATAAAACAGGAACAGCCGTCAGCAAACGCAATTTTTTCGTCTGACACAAAAGAGTTTTCCCTTGGAACCGAGTTTTTGAACATGTCAATGGACAGAAAAAGGCGAAACAATGCCCTCGCTGAACAAAAAAGGCGTTTTGTCGTATCAAACATAATCAGAGCAATGCCTATCTCTTCAGCAAGGCGTTTGTGTGATTAGGTCTGATGCGACAAAACGCCTTTTTTTCTGAAAAAAGGCGTTTTACCTTTGAGCATTGATTCGACAAAACGCCTTTTTCATCATAGTTTAATTAATTCAGCACCAATTCAAATAAAACTTTACACAAAGTTAAAAGACATCATAAAGTGTCACTTCAGTCTATAAAAACTGCATTTTGTTTCCTAGATTTAAATTTAGAGACCGCAAAACTAAATCGCGATTTTCTCGAAACGGCATTTTCAGGAAAAAGGCGTTTTGTCGAATCACGTTAGCTTTATCGTGCACAACGTGCACACGGTCATAGGATCAGGAACAGGAACTTTTTCCCCGAAAAAAAAAAAATAATAATCCAGTATGAATGCACCGACGGTGGACGGAACCCGGTACCTTTGGCATGAGAGGCGAACACCTTGCCTCTATAGCCCACAGGTTGTGTTGTAAGTTGAGGAACAAATTCTGAAAACTGAGAGTCAAAAACATTGTGTTTTTATATTTTGTTGCTATTGTTGTTGTAGTTGTTGTTGTTGTTGTTGTAGTTGTTGTTGTTTATTATCGTAACTATTAAGTCTGAAAAAGAAAGTTGTTCAGCTTGTAGTTTTTTGTGCAGTTTTTTTTTTTTTTTGCGTTTCCTGAAAAAGTTGTAAAAACCTAGTTACGATAGTTTATCAAGCGGGCATCGATCAATGCACAGGGTGATTGTAAAGTGCACTGCTTTTATGCATTTGAATATTATGTGCTTGACGTCATACAGGCCTTGCTTCTGGTCAGAGCCATCTACCGAGCCGGGAGATCAAAGCACAGCAGATTTGGCCATCAAAGATCTGGTGATCTTAGCGCTTGTTGGTTCCAACTCCACGTTTTGCACAACTGAAAAATTCCACGTTTAACGTTTTGCTGTTTTAACTATTATGATAAGGAGTTAGAATAAACCGGAACCGCCAAACAGCTTGATAAGTGTCACAACACATTTAAACAAGTGTCAAAGTGCGTATTTGTTATACCCCTTCTACATATTAAAAGATCTCCACTGATATTCTTTTCAGAAAGTGGAGATAGAACAGACTAGAACTATGGTCGGAATCTGCGTAACTGGTCCGTGTCTGGGTAGACTTTGATTGCAATTGACGGCGATGGTTTTAAGTGGAAGACATTACTTTGTGAGTACCCCATGGAAGGTTGCCACGCCTGGTCATCAAAGCTCGGCGTTAACGGTCTGTGTTTGAATAGACTTCGATTTGCAATTAACGGTGATGGTTTTAAGTGGAAGACATTACTATATGAGTACTTTGTGAACGGTTCCCATGCCTGGTCATCAAATATTATGAAATCTGCGTGATCGGCCCGTGTAAGAGTACACTCTGATTGAAATTAGCGGTGATGGTTTTAATAACCAACATTACTTTACGAAAGCACTTCGTGACGCCAAACCACTTGACTCTTCGGCGGTGAGATTACGGAAGAGAAGATTATGTACACAAATTCCACGATTAAATAATCCTTTAGCACCACAAATGTAAAATAAAAATTCAATTCCCTTCCTAAATTAACAGCATTTCAGTTTTTAATTCCAGCGGATTAAATGGCACCCTAGTTGGTAACTTTCTCAGTTACCAAGGGAAAAATGGGAGTGGAACAGCGAAAGGACACCCACACCAGACAAGCTCGGGTGTAAGTTCGCTTGTACTTCCGGGTATCCGTTTCTAATCAGTATGAAAACTTCGTGTGACGTCGCATTTTGAAATACCATAGTTTTCTTAATCGTGTTTAATCAGTGGACGAGGAAGTGGCGCGTCAGTGGGGCGGAAACAGAACACGTGAGCTTGAGTTTCAGTTTGGTCTTTCACGGTGCGTCGGCGTGACAATGGCGCCTTTCTCGGTCTATTTGATACTGTAGTCATCTGTGGTATGTGGAGCTTCTAGATTTCACAATGCAGTTTCCATCAATCGTCTTGCATGGGGCATTTTGGACATTTAAATAGAAATATAATTTACATGTTCATCTTTTTTTATTTTTTGTCATGCAGCTGCCAAAGCAAAAGCACTGGTAAAACTGAAACCCTTATCTTATTATAAAAAAAAATAGTGGTGGGAGTAATTCATTGTGGTACAATTTAGACCCTTTTTTTGCTCGACGCCACAGCCTAAATGACAGTTTCCAAAGTTATAAAGTTAATTTTCGTCAAGTGTCAACTAATCCAGATGAAAATTACCGATTTCAGAACTTCTGAAATAATGCAGAACTGATTTTGAATGGTTATATTATTACAAAAATATGAATATCTAATTGGGGAAGAAAAGTATCTGTTAATAAATTAGGAAGAGCAAATGGATCAAGGCATTTTCACTACAGGGTGATCCATCTCAAATGTGGTAAACTGGTTGCCGAAGGGTTAATCTCTCTGCATGCGTGCGAGTCATGGACACTAACAGCATAACTAAAGAGGACGATCCAAGCAGTAGAGATGAGATGTCTCAGAAGGGTACTATGCGTCTCGTACACAGAACACATCACAAATGAGGAAGTGCGCAAAAACCGTCACCCAGCACGGGCGTCACTATGAAGACCTTCTGAAGACAGTAAACAGAAGAAAGCTGAAAATGGACGTGTGGCAAGAGCTAGTGGAATATCAAAGACCATCCTCCAGGGTACAGTTCAGGGAATGAGGAGACGAGGGCAGACAAAGAGAGAAATGGACGGCCAATAATTGTTACTGAATGGACGGGAAAATTTTGCCACAACTCAGGCCCTTGCCCATAGGCGCCAGAGGGGGAGGCAGTTGGTTCAACGCCCACTAGTGCAGTGCCCCCGACGACTCCGGAAGGAATTATGGGATCCAAAGAACTGTTACAGGAAGCGATCTACTTCACCCTCAAGGCCCCATTAATCACTAGCGATACACCGGAATTTATCAATCGGCTGCAGTTCCCACATGAGCAAATTCTCACAAAATCAGAAATTTTCCCACAAGTAGAAATGGGGGCGGGGCCTAGTAGGTTAAAACAAACACCTCAGGCCTGCGTGTCTATTTTAGTGACATCAATTAACATGCAAGAATTAAGAAGTTGCTATGCAGCACTGTTCTTATCGCGATAATGTAGACCAAAGAATCTCATCGAATTTGGTTTAGAAACTGCCTTACTGCTAGCATGGGCTAACATCTGTTGGAATAATATGGCATGTTGTCTGTCCCTCCCCCCTCCCCCCCCTCCCCTCCCCAATCCGTCCAGCCGGCTACCTGTTCATTCATAATATTTTGTCTGATCGGCTGTCGTCCGTCTGTCTGTCTGTCTGTCCGTCTGATTGTCTGGAAAGGAGACGTATGCCCCAAGCCCTACAAGCCAAGTTCCAGCTCTTAGCAGTCAAGACGTTTTCTAATGGCCACTTCCGGCAAGTTCCTGACCTTGTCAGCTCTTTGAACATAAATTCAATAATGTCTGTACAGGAGCTGAAGTCATTTCTGACATTGGACCCCGCCGCCCCCGTCCCCTCTTATTGTATTTATTTATTTATTTTTGTAGCCCCAGCCATGAGATTTAATTCCTTCAAAAACTGATTTACGGCTATTTTGGAAACGGAGGTTTTCTTCCCTTTCCGCTTTAATCTGGAGAAAATTAGATCAGCCACATGAATATTTTGTACAGCAGGAGTGTTGACAAAAGACGTCCATGCTGTTCTGCAAAGCCGGTCTAAGCGGTCTTGTCCACAGCATCCGGTCCACTCCGATATTAATTTGGCGGAAATGACCTGCGAAAAAAAGTAAAAACACTCTTTGCCTCTATGCCGATGAGGAGCGAGGGCGGAACTGATGCTGTGGAGAAGTATACAGAGGCGAAGAGTCTTTTACTTTTTCATACCTCATTTTCCGTCAAAAATAGCTGAGCGGGTGCTATGGAGAAGACCATTAAGGCCCTGCATGACCCAATAAACAGACTCGTAGTTTTTCTCTGTAAAACCTGCAATGTGGTCTCAGGTGTATGTTGTAATATAGCCAGATTTCCGAATTCTTCACCCTAGCTGTAAGGCGACAAATCATAGTTGTTGTTTTTTTTTTCATCGCCATGAGGTATGCAATATATATATAACAGAAGGAAAAGAACGCCCATTATTGAGATGGGTCCAGATTTAGAATCTCTTTTGGTTTTTGACTAAGGTTGTTTTGTTTTTTTTTGCATGTATGTGTGTGTGTAAAAATGAACGTAAATTTAATGTTTAGCTGTTATGTGGTTGTTGTAATAATAAATTTAAATAATGTGAAACAACTGGCCGAAGAAAAGATCATTTTTGTAACGTAGAATTTTGCTTGTCTTCAAAAATGTTGAAGTTATAAGAAGAAATGTTTTAGCCACATCCAGGAATAACAAAAGTGGCTAAAAACTTTGAACCGGCCTCATGTAAACTGAGGAAAGTGTTGACACGCTAATATGTGGAAGGAAGATTCGTAATTATAATACATAATCTTAATCTGTAAAAATAAAGAATCAAAACAGAACATATCGAGGGTTGTCAAATAGAATGCCTCATGTTCAAAATCCTCAGATTGAGAAAGAAACGAGTCTGAAATTTGTAACCGTAATGGAAATTGAAGTAAGTAAATAACTTCAACACGGTCACATGAATAGTTTGATGGAGTTACGAAAAAAAAAATGTCCAGGCATGTTGGAATTTTTTTTTGGGGGGGGGGGGGGGGGTCGAGCACCTTGTCTTCTCGAATGAGGACGAAAAACTCGGAGGGCCCGAGTGTGTACGTTGCGCACGGTAAAGATACTTTGGCATTTGTGAAGTCGAGAAGAGCAGGAGGTCAAACAAGACCGCTGCCCGGGCAAAATTCTAAAAAAAAAAAACACCTTGAATCCCTACCACAAATACACATAGAAACAAGAACAAGAAAAATGAAAAAAAAAAAAACACCTTGAATCCCTACCACAAATACACATAGAAACAAGAACAAGAAAAATGAAAAAAAAAAAAACACCTTGAATCCCTACCACAAATACACATAGAAACAAGAACAAGAAAAATGAAAAAAAAAAAAACCTTGAATCCCTACCACAAATACACATAGAAACAAGAACAAGAAAAATAAAAAAAAAAAACACCTTGAATCCCTACCACAAATACACATAGAAACAAGAACAAGAAAAATGAAAAAAAAAAACACCTTGAATCCCTACCACAAATACACATAGAAACAAGAACAAGAAAAATAAAAAAAAAAAACACCTTGAATCCCTACCACAAATACACATAGAAACAAGAACAAGAAAAATAAAAAAAAAAAACACCTTGAATCCCTACCACAAATACACATAGAAACAAGAACAAGAAAAATGAAAAAAAAAAACACCTTGAATCCCTACCACAAATACACATAGAAACAAGAACAAGAAAAATGAAAAAAAAAAACACCTTGAATCCCTACCACAAATACACATAGAAACAAGAACAAGAAAAATAAAAAAAAAAAACACCTTGAATCCCTACCACAAATACACATAGAAACAAGAACAAGAAAAATGAAAAAAAAAAACACCTTGAATCCCTACCACAAATACACATAGAAACAAGAACAAGAAAAATGAAAAAAAAAAAACCTTGAATCCCTACCACAAATACACATAGAAACAAGAACAAGAAAAATAAAAAAAAAAAACACCTTGAATCCCTACCACAAATACACATAGAAACAAGAACAAGAAAAATGAAAAAAAAAAAACCTTGAATCCCTACCACAAATACACATAGAAACAAGAACAAGAAAAATGAAAAAAAAAAAAACCTTGAATCCCTACCACAAATACACATAGAAACAAGAACAAGAAAAATGAAAAAAAAAAAACCTTGAATCCCTACCACAAATACACATAGAAACAAGAACAAGAAAAATGAAAAAAAAAAAAACCTTGAATCCCTACCACAAATACACATAGAAACAAGAACAAGAAAAATGAAAAAAAAAAAAACCTTGAATCCCTACCACAAATACACATAGAAACAAGAACAAGAAAAATGAAAAAAAAAAAACCTTGAATCCCTACCACAAATACACATAGAAACAAGAACAAGAAAAATGAAAAAAAAAAAACCTTGAATCCCTACCACAAATACACATAGAAACAAGAACAAGAAAAATAAAAAAAAAAAACACCTTGAATCCCTACCACAAATACACATAGAAACAAGAACAAGAAAAATGAAAAAAAAAAAACCTTGAATCCCTACCACAAATACACATAGAAACAAGAACAAGAAAAATGAAAAAAAAAAAACCTTGAATCCCTACCACAAATACACATAGAAACAAGAACAAGAAAAATGAAAAAAAAAAAAACCTTGAATCCCTACCACAAATACACATAGAAACAAGAACAAGAAAAATGAAAAAAAAAAAAACCCAAGAAAAAATGAGATGTAAATGGCAAGAGCAGCGAACCTTCTAGAATAAATATCTCAACACAAACAGTGGATAAAACAAGGACCTGAGGATTTCCTCTGTAGGTACGTAAACTGCTCACTCAGTCCTGTCGCGTGAAGTCTCAGCGACAACAGTAGTGAGCCCGCGGTCGTGACGGAAGTGTGAGCGAGGTTGGAACGGCCCAACAGTGAGGCTGGGTCACTGCCGCCAGATATAAGGATGTACTCGAACAACGCGCGCACACGATTCATGCATGTGCGTGATACCGGGTCGGAGGGGCATTCCTTCACTTATGAACTTGCCAACAACTCTGTGCGGATCGCCCCAGTGTGCACACGCGTGTACAAGACTTGGTTATTGATGTGACCCTGTGGGTGAGAGGTAAAGTTTTTGTCTTTTGTTTGTTTGTTTAGTGCTATTTGCAATTATTTTCATTTTGTGTGTGTGTGTGTGTGTGTTTGTGTGTGTGCGCTGTTTTGATAATTTTTTTTGCAATTATTTTCATGTTTGTGTGTGTGTGTGTGTGTGTGTTATTTTAATGGGTTTTTACTTTTTTTTGCAATTATTTGCATTTTGATTTTTTTTTGTTTTTTGTTTTGATATTTCATTTTTTTTTCTTTTATCCTGTGGATACCCAGATATACCAAAATAGTCGTGAATCGGTATTTTATTTTTGTAAATGTGGCCTGCAAGACGAAAAATGGAAGTTGTTTTTTTTATAGAAAATTAGTAATGTTTCATGATTTCAAATTCATACGGAGGACTTGAAAACGACTGCAACATTCCCTGTCTCAAAATAACGATGGCAATATAAAAATTTATTCACGTCCGATCTTGTCATGAAAAGGGGCAGATCATACTATAATGGAGCTAAAGGTGAAAGTTCTGCCTTCAAAGGCCCTTTTTGGGAGGGCTCCAAAACTCTGGAAGCATTCTCGTCGCCTATAACTCGACTAATTGTGATGTAAGGGGATAATATTCAAATGCTTCAAACTCTGGGTAATTTGTTCATTTTGCATAATTCACACGTAAAATTCGCCACAAACACTTCCGTCTCCATGCTTTTAGAACAGGGACAGGCTATTATGATCTATTTTTAGTACCGTGACGCAGTATCCCTCATCGTTCATTCGCTGAAGGAAGCAAATTGTGGATTAATGAAAACATGGATCGCCTGCAAACTTTATGGGGGAAAAGGGTAAACAAACTCCAGAGTTGGCGCGAAATCCGAGTCGATACTGATTCTGTCATTGTATTTCTTTGTCTGTGGAAGGAACTTTACTTTGTGTCCTAGATTTAGATCATTATAAGTAATAAAGATATTTCTCCCGGACAGGACCGGGTAACTCAGCTAGTAAAAATAATGCCCACTATCTTTTCCTTTTTTTGGGGGTATTTTTTCCATTTCATTTTATACCATTTTGGGATATTTGCGCTAGTGTCATTGCAGCCGAGTTACCACTCGAGCAGACATGTCACCCCCACATGCAGCGCCGGTCAGCGGTTTTTTTTGGGGGGGGGGGGGGGAGGGGGGGATACCTAATTTGCCCGGGCAATGGCCTGTTCGGCCCTCACGATTTCCACCTGCCAAGATATCTTTAACGTGCGCAACGTGGACATCGGCCCTCCAAGTTTCTCTTCCTTATCTGAGAAGACTAGGAGCTCGATCCTACCCACCATAGGATCAGGGACAGGAAAATACGAGAAAAATTCCAAAAACTCCAGCATGCCTGCACCGAGTGGGATTCGAACCCGCTACCTTTGGCACGAGAGGCGAGCACCTTGCCTCTAGACCACCGTGTCCCGTGTTATGTTACACTGAGTGGGCGGTCAGTCGGCATTCCCTGTAGGGATCTCCTTCACCTTCTGTGCTGCTGTTCTGCTATATCATTCTGTCTATCGTCTTGCTTTTTCTTAGCCTTACAACATGGCCGTTTTCTCCGAACTCAGACTCAAACCACTTACCTGTTACATAGGTGAAATTTACGGGTATACTTTAGAGTGTAAAACTGTTGAGAATTCAACGTTTGTTTGTAATGCAAATGCGTTTGAATTAGTTACTTGTTTTTTTTCTTTTTCTCTCTCCATGGTCAAAACCTGGCCAGGCAAGAACGTTTTATTGCATTTTAATATCTGTATGTCAAAGTCTTGACTGAATCACCTTTAAAAATGTGTTTAACTCTTTATTTTAGGAGGTTTGCTGCCTTTGGCATGTTCACCTCATTTTGTTTCTGTGTGTTTTAGTGGCAGGGATTATTTTTGTTAGAATTTTGCCCGGGCAGCGGCCTTGTTCGGCTGCTCTTCTCGACTGTCGGCCGCCAAGGCATCGTAAACGTGCGCAACGTTCGCATGGGTCCTCCGAGTTTTTCGGGAATTTTTCCGAGAACACCAGCTGCTCGATCCTACCTACCATAGGATCAGGGACAGGAATCCCCCCCCCCCCAAAAAAAAAATCCTCCGTGCCTGCATGGACGGGGGATCGAACCCGATACCTTTGGCATGAGAGGCGAGCACCTGGCCTCTAGACCGCTGTGTCCCCTATCACTTTTGAAAATAGCAATGTTGCAGTTTTTAAAAGAAATATACGTAAAGTGGCAAAACATAGTATCAAAACCGTATCTAGCGAAAGCCACTGGATGCAGAAATTTATATTTGATCATCAAAATTGGATATCAAAGATAATTGTGGAACAACCTTAGCGTTGACACCAGGAAACGTGATAACGTCATCACGTCATTTAAAAATACACTCAAAACTGAACTGTTTAGATCTGTTTTCTTTCAAACTGATTGATGCCCTTTTTGGTCTAAGATGTTCTCAGAGATTTGACGATGAGAATAGATTACGTTCTGTTTTAATGTGAATGGGACCATAATGAATCGATCTTGTTGACTCTTTTTTCTAATTAGAGTTCAGGGGATATCCTTTTTCGCTGGATTAATATTTGAGCGCTTTACAACCCAATTATTACAATTACTCTACACAATGTGAAAACATTACAATGATAAAACATGCTTATTATGAACAAAACGAAACAGCTGCGTTGTCTCACACTAAAGCTATGGCTATGTCATCCCTTTAGAATGACATTCTTCTATGTCCTCTTTTGGGGGCTGAACTGGGTTACATACTGCCCACTACTGCTACGGGCCTTCTCCATTGCGTGTCAAAGTAGAAAGCATAGTCGGTGTGTAATTTGTATGTATTACTAAAAAGTAGAAATTCTTTGCTCTATAAGCTATGACAACACGAAACTTTAATCCGCGATTTCTCAAAAGTTGACGGAAGGGAGTTAGAGACAATCTGCTAACAGGGGTAATTGGCTTCGCTTTGGTCGCCAGTTCCTTTGACATGCCTACAGGGCTGTCTACTCTTAGCATCTGTCTGGGCCCCTGGGCAAAGCAATAGGCCGCGGCCCGCCACCTGCACAACAACTAAGAAATTTGCATGCATGGGGTCGTCTAAACCCTTGGGGCCCATGGGCAGCCGGACAGTGTCCCACGAGTTAAGACGGCTCTGCGTGCGTATGGGCATTTGAGATATAAATTTATGTGAGTAGCATTAGGTCTAAATAGACTCCACTGTACAATCATTGACACGTCCATCCGATATTTATGCTATGCTAGTCACTTTTTCTGTGTCAGTATCGACTTTAGGCAAACGTGATCTCCCATGTTAATATCGACTCTAGTCAAACATAGCTATGTCTCTTTTCTCTCTCTGTCACAAATCCCAGACTGGGAGATGTAATATTTTATGACAGGACAACAATCACGAACAAACAAGTTTAACACTTAACAAAACAACCCATCAGACTCACACATTTATTAAACATAATTATACATATAATAGCGCAATTACATACATTATGTTATTGAAATGACTGCCGTACAACGGCCTTATTCTCACACACACTCTCCCTCGGATCCACAATCCGGTAGTTACTCCTAAAGGCACTTCGGCCTCAGCCTCTCCCCTCAGGGTCTTAATAGTACATTAATGATTCACTGGCACCGCAGTCTCTCAACATCACCTTCCTATTGCCACACAACTTATCAGTTCACTTGCCCATCATCATGGCAATAATATAGTATCTCATTCACTCTCATATCTACGTCCCTGTCCGTGGCCCGACTGCCACGACTTTATGTGCTTCTACTGTCCTGCACTGACAGCCTCACTTCTGGCCTATGTGTGGCCTCCGGCCCTATGCTGGCCTATCACTTGTGCTCATCGAGGTGGCTCTTCGGCCCGTCCCCGACACCTACAAGAATAACATTACATTGGTATAATACCCTACCATTTCTATTCACTCCACCTCTCCTTACAATCCATGAAGCGTACACACACTAGTTCACCTTTCACTCACCACACATCTTACGGTAACACACCTCCATCGGAGTACACACTACTCACTCGCGCTACAAATCCATGAACTCACTTTCATCTATCGCTCATGGCGCACATTGCTATATCCAATATCAAGGACTTCCACATTCCTCACATATACTTATTTACATCATGGTAATAGACGAATATAATATAATACATCAATCATAATAATCAATCAACGTTCTACATACCAGTCATTACTGGAAAGACTCTTCCACTAGTCTTCTCGACTGCTTCCTTTATGTCCGCCCGATGGGCTCTTATTCACAGGTCCGCTCCGTCGGGCCTTCTAACTTGCAGTGATAGTTATACAGCGCTTTCGCCTCCTTCAGACCCCCCCACTACTCACAACAGCACGCTTAACTTGCTTGCCTACCGTGAGCCCTTCTTACTCTACACCCGCTCTGTAGCAATCCCCTTAATTGCACTCACTCCACTCGTGACACTCTCCATGATCTCCCTGTGTTTCTGTCTATCTTTCTCACCTTCACTCCAGCAGCCTCTGAGGCTCATATCTATCTATCTATCTATCTATCTATCTATCTATCTATCTATCTATCTATCTATCTATCTATCTATCTATCTATCTATCTATCGATATCTATCTATCTATCTATCTATCTATCTATCTATCTATCTATCTATCTATCTATCTATCTATCTATCTATCTATCTATCTATCTATCTGTCTGCCTGTCTATCTATTTATCTAACTATCTATATATCTATCTATCTATCTATCTATCTACCTATCCATCTATCTATCTATCTATCTATCTATCTATCTATCTATCTATCTATCTATCTATCTATCTATCTATCTATCTATCTATCTATCTATCTATCTATGTCTGTCTATCTATCTATCTATCTATCCATCTATCCATCTATCCATCTATCCATCTATCCATCTATCCATCTATCTATCTATCTATCTATCTATCTATCTGTCGTCTGTCTGTCTGTCTGTCTGTCTGTCTGTCTGTCTGTCTGTCTGTCTATTTCTTTCCTTCCACAGTAACAAGGCTGTTTGTGCTCTCTCTATGTCTCTCCCTCTGTCTCTCTCTCTCTTTCTTTCTTTCTTTTTTTCTCTGTCTACCCCCCCCCCTCCCCCACACCCCACCTACATCCCATATTGCAGGCAACTCCCCTCTCCCCCCCCCCCATATTATCAATAACCGCCTGCAGTCAATATTCGTCTTGCCCCCAGACCCCGAGTTCAATTAAAACCGAAACTTGATCTCCGTGTCTCAAATAAAATCTCCCTTGCCATTTCTCTATTAAAACTTCAACTTCTGAAAAACAAGAATTTGCTAATTTTGTAATGAACAAATAATAATAAAAACAAGAATAAATTCATTGATTTTGAGAAAAGAAGAAACAAACGAAACAAAATGATTGTCTGGCAATAATTAATATGCATAAGAAAAGCTGAAAATCAATTGAACTGCCTGAGAGTAATGAAAATGTCACATTTGTTACTTGTCCCATACAAAATTTAACGTATGAAAATGTCACGCGTCAAATTGCTACACTGGAAAGCGTCGCTGCCAGACATCCAGACAGTGAAAAGCGTGCTACCATATCAATTAAAAAAATAACAAACCAACTACACAAGGCCTTTAATTTGTTTGTCTGACATTATCAAGCCAAAAAATGGCGTTGGGCTGAATTAAAAAGAGTTGTCTTTCTTTAATAATGGTCATGTCGAGACTTTAGTTCTTGTTTGTTCTATGTCCATTTTCTGGAAAAGTGAAGATCCATTAGTGTGTAAAAGAAGTAGAACAAATACATATTTTGACACTTGTTGAAACTACGGTGTGGCACTTCTCAACTTATTTGTTCTATGTCCATTTTCTGAAAAAAGTGACGATCCATTAGTGTGTAAAAGAGGTAGAACAAATGCACATTTGGACACTTGTTGAAAATACGATGTGGCACTTATCAACTTGTTTTACAGTTCCGATTTATTCGAACTCCTTTGCATAATAACTAAAGCCGCTAACATTTAGCGACGAATTTCTCAGTTGTGCAAAAAGTGGAGTTGGAAGAAAGTTTTACAGGAGCTAAGGTCACGTTGTCCTTTCCATATCCCCAGGTCCAAGATTATGTCACCTCGCTTAATGACGTTTCACGTGATCTTTCGTTTCTTGTCCTCAAGAGAAAAAGTCACACTTTTTGTGTCATCAATTCCCACCAGAACTATAAAATTGGACACGCTGTTTGTCTAAAGAACGTTGTTACAAGTACGTACGCCCCCCCCCCCAACCCCCCACGTTTTTTAAAGCTTTTTGTGGCTCCAGAACTAGAGAACTCCACCTGAAATACCGGATTCTATCAGATTTAAGTTTGAAAAATAAGTACGGGTTTAGGGATAGGTATATATTAAAATACGTATGAGCCAATAGCCCAAAAACGCTTGCGGTGCCTACGCACCTATAACAACAGCCTTGTCAAAAATAAAAAAATTATTACATGCAAAATGGAGATAATTACGGTACTATAGACAATGGAAAGACGATTTTTTTTTTTCAGACCACAAATTTAAAATTTCTTTTTTTAGTTTTGATTGGTCAGAGAAAATTTAGTTGATTCAAAGAAAGTTCAAGACTTGAGTCCAGACCAAAGCAAAACTGTCTTGGCTGTTCAGGACGTTCAGCCTTAAAGTTTCTGTGATACCACCCTCTTTGTCTTTGATGCCCGTCCCGCATTGAGGGACCGGCATCAAAGACAACACAATGAGGTCGAACGTCTCAAAAAGATTACCTAAAAATGAAGAGATGGTATAACCAAGTCATCAGTCAAACTTTGATTGAAAACGATGGATAAGGGCAAAAATATGCATAAAAACAAAAAAACTAAAATCTTAGCATGTCTGTTAAACGTAAACACATAGAAAACACTGCCAGAAAAGAAGGAATTGCAAATAGACAAAACAGGTGAAAATAGGAAATAGAAACAGGACGAGAGATGAAATTTTGATCAAACATAAGAATATGAATGTCAACCGAACAAGAAACAAACTTAAATTATTAATAAACGCCAAAATGGCAAGACGTTTTTTGTCTAACAGAACCTTTACTGATTAAAAGTCATGAAAAACTGCAAAAGAAATGAAGAAAAAGAAAAACCTACACTCCGGAAAACAAGCCCAAAAAATGTTGAATGGAACTCGTTTTGGGTCTGGAACATTTCAGAAAACATCATCAAAATGGCCCGTCATTTTCTGTAAATCCAAACCTTTGATAAACGTTTTGCTGATAAAGGACATGAAAGTCCAAAACAAAACAAAAAACATGTACACTTGGAAAATGGAGGCTCAAAATGTTGTCTGGAACTTGTGTACCATTAGAACATATTATCTATAAATATCAAAGTGACCAGACATTGTCTGTTCCCCACAATTTTAAATAGAAGTTTTAATGATTAAAAGTGAACGTGTAATTTAAAAATAAGTAAGAAAAAACAAAAACGCCCAGACTCGAACATATCAATAAAGATCAAACTGGCTAGATATTTTCAGTAAAACCCAACCTTAAATAAACGTTTTACTCATTAAAAGGCGTGAATGACTAAAACAAAATAAAATAAGAAAAAATAAACCGTCTAGACTCAAGAATTGAACCTCAAAATGTCGAATGAAACTTTGGTTAGAACTAGAATTATGTAGCAGTTTCCACACAAGTGATTTCTTGGGTAGACACACTTAACTGAATGGGCGCTTTCCGGTTAAAATTTTGTATTATTAAAGACACTTGTATTTGATCTTATTTGTAGGAATGTGAGGGCTGAGAGCTTGCTCAAAGTAAAATATCGAAAAAACCGCGAAAGGCACAAAATGGCCTTGTCGTGCCGACGCGCCGGTAACCTCAAACTCAAACCCACGCTCGAAATGTCGTCGTTGGACTGGGGCAACTTTGATCCGTTTGAACGGGCGTCGGAAATCTAACCATTAACCATTAAATCTAACCATCTATCATGAGTGTATTATTATGCTGTAAGTGTCAATTTGTCACTGTGTTCATTATAGTGCTGTCATTTTTCTCATCGTTTATCGTCTCAAATCTCGTCATAGAGAAATCATCACTCGTTTTGTAGCGTGTATGTGCCTGACGCTAGCTAGACCGTCCCAGATTCTGCTTCGATCACCTCTAACTGCGCATCTCATCATCACTATTATACTAGTCTAGACTCGAGAGTAAAAAAAATGTCGAATGAAACTTCGTTAGGACTGGAATTACCTGGCAATTTTCACACAAGTTATGTCTAGACAGGGGACAAAAGATGGCTTGGATATAAAAAGCCCTGACCCTTTGATGATGAAAGCCAGAGTGTATGAATAGGAGCGGTGGAGGCTTAAAGTGAACGGATTGTAGGAGATTGGAGGTTTTTGCAATCTAGCGTGAATGAGTTTGGAGCCGTCAATTGACGGGATGGAGGAACGAGTTTTGAGTTCTGAGTTTGAGTTTGGAGAAAGCACAGCCGCCATGATAACGGGGTCACACATTGTGCTAGGGACGAGCAGGATGATAGACAGAATGTAGCAGGATGGTAGGACAGAAGGAGACTCTACCCAGAAGCGCCCACCAATTACCCGCGGAATGGAGGAAGAATGTTTCCTGGGAGTGAGGGAGGTTTGCGGGGAGGGGGGAGGGGGGGGGGAGAATGTCATTGTGTTGAACATGAAACGGTTCGTTATCACCCGTCTGTAAATAAAGGCTGCCATTATCCCGTCAACATTATCGGCGGATACTACCCGATCCACCAACAATAAAATTACATGCCCGGGTTTATCCGCCAGCAATATCGGCCCGGTTTATCCGCCAGTATTGGTGTTGACTAAACACAATAAAAACAATAACTGGCTTTATTCCATATTGTTGTTGTTGAATTAAAAAACAATTAAACAAATTCCTAATAAAAAAAAAGGCTTCTTAAAAAAAAAAAAATACTCAGCTGAGAATCGAACCACGGTCACCCGATTGAAAGGCGAAGATGCTAACCACCACCCTATTGCGGACATGGTATATTTTTGAAGAAATGTTTCCAAAATAAACATCACTGAACCAGTTATCGGCGGATAACCAATCCGTTAAATACCAATCAGGTTATCAAAAGCGATGATATTGTAATGAAGTCCAAAGGTTACCTTGCTTCATTGACAGTCAGTGTTGTGACGTCATCATCCAACCAGTTGGCAGTTCAAATTTGGCAGGTTCACGAAATCCCATCCGAAACACTGAGTACCTAGACGGTTCAATTCGGAAAAATTCCGTCCGTCGACTTGCGTGCGTATCATCCATGTCAACCACGCAACAATTCGCACCACACCCTTTCATAATTGAAGGATAAAGACTAGTACCACAGAGCTCTGTGAGTAGTACTTACCCTGTTTATACGCGCGCAAGTTGTGGACATATTATAGTGAAAGAAGGAATGGTCCGTCACGGTATTCTGTGTCTCGGATCTCATTGACATCACATGTCGTGTCGTCGCCATCCAACTGGAGGGCAGATCAAAATCGGCGTCAGTGCGTCCGTTCTTTCATAGCTTCTATTTTATCAGTAGTTTTCGTCACTTCACCAACTCTATCACAGTGCCATTCCACGTCACATCAGATAATACATGCTTTCCACGTCTATGAAGACGTCTATTTCAGCGAAGGTTCCATCCCTCTATTTACCCAGTCAAGATTTTAGTTCTTGTTTGTTCCAAGTCCATATTTTGCACAACTGAGAAATTGGACGTTAAACGTTTACGGCTTTAGTATTAGGATAAGGAGTTAGAATAAATCAGAACTGTGAAACAGCTTGATAAGTGCCACAACGCAGTTTAAGCAAGTGTCAAGCTGTGCATTTGTTATATCTCTTCTACATACTAAAAGATGTCAAGTTTTTTCAAGAAATGGAGATAGAACTAACAAGAACTGAGGACACCACAAGTCTCTGTCTCCCAGGTAACCGCAGACTCTACTCGCACACTGTGTCTTCCACCCTCCAGTAATTATCCTCCTTACAGCTCACTGTCCTCACTCAAATCAAATTATCACTGCAGTTTTTCCATTCGGATACTATTGCCTTCCCTGCCGCAGCCACTTCTACATTAAGTCCTGTGCTAAATTAATAATACTGTCGTCATTACAGCTTGTGTTCGTTAGTTGCTGAAGTTTTAGTGTTAGAGTGGCTGGTTTTATTTTATCGTTGTACGCATTAGAGTTTTTATTGCTGTTGTCGTCGTGGATGTTGTTGTTGTTGATCGCCTTGTTGACGTTGTGGCCGTTAATGGCGTTTTGTTATCGCTATCGTTGTTGTTGTTGTTGCTATTGTTGTTTTCGTTACTATTGTTGTTATTGTCGTTGATGGCGTTTTGTTGTTATTGTTATCGGGACGTTGTTGCTGTCGTGGTTGTTTTTGTTGTTGTTTTTTCTTGCTGTTTGAACTTGAATGTGTTTTAAGATCAGATTCCTAGCGTAGACAGATCATTAACAAGTTAGCTTAGGTGCGCACATGTGACTTTGTTGTGTTGCTGTCGCACCGGGCTATTGTACTGTTGTTGTTTAATCTGTTCGAATGAATAAAGATGCACGCATAGGGCGACACCCGGGCTTCTTACTGGGCCAATGGGAGCAGTCGGTTCACTCATGTTGGAATTTTCGGATTTTTTCAATTTTCTTAAGGTCCTAAGGTAAGTAGGATCGAGCACCTAGTCTTCTCGGATAAGGACGAAAAACTCGGAGGGCGCTTGTGCACGTTGCACATGTTCAAGATACCCTGGCAGTTAAAAGTCGAGAACAGCAGGCCGAACAGGCCGCTACCCTGGCAAAATTCTAGAAAAAAAAACAACAAAAAAAGGAATCCCCACCACAACGAGAAAAATAAAACAAGAAAAGTAGGGCGTAAATGCCAGGAGCAGCAAATCTCCTAAAACAGAGACCTAAACAGCCAATGGGATCACGAAACTCACACGCGAATGCGACTTCCCACAGTTTCAATAACCACTGGTGTTGCGAGACCGCACAATCTGTCGTCGAGACGGCAGAGTCTGCGACCAAGCCACCACTTTGGCAGGGGGGACCCGCAAACGTAAGAACGCCCTCGCCACCGCCCGTGAGTTCCTAAACACAGAAGAAAAGTATAAAAAGCCTGTAGAACACGAGGAGGAACAATCAACTCCCCAGACGCAGACAAAATTTTAGGATGGAATCACTTAACTCAAGGAACTGGTGGAGATTCCTTTAGCCTTTGCGTACACCACAGTCAGTCTTTTTTGTCTTTCACCGTTCAGTTATGTTGACGTCTCCTTGGCCTCGA
Organism: Onchidella celtica; assembly: GCA_963931925.1. Lineage (NCBI taxonomy): Eukaryota > Metazoa > Mollusca > Gastropoda > Systellommatophora > Onchidiidae > Onchidella > Onchidella celtica. The sequence continues at coordinate 38,489,442 of OZ007580.1, read as the reverse complement.
TCCTCGGGTCAATGGGAGAGCCGGAAATATGTGGAACAAATAATGAAGAAAGCAGTATACAAACTAAATAATAAATAATTTTAAACTAGCTCAACGTGCGAGACCACGTGAACACTGAAACTGAAAAGAAACAAAAGTTAATCAAAGAGAAAAACGATATACTCTAATCTAAATAAACTATAAACTAAACAATGGTGTGTAGTGTCCCCTCCAGTGTCGCGATGTGGGTTACATGGGGATATTTCGACTGACACTCTTTCGAGGTCCGCTCCCACAATCGACGAACACACAAAAATAAATACTTGCACTCTAAAAACTAAATAAATCAATTCCTTTCAATTTTAGCAGAACTGTAGGGCAGTTTAATTACAGGAATTAATGTAACAAATATAATTATAAATATAAATATCAATTCAAAGGCAACTGAATCTAACTAATGGAACTACAGCTTTTATAAAGACTAACGTATTCAATCTAACTACTTGCAGGTCATATGAGTTATATGGCAAAAAGAATCCGCGCACGTGGCGACGGATCTAACAGTTTAAATTCTATTAATTCAATGAGACATGTTAGGATATGGACATTTCCTCTAGACACGCCATGGAGAATGCTTGTACAACCATGCGTTGTCTGGCGGTAGCTCTGAAACTGTCTTCAAAAGTAAGTAGAACGGTTCACTTTCATCATTACAAATTAGCATGGACTCTCACCATGCGGCCCTCACTGGGAGTGAGAGCGCTGGATGTAAACGCTGTGGGTTTATATCAAACCAAGTAGCTTAGGCTCTGGAGCTTTAAATCAGGCTCCTCACAATGGACTGCTCAACTGCGTCTCTATGTCTCTCATCTGGCTGAGGACTATCGCCGACCACCTCGTAAATGGATTGTCTACATGTGGCCCAGAACTAAGTTCTGTATGGCCTTAAATACTGGTCTGCATCTGCAGCTTACCGTCTAATTCCTGGATTGTGATTGGTGCAACCACTTCTAGCTCAGCTGCCGAACTGAGTTATTTTAAGTAACAGCCCTACGCAACGACCTTGGGTCGACATCAAAGGTCGAATTACTTCAATACAATATACTATAAATTTTATAGCAATAAATTCTTAACATGTTCAAAACCCCGAGCTTTTACTCTGGATCACGGTTTTTCTGTACGTGAACAGACATCTCAATAACATTTAATTCCTACTCACCCCTTCCCTCTCTACTAAACCTAGTTCAAAACACGAGATATAAAAAGTGCTCAGTCATGCACACCTACGCTGTCCGTCTATCCTTCCCCACATCTTCTGTCTATCTATTATAAAAAAAAACTGTTCAAAACAAATTGTTTACGAGACCAAGTTATGCTGGCTCGCACAATAATTACGTTTGTAAAAATTACTCACTGCTCTCTCACAAAAATTCAGTCAGTGGAAACATTTATGAATCAAATCTGTTCTTGACAGTCATTATGCCCCAGCCTAGAGCCGGAGAGAGTGAATGACCGACTGCTCCTTGTTTTTTCCTTTCTCTTTTCAAAGCTTTTATAATAATTATGTACCTTTGTTGTGTATGTTTTGATTTGGCCGTTAGCCTTGACCACAGGTGGCCAAACCTCGGCTCGCGGGCCACATGGGGCTCTTTGACCTTCATTATGAGGAACGTGGAAATCTCTCTTTTTTTTTTGTGTTACTCTTTTAGTTTCATATCGAGCAGTCTAATATTGGTACCGAAATGCAGATTCGCACGTTTTTCTCAAATGCTCACGCAGTTCTTTACGGCCCAGTATAGTTAAAACATTCAACAGTCAAAATTTTGAAAACATTGGTATAATGTGTACTGGGTGATTACTGAAATTAATACAAATTAACAGTTTAAAAAACTGGATACAGGAGTAAATATTGTTGCATACATGTATTTCTTAATATTTATATAAACTTTTTGATTTAAAATGTGTATGTAACAATAGAAACATAATGTGTAACTTTTGTTCATATCTGTTGGGAATTCTGAACAACGCACATGGTGATATACTGAAGAAGACTTGAAATAACATGAAATTAAACTGTTTATTGCCAAAGAAACGACTGAGTCGTGAGGAAACTTCTTCTTCTTCATGTGAGTGAATGAAATGACTACCTGCCCCGCGTGCTTCCTTTGAGTGAAAGAATGACTACCTGCCCCGCGTGCTTCTTGTGAGTGAATGAATGACTACCTGCCCCGCGTGAGTGACCTTTTTTCCCTTCTCTACTTCCGCCCGAGCGAAGAAGTAAACAAACCAGATAATGGGATAAAATAAGCCAAACAGAGTTAGCCGCGGTGCCAATTTGGGAGATTTCTTCTGATATGCAACAATATCTTATGGCTCTCGAACATCTGAAGTTAATCGTATGTGGCTCTTACATTAAGCAAGTTAGCCCTGATCTATATTAAACTCCAACCTTGAACCTTGTCCTTCGGCCACCTGCGCGTCTTGACTCAAGAGAAGACAAAAATGTCGATAACATCCTCATTTTTTTGCTTTTCTTTCCATTTCCTTGGCCTCGGAATTTTTACGTGTTTTTCTGAAATCTCGGCCCATTCATTGCAAATCACTCACGATAATTATTTTTTTTTCTGTTTTATAATTATTCCCATCATTTCAAAATTAGTTTTTCAACTAAATCATTTCTGAGTTTCTTTCATCTTCGTAACACGAGTTGCCTCATATAATATGATCATAATGAATAATTGATGTAGGAATGAAAAACTCACATTACATTGAGAGCAAAAATGCGTGTTCTAACGGGGCTGATATAATGATTGGTCCAGTTACGTGAGTAGGGTCTGTGGGGATTTGTTTATGTGGGCCGGGCTTTCAACATTTATGGTGGGGATTTACATTCCGCTGGTGAGGATTTTCATTCCCATAGTGTATCTCCCGGCACAGGTTTCTCTCTTTCTTTCTCTCTCTCTCTCTCTCTCTCTCTCTTTCACACACACACACACATTCATTCAATGTATATATCTCTCGCTATCTCTCTCTATCCCTCTCCTCCTCTTTCCCTCTCCTCCTCCTCTCCTTTCTCTCCGTCTGTCTATTTGTCTGTCTCTCTCTCTCTCTTTTTGAGTCTCTCCGAATATCTCTCTCTGTCTCTCTGCGTTTCCTCTGCTCTGTCACTCTCTCTGTGGCTCCGTCTCCCTCTCTCGCTCTCTCTCCACCTTTCTCACTCCTGTTCCCTTTCTCTCCCTCTTTTTCTCTCCCCCTCTCCTGGCTTCCTCCTCTCTCTTATTTTCCTTCTCTCTTTCTTTCCCTCCACCGGAACCATTGTTTCCCAGGTAACATCTTATTCGCCTTAGTAAGATTAAATGTTGATGAGGGAGGCGATGATCACAATGTGGGAACATGCTGCTAATGACCCTAAAACCGATAAAGGATAATGATGAAAATGATGAAGTGCGTGCTGGCCATTAACATGTTACAACAACATTTTAACCTTCCCCGTGCGTCCTGTCTCTAATGGGTCTAGAAGCAATTAAAACATTTATAATTATCTTGTTTCTGGGAATTTCTTTTTTGTTTTTTTTTTTCAATTCCAGGTACTCCTCAATGACTCCATTGCCCATTTTCCCACATTTTTAACATATACAAAGCACATACATTTTTTACTATTCCCACCCGTATGTCTCGGGGTCTCAAAGACACCGTACTTTTAAAGAGGTGTAGGATTTTATGATCATACCTTTAGTCGTACGTCCTGGGGCCTAAGATACACCACACTCCTACAGAGGATTTTTATCCCTACTCGTACGTTCTGGGGTTTGACAGGTTCATACATTAAGTATCCTAATAAACTGATCTTTAGGAGTGTGGTGTCGACTGGACACCACGGCTTATGCCATGCGTAGTTTTTAACGATGTACGGCGACGGCTGACCCCGTTCAGACACTACTTCAAGTCGTCCAGTATTATTGTTCATAAATGTCACTTAATTCCGAAGTCATAAATGCCAAAATTTATTTTAAGCCCTATATCCGCGACTATCTCCATCACTATGTGCGCCATAATCATTACCACAGTTACTCTTCTAGTACCACTACCATCACGTCTACTATCGCTAAAGCTTATATATTATTATTACTAGTAACTGCCCCATTCTTCGAATGGTAAAAAACAAAGCTCACCCCTCCAGACCGAAAGGAATCAGCACAAAGACATTGATGTCGAGACACTTTGAGTCATCCACATAAAATCGGCGATCAATAGATAGATAGGATAGTATTACAGTAGTACACAGTGCACAGTAATGCGCACCGAGCATTTTTCATGGGCTTATGTGTTCGTAAAAAATGATCTAAATATTTACGCACAGTTTTCTTTGGTATGAATGAATGGCACTCACCTCATCTGTATAACACTATACTCGGTATCACTATCAAAGTTTTCTTGGCGTGGCTGGATCGTGAACTCTAGTTTACATTTCCGGTAAGAGGCGGAAATGACGAAATTGACGGAAGTACATTATCACGTCGTATTCGCAATCATGAATTGATAACTGATAATTATAACTGAATTTCTGGGAAAAGTTAAGAGTTTCGGGAAAAAATCAGCTCTGCACGTACAGGCTTAATAAATTTTACATACATGTGCCAAGTTTCATTTCTCTACCTTGCGTAGTAAAAAAGCCTTTGCGGTCGCAAAGTTGGGCCCAAGCTCCATTATTATATGATGCCCTACATCAGTGGCTATCACCATCAAAACTACCATCATAGCCACTATTACCACCTCTACTACTACCAAGCTTTTGCTTAGCCCTACATCAGCGACACTCACCACCACCAGCAACCATCCTCTGACACACTATAATCATTTGTCTGTCAACTACTACTACAACCACTGCTACTAATATTACTACTACTACTACTACGTCTACTGCTATTTTGCCGGGCCTTGGATTACACCTTTAAGTCAGTAAGTCACTAACACCATCGCCGCCATCACCAACACCACCACACCACTACAACTACTACTTTTACTTACTACCACTACTGCCAAAGCTTACATTAGGCCCTGCAACAGTGACTATCTCCATCACCCCCATAACCAAACCCACAATTTCTCAACTTGTACCACTACTACCACTTCTACTACTGCTAAAACTCTGGTCGTGCCCTACATCACCGACAGTCACCCCCACCAACACCTATCGCCTGACACCACACTACAATCATCTCTCTGTCTAGACAACCCACTGCCAGGCACCTTCCTGTTACATGGCTTCATTGTTTATTAATACGTTTTCGTTATTGCTGTATGAGAGATTTTGGCGATTTCGAGGTTTTGTCATCAAAGTGGTTCTCTCACTCCTAATTTCATTATGTGTAAGTTCATTCCAATCGGGTAAAAACTTTCCGAGATATGTGTTTGTGACGTTATGTTTTATGCATTGTAGCCCTTCTGCTGACCAAACTGCAATTCGCATTTTCTCGAAAAGGCAAAAGTGCACATACAAGAATATGGCAAGTGTCCGGCGTTTTGTGAATGAACGAACACGCAAAATACGCGTTTCATTTGCACTTTTCAATCGTTTCTACAGAAGAAAAACAGACAGCAATACCAGTATAAGGTAATTACTTGTCACAAGATTAGCATCTGCAAAATGTATCAAATTTATACCTCTTTTGTAATTTTTGCTCTGGCAAAACATCACGACATTACAAAGTTTGCCTGTTAACCTTTTAGAGACGTAATTCAATCAGAACTGCAAAAATATTTACTAGTTTTTTTGTTTATTTGTTTGTTATTATTATTATTATTATTATTCTCACGTATTCTTTTAACCACCAGCATGAACTTAAATTTCATCCCAGACACTTAATTTAAAAAGAAATTGTCTTCCTTTGGTATGAAGATGTCTCTTCATTGGCACTTGGTATACGAAAACGTCACATCATAAAATGGCCTCTTGGTTTCAAGTGATCTTCCGTTTCTTGATGTCAGAGAAAAGAGATATTTGTCATGATTCAGATATTTATTAAAACTCACGCAGAGAGTGAGTTGTTTTTTTACCAGGGCCATGAGAAATTGGCTGGTGGCCTTGAACGGTCCTCGCCAAATTATAGTTGGTGAGTAAATAAATGTAAAGTTAAACGGTTGGATTCACGCTTGTCGGTTTTAATGTTCGTGATTAATAAGTAATGGAGTAGGGGTGAAACAAGGTGGGGCTAGTTGACATTGTTAAGTATGACTAGACAAATTTTTGCACGTTAACTGGCTGGTAGAATAGTGCAGACGTATTACTACAATTAAAATGGTGGGAGGTTTCGACCTATGAGATAGCTGAACTAATTGGGCCAGCGGACTAGCACGCTGGGTAGTTAGATAGTATAAGACATCGTGTAACGTTCAGATTTGGTGAATACAGGCGAGCAGAAGCATCGTGTCGTGAAGTATCTCCGGTTGACCAGTACCTGAACTGTGTGCTTTGAAGACAAGAAGTCCTTGCTAACGGACTGACTGAGCTCTAGAAAGAAAGGTCTGAGTGGGCTGACCTTTGAAAGCCCACGCTGCGCTATTTTGATGTTCGCGCCTACCAGTAGGCGTGAGCAATGGTAATATATTTTATTTGTTCAAGCATAATAGAGATCGGAGATAGAGAGAGAACTACAGCCTCATAGGAAGACTAAGGAAACCCCAGCTGGCACTCGACCACGAGTGTCCTGTATCATAGATCTATTGCCATAGTATGATTGGAATAATATAGCACATTGTTGATGAATTGAATAGTGATTGTGCATAAAATATAGTCTTTTGGCAACTGCTTAAATTACCTACAAGCCGAAGAGTGCTTCTGTAGGCTTTGAACGTACTGGGCTCTCCTAACATTTAAGCCCATATGATTTATGGAGAGTTTGCCTGGCGACTGGCCAGTGGCGACTCAACTGTCACTTTAAATTGATATTTAGTTTCGTATAATATACCTATTTGCTATTGATTGCAGTACCTCCATAGTTACATGAATATCATTGGTTAAGTTATTAATTAGAGTTTTTTTGGTTTGAATATATACCTCTATTGTCTTTTGCTTTGTTATTATTTATGTAAACTATGGCCTGACCGGCCTGACATATATACGCTCTAGTTATTTAATACTTTTCTTGTGTGGTTGTGTCCGAGTGTGAGTTAGCTGCCTCTCGTGCAGTCGTAACATCCCCAAGACCCTAACTCTGCTAGTGACAATATTAATTTATATTTTTTTGCACCAATTTCTGCCAGAACTGCGAAATTTGACACGGAGTTTCTAAAAAAACTGGTGGTATAATTAATATTCTTTCGTCAGCGCAAGAACGGTTTTCTGAGGCCACAGGTTTCAAATTTCTGTCATTAGTTTGGCCAGAGAAAATGATCTTCATGTTTTGGCCTGGAATTTCCAGTTCTAAAAAAACCACAACAGGAAAGTGTTGACATTTTGATTTTTGTAGACATAATATTCTTGTATTACACCAGTTGCCAACAGATCTGATACCATCCACGTAAGGTAAGATAAGAACCATGCCATTACCCCGTGAGGGAAATTCCCTTCCATAGAGCGTTTAAGTACAGACATCTCACGCACCATTACATAAACATACTATCCTAACTCAATAACAGGCTTTTTACATGAAGTAACATGGCATGGAACCTTTGTCAAAATAATGTGGTTTTGTCCACAGCATCTGCTCCGCTCCGTGTTGTTAAAGAAAATATCTTATCTCAAAGTAAAACACTCTTTCTCGTCCCCATTAGTACCCAGTAAATACAATCAAAGATATTAAAAACGATAAAATGAGATACTCTCTTCTTCGCATCTCTTAAAAGATCGTACACTCAGTTTGTGCGTGGATGTAGGGGGGGGGGGTTCCATGGCGCACTGCATGAAAAGAATGCTTGATATAATGATAAATTTAATGATCCGGATTTGTTACAGTGCTACTGCCACGAAAAAAAAAAATAGCCAGAATTTTCCCAGCGATTGAAGTTATAATTAATTACAAAATAAGTAACGTCATTTAAGGTCTACAGCGATAGCTGAACAGAGAACGAAATTCAATATTTTCATTACTTCCCTTTGTAAAATACGACACTGTTCATGACTTCCGCGCATTCGCTGCAAGGTGGCGGTGCGAAATCTGTACACGCTGAACACGTTAGCTGTCTCATCGTATAGCATCTAGTATCTCTGGTACAATTTACGAAGCCCCATAAGTCTTGCAACAAACTTTTAAACGGTTGCAGCAGTTGAACCGCTGGAGATAACTGAAGGAAATAACAAGCCTTGTCATCTTTAATTCAAGTTCTATTGGTCCTCCAAATGAACTAGATCTAATTGAGCATTTCAAGCAAGATGGAAACGGTCAAAGCACATGGCCCGAAAGGCTAAAACCTCATATGAATACAATGTGGTTCTGAACCTTGTTGTGTGGTTGTCCAACACAGGGCATCAAGTCATTAGAAAAATTAAAGATTTTTATTTCACGGAAACAATCTTTGCTTATTTCATTTTTTTAACAATTTTTTTGATTAACTTAATTAGTTTTTAAAAAAAGCCACAGCCTTTTAAAGTTTGTTGCAAGATTTATGCGGCTTAGTACAGAGAGATTTCTCAATCTGCTCATGCTTTATCCCCGGTCAGTGACCAAATTCCACCGGATACAACTATGACTGCCTTGTGCTGGAACCATGACATCGCCGGTAAATATTCCCCAGCCTACAACGCCTGTCTTGTCACAAATATTGATTTTGCTCCAGTCCTGGCGCCTTTGACAGGTCCTCTCTGGAATTTTAAGTGACAAGTCCTGTGGTCACCAATTTGGCATTTCCGAAATCAGTGTCTTCATCTGTGGCTGGTTGGTGAAGGCTACGTGACCTGTCATGGTTTTAACTCTTTCTGTTGAAGTTTCTGTTTGGGTAATTAATATTCTCTCTGTCTGTCTGTTTGTCTGTCTCCGTATAAGTGTGCTTTTGTTTTCCTCTGATTTCTCTGTCTGTTTGTGTCGGTCTGTCTGCCTGTCTGCCTGTCTCTCTTTTTTGTCTGTCTGTGTCTGTCTTTTTCTCTCCTATCTCTGTCCGTCTATCCGTCTCTCTCTTTGTTTCATTGTCTGTTTTTCTGTCTATCTGTCTGTCGGTCGGTCGGTCTGTGTGTCTGTGTGTGTGTCTCTGCCTCTGGCTATCTCTCTTTGGCTTTTCTGTATGTCTTTTTGTCTGTCTATCTGTCTCTCCCTCGCGCTCTCTCTCTCTCTGTCCTTCTCCGTCCCGTATCCCCACCCCCCCCCCCCCGCCTTCTCTCTCTCTCTCTTTGACTATTCAAAACCATCATCCATTTACCTTCATTCTTCACGTCTTTCCAGTTTTGTAATGTTTTCCATGACCGATTTCCGTTTTTTTTTTTTTCTTCCAAATGTGAGAAAGACGTAGAAAAGACGATTGAGCTTTTAGTACACAACCGATTAGTGACGTCGGTTTCCTTCAATGGATTTTTGTCGAGAAGATTTCCGGATCGAATTACTCGGATAACGACTCAAGGACACGACTGTGTACGTTGAGTGCCAGCTGCCCTGGCAAGTTTGTCCTGTGGATCAAGGGTCAACAGCCAGTGGCTCGCGGGCAGCCTGTAGCTTATTAAGCTTTCATTTGTGGCTTTCTTTTCTTAATTGCAGGTAAAAGTAAACAAAATAAAACATCTGGAAATGAGAAAAATAAAAACAGTACTGGAGCCCAGACTTCCATTCCTGTTGCGGCTCTTTCTTGTATTATATTGAATTCTATCGAGGATCTTTCAAATACGGCCCTTTCTTTCTGTTTGAAAGTCTGTCCGAGATGTAGGCTTTTGAAGTTAACGCACTATGATTAATACTCAGAGCATGAAATAAATCCTGACATGGCCAGATTTACTTTCTCTCTCTCTCTCTCTCTCTCTCTCTCTCTCTCCTTCTTTCTCTCTGTCTTTCTTTCTCTCTCTCTTTCTCTTTGTTGATGTCTTTCTTTCTCTTTTTCTCTCTTTCTTTCTTTCTCTTTCTTTTTTTCTCTCTTTCTTTCTGTCTTTTTCTTTCTCTCTTTCTTGTTTCTCTCACTTTCTCTTTATGTCTCTCTCTCGCTCTTTCCCTCTCTCTCTTTCTCTTTGTTTCTCTCTGTCGTTCTTTCTCTCTCTCTTGCTCTCCCTCTCTTAATTCTTTCTCTCTCTCTCTCTCTCTCTCTCTTTCTCTCTCTCTTTCTGCGTGTGTGTGTGTGTATGTGTGCGTGCATCCGTGTGTATGCTTGTGTGTGTGTGTTTTTGTTATTTTGTTCGATGCTGTCAGGTGGTATTTGTCAACCTTGAAGGGTGGGGGGGGGGGGGGTGGGGTAAATTTTGATTTATATGTTCTCATTGACTGGAGTGTTTTTGGGTGTGATATACCTGTATCTGGTCATCATCAGTTGTTCATAAATAAGTGAAATAACATTATTCTGTGCTATTATTTTTGGAACTGAAAAATCGCAACCTTAGTTGTTGTTATCTGAAAAACTGGAGATCTTTTAGTATGTAGAAGAGGTATAACAAATGCACACTTTGTCACTTGTTTAAAATGCATTCAGGGCGGCACTTATCAAGTTGTTTCACAGTTCCCGATTTATTCTAGCTCCTTATCATTATACGATCATTGTAACTAAAGCCGCAAACGTTGAACGTCGGGGCAGGAACGAACAAGAACTTAAGTCGCGAAATAATAATGGTAAAACAGTATTTTAAAATTCCTCCTTTGTCAGTTGCTTTATTATGGTAGAAGTGCGAACTCAAAGTAGTGGTCTTGTACACACCATCCGCTCCTTGACGGTATTTTACGGAAAAATAACTTAGGACGAAGCAAAAGACTCTTTGCCTTGGTGTATTTGACTACAGCATCGGTTCCACTCCCGACCACTCCTCGCCTCTATAGCGGCAAAAAGTGTTTTACTTTGTCTTACGTCATTTTCCGTAACATAGCGGAGCGGAGCGGATACTGTGGACAAAATCAAGACCGTGAATGAAACTTCTGGGGATAAATTTTAAGTTCATAACGTTGCCAGGCATTACCAGAATGAAACTCTTGCGTTAGACATTAGCGTACATTACAACACTGTCTCTCTGCTGATTAATTATTCCGGCACTGCTGTCATTAATGAGCTCTGTATAATTTGCTTCTTAGGACATTCGCCGCTCTTGCTATTTATACCTCACTTTTCTTCTTATTTTAATTTTCTTGTTAATTTTTTTTTAATTTTTTTTTGTGGTCGTTTTTTTTTTTTTTTTAATTTTGCCTGGGCAGCCGGCCTTGTCATGTTAGGCCAGCTGTTCTCGATTTCCAATTGCCAAAGTATCTTCAAGGTGCGCAACATCCATATGGGCCCTCCGAGTTTTTCGTCCTCATCCGAGAAGACTAGGTGGTCGATCCCAAGTACCATAGGATCAGGGACAGGAATTTCTCCCCCAGAACAAAATTCCAACATGCCTGCACCCACCGGGAATCGAACCCGGTACCTTTGGCATGCACGGCGAGCACTTGGCACTGCTGTAGTTGTATTCGAAGGCCGCATGACAAACTGTCTTGAATCGACTTTCTTTCTTTCTTTGTTTTTTCAAACTAGATGGCATTATCTGGGACAAACCTGTGAACCCATAGTTCTCTCTCTCTCTCTCTCTCTCTCTCTCTCTCTCTCTCTCTCTCACACACACACACACACACACACACACAGACACAAATACACACACACTCTCTCTTTGGTCTGGAAAGCTTCCCATAGTCCACAATCTTACTACAGATTTCATGCTCACCAGAACACTGCGCGCTCATTTCTGGTAGGGAAGTTGCGTGCACCGAATTGAACGCGTCTTAATATCTTTTCCAGTGTGGCGGGCTTACTACAGGGAGCCAAAACAAAGATCATTGTATTCTACATTCTTACAACTTATTTGAAACACCTGAAAATTGAATCAACACAATCGGTCGATACAAAAGCGATTTGGCTGGTTTGGTAGACACTTAAAAAAATGAACTATATATTTTTTGAAACTGTCATTTTAGGTTGTAGCGTCGAGGAAAAAAAAATTTTTTTTTAATAATTGAACCACAATGAATTACTTCCGCCACTTTTTTTTTTTTTCTAATAAAATTTAGATATTTTTCGTGCTTATAATTCTTGACAATTCGCAGGTTAAGTTATAATAGTTGGGGCTAAAATTCTGAAAATTTAGAGTTTAATAACATTTGTTTTAAAGACATATCACAGTACCTGTTCATGTTACGTCTGATAAAGAAAGCTAATTCTGTTATTCGTTTTTCTGAAAAAATTGTAAGAATGGACTTACGATACTCTACCATGCAGCCTTTGTAATTTTCTCTCTGGGGGAATTTTTTTTTAGAGAGCTTGACGTTTTATGTTTTGAGCGAGACTTGAAATCGATATGTTTTAATGGCACTGCAGGGACGAATTTATTCACAAGAAATAAAAAACAATGCCGAATCATGACAGGAAGAATGAAAAAGCGAGATTTGAAATCAGAACAAAAGAAAAAGATTTAAATTTTATATATCGCTGAAACCTTGTGGCAGAATCGATTCTTTTACAGTTTTGTTCTGTTGTATTTTTGTTTTTTTCAGCTACTTTCCGATTCCAATCATTCTGCTGGCTGATGTTCAGAGAAAGACGAGAACGCCGCGATGGGCAGAAGAGACGCAGTCTGCAGTGAGATGTTTTACTAACAAGCTATCAGATTTCTGGGACAGGAAAGTCTAATCCAGCCTGTCTAGAAGAGATATTATTATAGTGCAGCTTTTGATCTCTTTGTTTTGGGAACATTTGAGAATCTGGCATCCGTGGAGTGAACATTCAAGCACGGTTCTGCAATTTCACTGGTTGTTTGTGGAAATCATTCGTGTGATTTCTGAGATCGGAGAGAATAATTCTCAAGCACCCTGAACGCAGCAGATGTTGGGGGATCATCATGAGATTTTAGCATTATGGTGTTATCTCCGTACTGAAAAGATTACGATTGTCAAGTTTGTCAAAGGATTTTGGGGGACACGGCGACATTGCAGAGCGGTGGATTGACACAGGGGCACAGCGACCTTGCAAGGCAATATTGCACAAGTGGTGGATTGATACGGGGCATACAGCTAAGTTGCAAGGCAACATGGCAAAGTGATGGACTGATACGACGTAAACAGTGACATTGAAAGGCTACATTGCAAAGTTGTGGATTGATACAGTGACGTACAGCGACAATGCAAAAGGGGTGGATTACTACGGGACATACAGCGTCGTAGAAAGGCGACATTGCATTGTGGTGGGTTGATACGAATCATACAGCGGCATTGCAAGGTAACATTGCAAAGTGATGGATTGCTATGAGGCATGCAGCGACATTGCAATGTAACACTGCACGGTGATGAATTGATACTAGGTATAAAGCAACATTGCAAGACAGTGAATTGATACGAAATATACAGCGACATTGCACGGTGGTGCACTGATAGAAGACATACGGCAAATTATTGGAATTGTTCAAGATACAAAGAATTTGTTGTCTGTGAAATTGCAACTCCCTTTTAACAAACTCATCTTGTTTCAGCACAGTTCAACAGTAACAACGCTAGCCATTCTGCTTGTGGCTTACTTAATACCGCTCTTTTGTGTGCTACTTTACGGTTGCCAAGGACGCTGAAAGTGGCCGACATTGGTCTGTACCCTTCAGCATGACGTCGGCCACGCCATCATCACGAGAGGCCACCACATCGGCGGCCGTGGCTGCCGAAATCTACGTTGCCGTCTTCGTCAACAGCAACAGCAACAACGTCAACAACTACTACAACAACGAGAGCGAGAACGGTACGGGGATGGGTCGCGGCGGATACACCATGCCTCCCTCACAAAGCTATATACAGTATCTGGAGATGACCAGTCCTGTGGTCTGTTTGGTGGGGACAGTCCTCAACCTATTGACAGTCGGTGCCTTTCTATCTAAGTCTCTCAGGTAAGTTATACTCAAAAAGTAACTGTTGTAATTGAAAGTGTAATTGTAACAATTAACTTTATCAAAGACACCTGGTTTCAAAAGATGAGTCACCACCTTCTTCGCGCTTCAAAAAATTCGTGCACACAGTTTCCGCACTGATTTGGGGGGGGGGGGGGAGCATGGCGCATTCCACGGAAAGAATGGTTGATATAATGATAAAATAATCATGCAGATTTGTTACAGTGCTCGAGCGACTAAAAAAACAAGAGTTTTCCTGCAGCGATTGAAGTTATAATTACAAAAAAAGTGAGTTCAATCAAGGCCTATAGCGATAGCTGAACAGACAACAAAATTCCTAATTTTCCCTATGTTATCTGTGTAAAATACGGCATTCTTTATGACTTCCGCGCATTCGCCGCTAGGTGGCAGTACAAAATCTGTGCACGCTAAACGCGTTAGCTGTCTCATCTTATTGCATCTATTATCTTTGCTAGTATAGCCCTCGAATCCATTAATAAACTATATCCTCTAAGGCGCTTATCTAACATTAGAAACAGGATCAACCTAAGATCAGTTCATCATGCTCCCATTCACACACATTAACAAAACTTAATCTGCTCTCATCCGCAAACCTTTGATACAATACGGGACATTATTCAGTTTCAAAGAATTTCCCCAGCCAGCATCCTTACGTCGCTCCGACGTAGATTTGGGTGAGATTTTCACAGGGTTGATAGTATTATCCTCGGGCGGAATCCCTACATCAAACCGGCCTCAGAGCGACGTCTTGACCAGCTTTATCTACGTAGGTACGACGCCATTCCAAAGTGCAAACTTGACGACATTGGCAGTTGTTGGATTTCAGTAGTGTTGCTGGATGGCACACTTACGCCCCCTCCCTAATACCTCTTCCTCTTCCTCCTCCTCCCTCTAATTATCATAATTTATTTTACATCCCTTCTTAGTGTGTCAGTATTTGCGGACACGACACTCCTTACAACAACGACAACAACAACAAATCTGGGACATTCAATTCATATTGATTTCCTCTCATCCCACAACCCATACCTCGACCAACGCCTCGACCTTGTGTTCTCATCCGCGCATGACGGACACCCTTAAATGACGCCACGGATCACAGAAAACACCCGCTTAAAAACAACAATATCGTTTTCCTTTTTATGAAAATTTGATGAAAGAGAGAATAAACAGTGCAGGACATTAACCCACACCCAAATAATATCAATTTTATTAATTTCTCTGGTGGGTTCGCTGTTTTTACGGCTTATAAAAAATGAGTTTTGAGTTTCAGTTATGGGCTCCATTAGGCTTCCGGCACACGGATTGGCTCATCTATAACAGTTTACCGTTCATTGTGTTTCATTCATCGTCTATGTCCTTAAAAATGCATTACCACATCGCCAAATTTCAGTGTGAGCAAATGCATAGTTAGTACTCACACAGATTAGTCTTAGCCCAGACACAGCTGTGCGACATTGTTTGCGGTGCACGCTACATTGTGAACGAGTAAATGTGATCTCCTGTTATCTGACAAAAGTTACTTTTTCATCGTTCAAGGATGAACGAAGATCTATGAACGGTGAACGACCAGTGGCTCTCCTGTGTTCTTGAAACGCCGAGTTAAAATGGAAAAACGTGAGTGAGGCAATTGATAACGCGCAGGTACTGAGATTGACGAGAAACCAATCCAGTTTTTTTGTGGTACTAGGCTCGTCTCGGTCTCTTGCCTCCGTGTGCATTATTTAGTGGTCTCTACGTTGTTTTTGTCGTTTAATAGGTTAACTCCCTTATTGATTTGAGTTAGGAGCATGGGAGGAGTGCTCTGTGTAGGCGGAGGAGGAGTTGGGGGGGGGGGGAGGATGAGGGGGGGGAGGGCTTAGGCATGTTTACTTAGAAGCATCAATCATTAATATTTTATAGGCGAGATCTGACGAATGCATGTTTTAAAATTTTAAAGAAACAATCTATAATTAGTATATAAAATTTTATGTGAATGGTTCAGACGAAATCGGCCTCAAGTTGAAAGACCAGATCAAAGAGAAATCCCCGCCGAAGAGAGAAAATTTTTCTATGGAAATTGAGATTTGCTAATAAAATGAAAGTTTAGCCATTTTTCCGGATTCAGTTAAAATATTTTGTTTGAACTCGTTTCAAAAATATTTTATTTTGATATTTAAAGAGGTATAAAAAGTTTGCTTTTAATCCGGTTTTTTCAGATCTCCCCAGAAATACCCGCCGGATTTTTAACAAGATCTACCGGCGCTCCTACAGCTCGGATTTGCGTGAAAATGTTACATTTATGCCTTCGTTTTGACCTGGGAAAGGTTCTTTTTTTATATCTGAAGACTTGAAATGGTGGTGGTTCGGGGTGCGGGTGGGGGTGGTTGTTGTTTGTTTAATTTGCCTTGTGTCGCTAATTGGGGGGGGGGGGGGCATCCTTCCATTTCCATGAACGCATGGACCCATGACGTTATCATTTCTTGTCTATGTGTTCTAAATCAAACAAGCCGCCCGTGCGCAGATTATTGGATGCCATTTCCTTGACAATCTTTGTCTCGAATGCTGACGATAATTATGCATAGGCCATCAACGCCCAAAGGCACTGCAGTGAGACGTATCTAAAAGCTAACAAACAATAGCCACTCAAATAAAGCATTAGGAAGGGCCAGACTGGGGCAGATTACCACCCAGAGCTGAAACTAATAAACACATTTGTGAGAGGATCGGCCAGAATCCGGCTCGACTAGAAGTGAAAGACCATATTCCTGAGAAAAATCCTCGAAAGGGGCAAAAACTTTCTATGGACTTGAGTTTTGGTTATAAAATAAAAGATTAGCCATTTTTCTGCATTCAGTTAAAATATTTTACTTCAAACCGTCTTAGAAATATTTTAATTAGATTTTTTAAAAGAAATACACAAATTTCACCTTAGCCAGGTTTTATAAAATTCACCTGATTTACCCTAGGGAAGTATTTTGTAAAATACTATATACTATTCTGCCATGCTACGGAAAAAAACATACAAGCCAGTCTGGGTCGAATTCACATTCTGACACCATTTTATAGAATGGAGTCTGTTTTATATAATTAAGTTTATCTTGTCCACTGTCCTTTTCATGACATTAAAATGGCCTTAGTTCTGAATTCTCCGGCTGATAGCGCCTGTAGCTCTTGTTTTGTCTCAGCTTTCTGAAAACCTGGAGATATTTTGGTATGTAGAAGAGGTTTAACAGATGCACACTTTGGCAATTGTTTAAAATGCGTTGTGGCACTTGTAAAAGCTGTTTCACAGTTCTGATTTATTCTGACATTTTGTTGTACATGTACTACTAAGGCGCTAACGTTTATTAGGTCGAATTTCTCAGTTGTGCAAAAAGTGGAGTCGGGACAAACAAGAACAAAAGGTCGCGCTATGCAGAATAAAAATGCTTGTAACCTCCCACTTTTATTGACTCTTCAGTCAGAAATCAAGATTTCCTTTGAGTTTGAGGAAGATACCATGTCTTAAATTGGTGTATTGCAAATATTTACCCAATTCATTCTTAAATCCATTTTCTCTTATTTCCCGCTCACTCCACTGTTTGTACATGTAATATCTCAACTCTAGCAGCGGCGAGTCAACATACACTCACCAGTTCACCTCCTTATTTTGCTCGTTAAATCTAGAATCTATTTACTCTGAACTCGAAAAGTCGTGACTAAATCAGCCATCCCTGGAGACCCTCAGGTCGCCAGAATTTTCTCCAAAATGTCTACACCACATGATTTTTACAATTTAGATTGAATTCCTCACTTTAAAAAACAAGAACTGTAGAAAAATCCAATATTTTTCGCTGTAACTGCATAATGTCCCCCTATTTCTTGCAAATCATCATCCCAAGGGATAACCCGAGTTCCTTCACTCCATACATTATTTTGTTTGTATAATGTACCAATTAATCTTTCTGCGAGAAGGATAATAGAAATATTTGGTTAATTGGCTGGGTATGAACGATGTTCCATCTATGAATAATCATGTCTTCTGTTTAAAGATACTGCAACCCCCCCCCTCCCCCTACGTATTCAGCAGAACATCGTCGGGTATTTGTCATATTCTTGTATGTGCATTTTTGCCTTTTCGAGAAAATGAGGATTGAAGTTTGGTGGGCAAAATGGTTTAAAAGCATTAAACACTAGGTCACAAACACATATCTCGAAAACATTTTAACCGGTTGGAATGACACTTGTACGTAATGACATTAGGAGTGAGAGAACCACTTTCATGACAAAACCTCAAAATCGCTAAAATGTCACATACAACAAGATGGCAAATAGCCTTTGACATGAAAGCCAGGCGATGGGGCCAAATGTATTATTATTTTCAGGGTGAAGTAGCTCTCTTTGGTTCTCGGCTTCCCTGACAAAAATTTAAAATGTAGCAGGATCAGTAATTTTAAAAATGTGAAAAGCCAACCTTTCACGATTTCCTGAAGAGCAAACGCGCATTTATATTTTGTTTTGCACCCCTCACCCCTATCCCCCACCCCCCATCCCACCCCACCCCACCCCAACTCCCCCACCAAACAACGCCTCTTGAATGACGTTTTTTGCTGAGATATTGGCAGGCTTGTAGCGAACTGAGTCAACACTGTTTTTCCCTCGGTTTTGTCTTAGACTGGACCTTTCTGTGAATCAATCAGCGACACAGAATTGTTTCAATTCCTCCAGTAGGCGAAGTCTCGTTTAATTCCATAGTCCACAAAAACGATGCAAACCAAGATTTGACTTTGTGCGCTGTGGCTGTGGATAAAAATGGCCTTTGTCATTCTCTATAGTAGTATAACACCCTACTGCACATTTAAGAAATACCAGTATAATATTTTGTTTTTTGGGAAGTCAGACAAATAATATACAATTATTTTCAGTGGTAAAGTAACGTATTTGGCACAGCGTCTGTGTTGAGTATTTTGATACTTCACAAAAATAGCAAATCTCGAAACGATAAAGACATTTTGTCTCTTCTATGGTCGAGGTACCTGGGGAGTATTTTCGATTGTAAATATTGACACCCAGCAGTGTAACAAGCACTTGGGTAGACGAACATTCCTCTCAAAGCAAGTGTCTGCAACCGCTCAGAGAAAAAGACCCCTAATATTTAACCTTTTCAAAAGAATTCAACCTAAGCCCGGGAGCACACTAACCTATTTTGATCGGCCAATTAGTTGGATAGTGACGTCACGACACTGATCGGCCAACTAATTGGATGGTGGTGTCACAACAATGAGCTTGAATGAGATTCAAGGAGTTGACTGATGCACGAGGTCTCATTGAAACTCGTTGTCGTGATGTCACTATCCAATTAGTTTGGCCGATCAAAACTGGACCGAGCGCGCCGGACTTTTCAGTGATCTGAAAGTCGATAAACCAGTTAGTATTTTCTCTTATTTAGGCCCCGTGCGCACTATGTTGAAATTAACCATCCGTTCAATGTAAGCAATATTTCGCGTGGCATGCAGCACTGTAAACCGTTTGCCAAGCAAGCAAAAATCTGCGTTTGCACGCCGTGCAGCAGGCAAAACGGGATAGTGCGCGCGGCCCCTTAAGGATTTATTTACCGGCAAATAAGTAAATTGAAAGCTCAGAGAGGCGCTGTTTGCCAACCCCTGCTGTAAATGGCGTCCATTAGCTGAGTAAAGCTGAGTTGTAAGACTCAGCGCTGTATGACAGTGGCCTGACCTCTCATTCACGACTAGCTGTCATGCAGTGAAAACAGATTCAACAAACATGGGGGGATGAGTCTCAGCGTATCTTCTTATTTACTCACACATCATAAATAATGGCTGAAAAGAAAATCAATGAACTGATTTTGTCTTGACTAGGAAAAGATCAGAAGAGAGAGAGGGGGGGGGGGAGCGGAGAGCGATTGCTGCGATGGGAGAGGCTTTTTCAATGAATGTGTTTAGTCATTCACTAAGGTAAGCCACAGACTAATAAAATATACAGACTGGATGATCCCACTGTGTGACGTCACAAAACAGCGAAAGGTCATGAACCATCCGCCACATTAGGTTTACGCTAACGACCGACGCTTCAGCATAGCTACAATTTTGAATGATACCATTTTGACGCGCCTATTGAACGCGGAAGTTTGGTTCCGCACCAAGAAATTAATACATGTATAACCAATCTTGACAAATAAAAAGAAATTTCTACTGCAGATAGAACTAGAATCGGAAATTCCCGAGCGGCGGCCATGTTGGTTATGCGGCCCCCGCTCGGGAAATTCCGTAAAAAACGACACAGCCCGAAGCTCGAGTTTCCAGTCTGTATATTTTATTAGGTAAGCCGAATATTCGGCTCGCGGATTGTCGCTTCTCTACGCAAGAGTGGACACTGATATTCCAACACTTTTACCAAAGCCAACTTCTTAAAATACTGAATCTCATCCTGGTTCACTGATTTTTCTTTACCTTAAAGTCTAATATATTATGTCTTGTGTTTATACTGAATGAAAGAAAAAACATCTTTGAACTATGTCTAAATTTCAGAGTGGAGTGT
Organism: Onchidella celtica; assembly: GCA_963931925.1. Lineage (NCBI taxonomy): Eukaryota > Metazoa > Mollusca > Gastropoda > Systellommatophora > Onchidiidae > Onchidella > Onchidella celtica. Next base: position 38,468,909 of record OZ007580.1, on the reverse strand, counting down.
TTTGCGAGTTCCCGTCCACACCCAGAATAGCTACCGTAGGAAATGAGTTAAAAATATTGACAATTTTGTCAAAGCTAGACGAGCGAGCTGAAAAGGCTGTTGTTTTCCATGTTGAGCAGGGAGATTATGTAGGGAAAAGATCATGTCAACAAGACTTTAGATCTTACTGTGCAGGAAGATAATGTTATTGATTATAACCGCTCGAAGGGTCATCCTTATAATACGTACGAACAGCGTGTTGGGGGTGGGGGGGGGGGGGGAGGAGCGGGGAGTTCTGAGGAGCGTAGGTATTTTTTTCAGTTAGTCCTGATGAGCACGGGCGGATTTTGATCTGGCAGTTAGTTGGGTTGTTACGTCACGATATTGCGTTTTCACGACATCCGAAACTGGTTGGCCGTGTGCGCTAGGTCTCATTGATGGATGGATGGGTGGGTGGGTGGATGGATGCATGAATGGAGGGGTGGGTGGGTGGATGGGTAGATGGATGGGTGGGTGTGTGGGTGCATGGATCGATGGATGGGTGGATGGGTGGGTGCATGGATCGATGGATGGGTGGATGGATGGATGAATGGAGAATGAGTGGATGAATGGATTGATGGATGAATGGGTGGGTAGTTGGGTGGATGGATGGATGGATGGGTGGGTGGATGGGTGGGTGGATGGATGGATGGATGGATGGATGGTAGATGGATGGGTGGATGAGTGGATGGATGGATGGGTGGATGGAATAAAGGCTGGACGGATGGGTGGATGGATAAATGGGTAAATAATATGAATGAATATTTTTGTTTTCCCGCTCTCAGACAGTGAAATTACGAGGAGAACAAGACTGTCTTGTTAGCATTCAGCGAGAGACTGGTCCCTGTTTGATTGAGAGGAGTGAGGGAGGAAGGTAAGAGAAGGCCTCTATCAACATGTCAACTTGAAACATAAACAACGCTTAAGTCTGAGGCAAATCCGAACGTGCGATCTTTATTTTTCTTGTCCCAGCAGATTGTCACAGACAGCAGTGACAGGGAACGTGTTTTGGGTCAAAATTTTTGCCACTGTAAAGCTGAGTTTCCATTTGTACGGAAACAGTGGCCGTATGCATAATCAATGCGTAAACTAAAGTATATACGTTAACTGGTGTTAACACGAGAAATGAATACAATTTCTTGTGTTAACACCAGTTAACGTATTTACTTTAGTTTACGCATTGATTATGCATACGGCCACAGAAACGTCAACTGTAATGTAACGTAAAAAAACCGTTCAAGTAGTGAAATAGAAAGAATGTTTTCATGCTGTATCCGTGCACAGGAAAACACTCTCTCTCTTTACTACTTGATGGAATTTTGCCTTTTCCGTTTAGGTACACGTGGAAACACAGCTTAACAAGAGCCAAACTGCTCAGCAATTATAATGGTGAGATGACAAAAAAACAACACGTCACACTTTATTTTGTGAGTGGCTTCTGATCCATCTGGACACAAAATACTCCACATATTTTTAGCCTAATCTTTGATAATATTGTTTCCACAGCGTTCATTGTATACTTTTCCTCCTCTCTCGCTATTGATTTTGTATGAGTATAATATTACACGTGTATCCTTCATCCTCGTATCCAATTACAACCTTACCAGTTGTGACCTTGAGCAGATAATTAATTAACGTGATAAATCTGCTAATCACAGCGACTTAATCAGATAGCCATATTTAGCTGAGACAGTGCATAGATTTATTGACATGCGTGATCCCTGCCTCTTCTCCAGCTGTTCCCCGTGGATGAGACTGCAAGTAATTACCATTCTACTACCAGTGAACATAGAAACTGGATCTTGGCCACAGCACGGTAGTCTAGAGGCAAGGTGCTCCCCTCTCATGCCCGGGGTACCGGGTTCGAATCCCGGTCTTTGCAGGCATATTGAAATTGTAGGAGCTTTTCCATAGTTTTCTGTCCCTGATCCTGTGATAGGCAGGATCGAGCTTCTAGTCCTCTCGGATAAGGAAGAAAAATTCGGAGGGCCCGCGTGCACGCTGTGTATGTTGAAGATATCTTGTTAGTTGGAAATCGAGAAGAGCAGATCGAACCGGCCGCTGCCCAGGCAAACTTAAATAAGATTTATCCCTACCACTCCCCTCCTCTCCCTCAGCCCCCCCCCCCACCCCCCCCCCAAAACGCCGACCGGGGCTGCACTGTGGCGACGACGTGTCTGCTTCAGTTGTAACTGGGCTGCAATGATACTTACGCAAATTTCCCAAATGGGATTAAAGAAGTTTATAAAACCATCAAAAAATTCATAAAATAAGGTACGAAAAGATAAGAATTATTTATTATCATATGATCGAAATTCTCTTTTCATGGAGTGTTTACGAGCACTTACATGATACAAAATTCTTAGTCATCTTTACATAAACGTAATATCGTAACTCAATAGCAAGCGTATTACATGAAGTAATATGACATGGAACTTTAATAAAATATGGCACATATAGCTAGCTACGATGTCTTATTGAGACGAATTACGGAGGGCCAAAGCGATCATGTTCGTCTTTCTCTGTTTGCTTTGATGTGTATTATTCTGTTGCTCCCGGATGATCTAGAAATTTGATGAAACAGGGCATGGTGACTGCTATTTGCGATGGATTATAAATTTCTTTACACAAGTGTTTGAGTACTGATAATCAAAGTTGACAAATGCCGTATCTGTCATGTTACATGTCTTTAATGATGAATGTGACTAGCTGGCAAAATCATTGTTACTGATACGTACGCGGATAACGCAGATAGTTAATAACAGAAGTGGGTGTTATGTTTAAGCCTTTGTTACAAGTATCGTTAATGAATGAAATTGGTTTCAGGTCTTTATTTTAGGAAGTTTGCTGTTCTTTGCATTTACACCTGACCTTTTTTGTGTTTATTTTTCTTAATAGTGTTTTCGTGTGTTTTTTGTAACAGCGATATATTTTCTTTTTAATTTTGCCTGGGCAGCGGCCTTGTTAGGCCGGCTCTTTTTGATTTCCATTACTGCCAAGGTATCTTTGACATGCACAACGTGCACACGGGCCCTCCGAGTTTTTCGCTATTATCCGGGAAGACTAAGTGTCTTCGTTACAGCTTACTATGTAAACTCCTGCCATCCCCTAACAAGAGCTTGAAAGACAGCAGGTCGTGACGTCACCATCTGGCTAGTTAGTCAATCAAAATCGCTGAGAAGCGCCAAATCAATTGGGATTAATCTGGCAGTGTTTGTTCGACTGAGGGGGGTATCATACCCAGTCCTGAATGTCGCAGCCAGTTGCTGCCAGCAAAATGTACAAACAAAAGAAATAATGGCAGAAGCTGGCTGTGTCCAAAGATACCAGACACAATAAGAGGAGACAGCTAGCGTGTTTAGCGTGCACCGATTTTGCACCATTACCTAGAGGCGAATGCCCGGAAGTCATGAACAGTGCCGTATTTTACAAGGCCAAAAAGGGAAACCAGTGACTTTTGTCCACTGTTCAGCTATCGCTATAAGCCTCGATTGACGTCACTGATTTTGTAATTATAACTTCAAAAGCTATTGGAAAAACTCTGGCTATTTTTTCTTTCTGTTAGTCGCAGAAGCACTGTCACACGTTCGCATCATAAGTTTATCATTATGTCAAGTATTCTTTTCATGCTATGCGCCATGGGCCTCGCCGCGATTAGTAAGCAAATTGTGTGCACGACATTTTTAGAGGTGCAAAGAAGGGAGTGTCTCATCTTATCGGTTCTAGTACCGTTGCTGTGTCTGACCGGCCTTAGTATGATTGGGTGTTTCCGGATTGGCTAAGAAAATACAGGAAATATTGGCGTGCACTTCTTGTCTGCCAGAAGCTACCTGTGCCGTTCCCAGCTTAGTGTGATAACCCCCTAATTCTGCTGTATGTTTTGTCTTCCCCAGGCGTATCTCCTGTTGTCTGTACCTGGCTACCAGATCTTTGGCTGTCTTCGGATTTCTGGTCAGTATGTTCATAGCCTGGTCCAACTCGTTCGCTCCATTGATGAACACAGAGGGCGTGTGTGAAGTCACTGTGTTCCTTTCCTACTTTTGCCCCTTCATCAGTGTATGGATGGTCGTGATTATCTCTGTGGAGAACTTCATCAGAATAGCTCAACCTTCCAGGTAATACAGGAGTGTATTAAGGTGCTGGCAGATTCCCAGCGTGGCACAGCGGAGCAAAGCAGAGCCTCTCTCTCTTTCTCGCTTAGAGTTTCTTCTCTGCCTGTATGTCTGTTTCTCTTTGTGCCTTCGTGTGAGTCTTTCTTTACAATGCCTGTCCCTCTCTCGCTCTCTTTCTCTCTCTGTTTCTTCTCTGTCTCTCTGTGCCTCCCTTCTTCTCTGTCTCTCTCTCCTCTTCTTCTTCTCTGTCTCTTTCTCTTCTCTCAGTGTCTCTATGGGTCTATCTTCTCTGTCTCTTTCTCTTCTCTCAGTGTCTCTATGGGTCTATCTTCTCTGTCTCTTTCTCTTCTCTCAGTGTCTCTATGGGTCTATCTTCTCTGTCTCTTTCTCTTCTCTCAGTGTCTCTATGGGTCTATCTTCTCTGTCTCTTTCTCTTCTCTCAGTGTCTCTATGGGTCTATCTTCTCTGTCTCTGCGTCTGTGTGTATGTCTCTCTGTCTCCGTCTGTCTGTTTGTCTGTCTGTCTGTCTCTCTCTCTCTATCTGTATGTCTGTCTCTCTCTGTATCTCTGTGTAAGTCTTTCTTTACACTGCCTGTCCCTCTCTCGCTCTCTTTCTCTCTCTGTTTCTTCTCTGTCTGAAAGCAAAATAACAATGAACCATTTAAAAAGAAAAAGCTCCACATGGGCGGCCGACGAATGTCTCAGTCCAGAATCTCCTGGCACTTTCGGATCTTGCACTTCACACACTTTAAGAACTGAGCCCTAAGAGCTCATCTGTTGGCCTTAGATGTCAGCGCCCTTCAGATAGCTGTCGTAGGTAATCCATTCTTCTGGTCACATCTTCACCCTGTCAGCATCCCTAGGTCAATACCAGCGTAGATTTGTTATGAGATTTCCTTAAGGTTGTTAGGAGTACCGTCGGGGCGGGTTCCTTTCGTCAAACCGTCATTGGCGCCATGTCATAAACAGCAGATCTATGTAGGAACGGCAGCATTCCCATGAGCAAACTTGACGTCAGTCCTACGTGTGGGATTTCCATGGATTCGCTGGCTTGGTACGAAATGCCATTCCCGGCTGTCATAAAGCCAATTCTTATTTGGACGCTTGTAAAAGCGGTAAAAATACCATAAAAACAACAACCCATAATCCGATCACAGTCAGACTACCCACTGCCACTGTAAAACCCAGCTAAATAACAGGCTCTTTGCGTTTCATTTTGGAGAACGGTTTTTGGCTTTGTGTGGAAAGAAAATGTGGAATCGTGAGATGGCCAACTGGAATCTTGGAGACGGCGAAAAGCAGGAAGAACCTATGAGTGCTGGAATACAGGCTTGATTGAGGTGTTTACGTCCTCGACACTGTCACGTCCATTTATTGGAAATCCTATCGGGACCGGCGAGATTGGTGTTTGGGGACAGGGAAAGCTTGTTCCCCTGGGATTGGAGATCTGCCCGTGGGCGAGATGGACATGTCAACTGTAACACTGTATTGTGGTGTCCGGGGACATTCGGGGGACTTGGCTCATTTGTTTTGCAGCTAGGGAGTGCTGTGATGAATGTTTGTTCCTTGACAAATGCATTGGAAGAGACAGAGAGAGGGAGAGAGAGAGAGAGAAAGGTTGGGGGAGGGAGAGAGACACACGGACAGAAAGACAGACAAAAATAGAAAAACAGACAGATACAAGGAGAAAGAGAGAGGGGGGTGTGAAAGAAGGACAGACTGACAGAGACAAAGAGAGACGGACAGAAAGACAGACAAAAATAGGAAATCAGAGACAGATACACAAAGTGAAAAAAAGAAAGAAGAAGAGACAGACAGAGTGAAAGAAACATAGAGAAAGAGACAGGAATATTAAAAGAGAAAGAGTTATGAGGAAAGACAGACAGGGGACATACACACACAGTGATAAGGAGAAAGAGAGGGGTAGAGCAAAGAGGGAGGGAGGTGAGTTTGACTTTGGAGAAGGCAAGAGGACAAGACAACGGCCACACTATGCTAGGAAAATGCAAGAGATAGACAGAATGTATGAGAATGATAGGACAGAAATAAAACCTACCAGAAGCGCCAACCAACAACCCACTGAGAGAGAGAGAAAGAGAAAGAAAGAGAGAGAAGAGAGAGAGGGAGGAGGGAGGGAGAGAGAGACAGAGAGAGAGACAGAGGGACAGAGAGAGAGAGAGACAGACAGACAGAGACAGAGAGACAGAGAGAGAGAAAGACAGAGACAGAGAGAGAGAGAGAGAGAGAGAGATAGACTGCAGACTGCGCACTAAGGAAGTAGGTAGGATTCAGCTTCAGCTTTATAGTATAGATAATTATAATATTATGACCTGGCATTACAATTCTGTTACCATTGCCTTTTTTTTATGACTTAACGACCATTCCATTTGATATCTTCTGTCTGTAGGGTCAGCAAGCTGTGTACACCCCGGGTAGCCAAGTTTGTCATCATGGTTTTTGTGATCCTGGGCTTAGTTGTGTATAATTTCCCTCTGTGGACCAGCCGGGTGGTGAACGGAAGCTGTGACACGCTCCCGGACTATATCGAGGTAAGGCACGGCATACTTATAATCTTCTTGTCATTAGGCTAATTCCACACTGGGTCATGCGTCAAGACTCTTTTGGGTCGGTTTTGACCCGGGCAAACTTGCCCAACCAAGGAGTGGGGCAGACTGTCCGAAGTTTCGTATAACAAGTCTGTCTCACAAGTTGATTCAAGGGAAGTTTTAATCTGCCAGTTTTTGTATCTTCCTACCCGGAGAGAGGAGACAGAAAGAAAGAAAGAAATGAAAGAAACCACTACAACTACATTCTCACTATCATTTCCGCTACCACTCACAGCTCTTGTTTCCACTTGAGCCACATCTAATTCTACACAAAAGCCTAATATACCAATCAGCCCCAAGTGTCACTTCACACCGTGAGAAAACATTAACCCCCGGATTGGAATCCGAGAAAATCGGAGCTTTCTCAGAAATCCCCAGTAATCTGTCCATTACAAACGGGCCAACGACCTCTTAAAGTTCTGATTATGCTTAAAATCGATCACATTTGGACACCAATCAGTTGGTACTTGAGTTTGGGAGACACAAATTGCAATGAGCTCGGGGTTTTTGTGGAGCCTTTAAATCCCACCGATCACGATGTCCTGCGTGAAATTTAAATATTGAAGGACTTGAAAATCTTTAGGTCGTAAATTCGACTCTATCATGTCATCCCATAAGCGGAAGCCAGAGCTCTAAAGTAGAGAGATTACCACTCTGTCCCTGTTAGATTGTTTGTCCGAATTCTACTCTAAACCACCCTAAAGCTGGGTTTTCATGTGTACGGAAACGGAAACGGCAGGGGAAGTGTCAAAAACCCTTCTGGCAGTGAAATAGACAGAATATTTTCATTTGTACGAGAACGTCGTTTCCGTACACATGGAAACACTATTAATTTCTTTTTACTACTAACGGATTTTTTCATGTTTCCGGTGCCGTTTCCGTTTCCGTACACATGGAAACCCAGCTTTACACTCCACAGGCTAGGAAATTAGAGTTTTGCTTTGGAGCTTTGCCGAACAATCCCCTTCACGCGAACGTGTAATGTAAGCTATATTGCAAGAACCGCACCCAGTTAAGTCTGTATTGTCTCGGTCTCTGGCGTGAGATGTGGATTTTGGAGTTAAACGGAATCTTGAGCATCGGCGAGACAGGAACAAGTCTGTCTCACAACTTTGGGTTCCTCAAAACTGCCTTTGTCAAGTCTAATTTGCCTTGCTTTTTGCAACCCTTAATTCTTGCCTGTTCTATTTCCATTTCTCTGGAAAAAAACTGGAGTTCTTTTATAATGTAGACAAGATATAGCAAACCTATACTTTGAGACTTGTTTAAAAAACCTTGCGGCACTTATCAAGCTGTTTCATAGTTTTGATTTATTCTATCTCATTATCATAATACTAAAGCCGCGAACGTTTAACGTGGAATTTCTCAGTTGTGCAAAAAGTGGAATTGGAACGAAGAAGAACTAAGGTCGCGATTTCGTGGACTATGGAGTTATACAGGACTCGGCGCACCAGTGAAACTGACACAAGTTTCAAGGAAGTTCAAGTCTCAGCCAAAGCCAATGCTAAACAGATTTGATTCAGAGCGTGACAAGACTTGCACATTGTGACACTGGTCGCCATTATACCCTAAAGTTATCAATTTTATGCTAAACTGAAGCCAGACAGAGCCATTTCCTCTCCTGGCGCGTTCCACGATTAAAATTTCCTGTTTATGAAATCCGTGAATTGAATTTTGATATTCATTGTTCCTTGATAATTTACTGTCGTGCAACGCCTGAATTGAGTTCTGATATTTATGTTTCTTCATTGTTGCTGTTGTTGTTGTTGCTGTTGCTGTTGTTGTTGTCGTGGTTGTTGTTGTCGCTGCTGCTGTTGTTGTTGTCGTCGCTTTTGTGGCGCTGCTGCTGTTGTTGTTGTCGTCGCTGTTGTTCCTGTTGTTGTTGTTGTCGTCGTCGTTGTTGTTGCCGCTGCTGCTGTTGTTGTTGTCGTTGTTGTTGCTGTTGTTGCTGTTGTCGTCGTTGTTGTTGCTGTTGTTGCTGTTGTTATTGTGTTGTCGTCGTTGTTGCCGCTGTTGCTGTTGTTGATGTTGTTGTAGTTGATTTTGTAGTCGTTGTTGTTCCTGCTGCCGCTGTTGATGTTGCTATTGTTGTTCACGTTTTTGGGGTTCTTTTTAGTTTTAGCCCAGTGTGATATGATGACATTTATTATGCTTTCATCAGAGATTCAAATCTATAATTGTAATTTGATAACTGGAAGATTACACCATCATTTTTTAATAAAAAGCTAAACAAACAAACGTGGAGCTTTGAGAGATGAAACGTACCGGAATGAGTTACATGTTTTCTTAACCAGTTTGTGGAGAAATTGTTTCAAAAAGTATTTAGGCAGAAAACAAAATTCTGTGCTGCTGTGAATTTCCTTAGCAGCTTTTTCAGGATCTTATTCTGTAAATAGCTCAATGGCGTCGTCTTTGAATACTTACTTGGGTCAAAACAACATCCCACCCCTACAACATTTCTTTGGGGGGGGGGGGGGGGTAAAAAAATCCTGCTCATGGTGTAAAGTCACAGTAACGTAACAACAAAAGCAACAAAGCAAAAAGCAAACACATTGAATATCATTTTTTGTAACCAAGTCGTGTCCATTTAAAGCCTGGCTTTAATTCCATTGAAACACAAGCGGGCTTCGATATATTGCAATGGAATCTGAAGCCGTTGATGAATATTATTAATTTTTATTTTTTTTACGACGGAAAAACGTCGATAAACCGATGTCTGATTTATAATGCAATTCGGAATTTGATATCTCGGTGAAGAGCAATATCGAAGTTTTTTTGTTTTTTTTTTAACCATCTGGCGTTGAAATTTGTTTACTCTACAGAACTGGATGAAATTCTGGCGGGAGATGGTCTGGCAATTCGAAATGAATTTTTTTTTTTTTTGCTATGTCTGTCCGTCTGCTATCTCTCCCTCCCCCCTTTTCTTTCTCTCTCACTCTTTGAATTCCCCATCTCTCCCTCTCTCTTTGCTTTTCTCTCTCTCTCTCTCACTCTGTCTCTTTGTCTCTCTCTCTCGGTCTCACTCTCTCTCGCTCTCTGTCCTTCCTTTCACGTTCACCCTTTCTTTCTCTCTCCCTGCCTCTGTCTCTCTCTCACTGTCTGTCTGTCTGTCTCCATCTCTCTTTGTATCTCATTCTTTCTCCCCCCCCCCTCCTCCTCCTTTTTTCTCTCTGCCTGTGTTTTATGCCATATCAGAGCTCAACCCAGAAACTGTTGAAACCAAGAATGGGATTATAGCCAGACTATCTATGGGAAGTCAGTACATCGGTCAAACGTAGGTTGAACAAAACATTAATTTAATTACGTCAAAACAAAATCGGCTTAGTAAAACTACGACCGGAAAAACCGGAGAGGAGATTGCCACGTTAAACCCATTGAGCGCTAAGTCAGGACTGTTTTAGATCGGTTTTGTGACCTATGGAAATTACACGAGACCTCGCATACCAGAGAGAACGCAAGAAAAAAAAAACGGTCTCGCGACAATTTAAGATACGCGTGATAAACTGTCGTAACTCGGTTTTTACACATTTTTCATGAAAAGTGAAAACAAAACCTGCTTCACTTTCTTTATCCGACTTAATAGGTTACAGTATTAAAAAAAAAAAACAGAAAACAAAAACAAAACAAAACAAAAACAAAAAAACACGGCCCTTAGTTTTGGGAATTTAAACCCCAACTTACAACCTAATTTCTGGGATATCCAGGTTTACAAGCAAGCCAAATATCACAGGTTTTTGTTTGTAAAGTCGAATTACGATAGCTTAACATAAGGCCCTTGATATACATTTACTCCTGGAAACACGATCTCGTTGACTCTCGAATTGAAAAATGACCTCATTTATTTGTTTGAAAAGGATACAAAAGGCTAAAATTCATTTCATTTCTCTGGAAATGTAACCGATCTTATGTCTCTGGAGATGTATGTTATTTTCAGCATGAAAATTTTTGTAAATGTCTGTTAAATTGAAATTTGTTTCCGTCCGCGGGGGCTTCTTGCGTTGCAGTAATGTTGATCTTCAGTTGAATAATCTAGACCTTGTCGTGGTGGTCAGCTTTCTTTGTCAGGTGCAAAAACAACGACAATCAGATAGATAATCAGTGCACAAAGGATCCGATTACTGCTCTATTAGTATCGATTATTGTTCTAGTGGTGCTGATTACTGCTTTTCTGGAGTCGATTATTACATTGATGGGCCCGATTACTGCTCCGTGCGACTACTCTAAGACGCGAACAAAAACAACAAAAAATTCACAGTCAGTAGGATTCTGTGTTTCTTTTTTCTTTCTTCTACTGCGTTTTCTTGCTAACTTCCAAAATTGAGATTTTATCTTTAAGGCGTTATTGTGTCGCTTTGCCAGACAATCGGTTCCGATTTCAAATTCAAAGTGTTTTAGACACCCGTACCCGGTTCCGCGACAAATTTCTCCTCAGGACGTCACTGCGGACTATTTTTGTTTGATAGGATTATAGATGACTAGACATCCCTGTGACTCGTTGTGTCACCTTGACTCAAACATTCATTCCAAAACCAAAAAGAATCGCCGGTGGTTGGTGGACGCCTGTGGTGGAGCCTGTGTTTCTGTCATAGCACTCTGCTATCATTCCGTCTATTGTCTTACTTTTTCCTAGCATAATAATATGGCTGTTGCCGTGTCGACGTGCTTGCTCTACACTCTACCCAGCAGCAAAGAGAACAATGACTGTGTCCTGAGATTACAAGTTCAAGAGAAACGTACCAAGTTTGGGCAGCTTTTTTTGGTGGTACAGTGGCGTGAGCCATAAGTCTCAATTTCTCATAGCTTCTCCCAGGCAAGGCTCATCGGTGAGGGGAGTCGACCGAAGAGTAACAACCACTTTATATTGATTGTTTTCCTTTGAATGTCTGGAACAAAAGGAGTGATTGTATGTGAGGGGAGAGGAATCACCAGGAGGGAGGGGCGCGAAGGCCCGACTACACCAACTGTTCAAAAAGCACCAAGTGAAATCGAAAGGTACAGAGATAGCTGCTCATTTGAGGATACAAGCAGATAAACAGAATAAGAATTTTAGTAGTAAGTACAAAAGGGGTCGAGCAAAGAAACATTGAAAAGAACGTTATCGAGAGATGCAAGATCTATTGGACTGGAATCCGTGGAAATGACACATACGGCAGCGTAGGATAGAGACGGCGGGTTGGGGGGGGGGGGGAGAATGCTTGGGGCCCTGTGTGCAATGTGACATCTGGCGGCACTGGAAGGAGTCAAGATTCAAGACTTTAAAGTTCGGAGACTGACCAGAAGTTGAATTACTAGGGGTATTTTGTCTGGGTAGGATAGCAGGGTATTGCAAGTGATGAAATGTTGCCACTGACATTTTGGAGACTTTTCGCTAAGCCATACAAAATATAATACATAATCTAATGTAATAATTAACTCTATAGCGCTCAAATCCACAAGTATGTGCCCGAAGGCGCTGAACTAAAATTTAAAACAAGATTAATCAATTCATCATGCTCCCACTCACACACATTAACAAACACATGATCTACTCTCATCCTCAAACCCCAGAGACCAGAAACGGGACATCATTCAGAGTCAATGAAAGCAGCCCCAAACAAAAGTTCGTTGCATAAAATCAAAGGTCTCAAGACCTTTAAAAAAGTGTGACAATCTAAAACTTTTAACGATTTTGAGATGTTTTCTGGAATGAAATTCAATTTAATTAACTTCAGACTCAGTGAGTTTTGGTTTTGTTGTTATCCAAGGAGAAATTAGGTTTTCCGTTCACTGTATTTTAGTTAGACTGCCGTGGGCTGTTTTGACCATCCTGTTCAGCTGCACAAACTGGTGCAGGCGTCACTTCATTTGCCAGTTTCTCAAACCTGGCAAGGGGGCGAAAGGCTTCCGTGTTCGATTACGCCATTCTGAGCGATTTTGGCATCTGTGGTTGTTTGGTAAAAGCCGGGGCTGAATTGACTTCCCTGTTCGATTACACTATCCTAAGTGATATTGACTTCTGTTTTCATTTGGGAAACCCTTGCCCTGGTTGACTTTCCTATCCCTATTCGATTACATAATCGCGGTGGATTGATTTCTCTGACCAGAGACGAGACGGTGAAGACAGACTAAGACGATATACTCATGATTAGATTATTCTTGATAGATTGTGTTGTTGTTGTTTTTTCATACATAAATACATAAACATAAATGCCAAAGTTCAGTTTTCTACCTGAAGCTTAAGAGGAAAGAAAGGTAAAATGAAAGAGGATTTTTTTTTTTTCAATTTATCCTGAGATTGGAAATTTTGGTTACACAGTTTTGTCACTAGATAAGACAAAATAAATATCAATTTATTATCCCATGCATGAGGGAGATTCATTTCCACTGAGTGTTTAAGAGCAAATAAAACATGATATTATGCAGACAGTTGGTGACAGTTTTAATCAAAATAACAGTTCTCATTTTGTGACGCAATGGAAAAAGTTGCATAACGCAAGAGACTCAGTATTGTGTGTGTGGCTGGAGTTTCCGTGATGAACTCACCAACATGCCACGCGAGGGTCAGAGTTTGCATAACACATCTAGAAGATTCCACTTCAAAGAGTAAACAGCCGGTCCATTTCCTGGCCATCAGATTTCCCTGGCATTCCTGAACACACAAACGCTTGCCTTATCACCTACAGTTATACCTGTTAGCCAGGTGCAGTCATGCAGATCTTGGGATCTACAAAAGCCGTAGCTTGGCGTTGTTATCCACTGACCAAATGTTACACAAACAACGTAAACACTGCAGTGCCAGAGCCGTCTTAACGCATGCCCGGGGCACTCTGGGCATTTGCTCTGTGTTTACAAGTGTTTATGTTGATGGATGTGTCAGTGTCCCTGTGTGTGAAGTAGTTCTGACCATCCGATGATGTCATTATCATCCGGAATTTCCTCAACAAGACATTACAGCTACATGTGTGCCATACCATGCTATAAACGAAGTAAAGCCTCCAATGTAATCATGAAAATCTTTTCAACCTCCGAGTCTTAAATTTTACAAAATATCATATTACGCATTAAAAGACGCAACGGCGTGCGTGGGCATAATTATTTTAAAACGTCTTGAAGCTAGCTGTATTGTTGATAACTTTCATTGATTTTGAGCCACAACTGAGTTGAACAGAAGAAAGTGTTCACGACATTTTGAACTGGAAAAGGAGACGCATTTTCCTTTCAGTAGAAATAAAGAATTTGACAGGAAATTGCATTCTGCACCCACACACCATAGATGTATACACTGGTGATTGAAACTCTATGTTTTCCTCCAGTCCGTGGGCCAACTAGTTTTATTTAGGGTTCCATGCCATGTTACTTCATCATGTTATAAGCCTGTTATTGAGTTAAGATAGTAATAATAATACATTACATTTGTATGGCGCATTTCCATTTACAATGCTCAGTGCCGCTTACATGACTCTCTCTTTCTCTCTCACTCTCTCCCTCTTCCTCTCTGTCTCTCTCTGTCTCTCTCTCTCTCTCTCTCTCTCTCTCTTTCTAATACGAGTACGTATCATTCTAGCATGTCAGTCTGACGTAGATTTGTATAGGCTTTTCCGAGGGTATGTAGGATTATCGTACGGGTTCCCAACAGCAAACTGATGTCGGCGCGATGTCGTAACCAGCGAATTTATGCAGGAATGACATGATTCATCGGTTTTTGAAAATCCCGTGCATTGCCCAGGGCCAATAATGATGTCAAGACGACCCTGTGTAGTGCTCTTAGTCCTTGGACACGAGACAAAGACAAAAAGAAGAGGGAAAGCATTGGATGTGACGGAAGGGATGGCGTGAGAGGAAAAGGATGGGAACTCTTTGACGGCACGGAATGCGATAATTGTGATTGATAATGGATGTTTGAAATATTACATGGATGGATGGATGGACGGATGGATGGGGTGGATGAATGGATGGGAGGATGGGTGAGTGGATTGATGGATGGATGGATTGATGGATGGATGGATGGATGATGGATAGATGGATGGATGAATGAATGGGTGAATGGAAGGATGGATGGATGCGTGCATTGATGAATGGTTGGATGGATGGATGAATGGTTGGGTGGATGGATGGAAGGATGGATGGATGGATGGGTGAATGGATGGATGGATGATGGATGAGTGGATTGATGGACGGACAGATGGATAGATGGATGGATGGATAGATGGACGGACAGACGGACGAATGGATGGATGGATAGACAGATAGCTTCGGTTAGCTTCACTTTCATGCCTCTTCTCCACAAACACTCACACACACGTAATCTTTGTACAGTCATTTATCTATCATTCCAGGCACATGTCCGTTTGTCCATCCCTCGCGCTTCTATCTCGAGATTACGCATCCCTGCCTTGTCCTTTTTGTTCCTGGGTCCGTCCTATTCGATAACCCCAACGCACTCACTTGTAGAAGCCTTAGCGTAACGTGTATGTCAAGGGGTGTCTGATTGTACCCGGCATCTACCCGTACCCGGCTCCGCGACAAATGTCTCCTCAGGATGTCAGCGCGGACTGTTTCCCTTTTTGTTGTGTCAGTAGGTGCTTGGTTGTTGTTGTGTTGTCGTAGTCGTTGTTGGTGTGTACTGTTGTTGTGCCCGTCGTCGTTGTTGTTGTAGTAGTAGCGGTAGTTGATGTTGTTGCTACTCTTGCTGAAGTTGCTGTAGCTATTTTGTTGTTCTTACAGAAGCATCATAGCTGTTGTTGTTTTCGTTGTTGTTGTTGTTGTTTCTGTTGTTTCTGTTGTTGTTGTTGTTGCTGTTTTTGTTGTTTTTGCTGTTTTTGTTATTGGTTGTTCCTGCTGCTATTGTCGAAATTGTTGTTGTTGTTGCTAGACCTGCCACAAAAGATATAAAAAATATTTATAGATTGCTTCTTGTTTTTCTTTCTTTTCAGTAGATTCAGACAATCTTCTAGATGAAATGCCGTTAAGTAGCTTCACAAATTTCATTTGCCATTAATCACTTTCCTCCACATTCTTCCTGAGCTTTTAAATTAGTTACAGAAAAAACATTCAGGCTAGACAAAAACTCATTCTGAACTGCTGAGTCTTCATATTGTAACTTTTGTTAATAGTTGTCGTGAGCTAATCATTTATTCAACGCCGTCTGAAGAGCCCATTCAACATCAGCGAAAAGCCGGAATAAAGAAATAGAAAAGAAGGGAAATCTTTCACATCACATATTCATAGAATTTGAATCCTGTTTCTCTCCGGCGAGGACTCACGTGCATATTAAATTCCCCGCCTTACATCCATTTTATCCATTCCCTAGCTCAGTCTAAAGAATGTTCACAAATATTTTGTTGTTATCATTGTTCATTTTGGACGGCGAACTCCAGGTGATTGCAGACAGATTTTCCCCCAGGCCAGTACTTGTTGAGAACAGCACTCTTTGGAGAAATACCAACTTTAGATAATAGTAGACAGCGCTGCGACTCGACAGCTGGCTTGCCTAGTCTCGAATATACACCCCAACAGCAAAAAGAACAAGATTTTAAGTCCCAGAGAAAAAGTATTAACTCTTTCCATGCCGGGGCCATTTCCACGTTTGTGCCAAGGGTTGTGTGCTCGTGAAAGATCAAAGCAAGGGTGAATCAGAAAATTGAGAATATTATTAGATCTAGATCTACCTCAAATCATTGAAACCTAAGCGTGTTTGTTATATCAAATTGAAGGAAAAAATGGATGAAGAAGCTGAAAAACACATAAAGAACTGTATTATTGATATATAGGAATGTAAAGTACAAGCAAAAGGAAGAGCAGAGTCATGCGAAACGAAAGAAACCCCGGAATTGATATTGGCGATAGATCGTGGGTAGGTTCAAACACGGTCGGCCATATCGACGATATATCGGGGATTGGCATGGAAAGAGTTAGGTTTGGCGGCTATTATGGCACGTTTTTTGTTGTTGGTGGTGGTGGCTTGAGCTCAAGATGACGATGCGTAATCCATACACGCAAAGCGCGCCAGCTCTCCTGACAATCCGCATTAAACAAATGTTTCGGCCCTTGTCTACCTCAGCGTTCTCTGTGGGATTGGCCCCGCAGAGATCATGACTCTATGATTGTGCTCTCATAGCCTACGGTCAAAATGAATTTTCAGAACATTTGAAAATATTTGCCCCTCGATCCACCAGCCGTAAAGAACCAAGAAAATCACAAGTTTCATGTTTTAGTATATTGCTGACCAAACTAGCAGTTCAAAACACACACAAGATAGATGCAGATAATGTGTTTTTCCCTCTTTAGTTTTGGAAGTTCCGCAGCCCTTGCCATTTACATCTCACTTTTCTTCTTTTTCTTTTCCTTGTTCTTGTTTCTGTGTCTTTTTGTGCTAGGATTTGTTATTTAGGGATTTGTTATTTAGGGATTTGTTATTTAGGGATTTGTTATTTAGGGATTTGTTATTTAGGGATTTGTTATTTAGGGATTTGTTATTTAGGGATTTGTTATTTAGGGATTTGTTATTTAGGGATTTGTTATTTAGGGATTTGTTATTTAGGGATTTGTTATTTAGGGATTTGTTATTTAGGGATTTGTTATTTAGGGATTTGTTATTTAGGGATTTGTTATTTAGGGATCTGTTATTTAGAATTTTGCCCAGGCAGCAGCCTTGTTCGGCCTGTTCATCTCGACTGTCAGCTACTAAGGTATCTTTAACGTGCGCAGCGTACATAATGGGCCCTCCGAGTTTTTCGTCCTTATTCTAGAAGATTCGGTTCTGGATCCTACCTAAGATAGGATCAGGGACATTTTTCCCCCACAAAATTTCAACATAACTGCATCTACCAGGGATCGAACCCGGTACCTTCGGCATGAAAGGTGAGCAGCTTGCCACTAGACGTGTACTGCAGACCTAACTGCCCATTCAAAATATACACTAGGAAAATGTAAACTACAGGATTTGAAAATAGAAAAATCACCCCGTCGAGACCAGACCTTCAAAGATCGATCAGATCCCCTAGGGGGTTTCATGTTTCACGCTGAAACAGTCGTCGCTGTTTTAAAAAAAACGCTGTCTTGCTTCAGTAAAATCTTGTTTCATGTTGTATATTATTTGAGTCTGCGCAGATGTGCCCGGGGAGGTGAGTGTGAATATGAAGAGGACGAGATTGTTTAGCGTGAGTAGAAAAGTACACAATTACTTCTAAAGCAATAGGCAGTTTCAATAATGTATTAAACCCAAAAACTATAATATTGACCCTCTTTTTTTTGTAGTGTTGTAGAGAAACTATTGAAGTTTCAGCCTTAATAACATAAGCAACGTTATGCTTTCTGGGTACGTGCCAACACGGCGGTCGATTGCTCTGTTTGTTCAACTGTCAATGTCCACGAGTGAACGAGTGAGGCAAGATGTCTGCAAATGCTATGGAGAGCGCGTTTTGATTTCCCAAAACATGTTCAAACATGCAGGTATACAGCAATAATAGATTTGGTGTTGAAGAGTTCGAGTATGCAAAATTCCTTTCTTCTTTTAGAAACAAGTTTGATAAGTTATGATTTGATTTGCTCTACACTGCATTCCAAGATAAAGAATGCTTGAAATGATATTGGGTCAACAGGAGCGGCTAATTCAAATGATAAATATTAATGACAAATTGTTGGACATTCATGAGGCGAGCGAGATGCGTTGGTTAATAGGATCGCCTGCTAGCTAAAGTTGAAGTTACCAAGGAAATAGGATCGCCTACTAGCTAAAGCTGAAGTTACCAAGGAAATATGATCGCCTGCTAGCTAAAGCTGAAGTTACCAAGGAAATATGATCGCCTGCTAGCTAAAGCTGAAGTTACCAAGGAAATATGATCGCCTGCTAGCTAAAGCTGAAGTTACCAAGGAAATAGGATCGCCTGCTAGCTAAAGCTGAAGTTACCAAGGAAATAGGATCGCCTGCTAGCTAAAGCTGAAGTTACCAAGGAAATAGGATCGCCTGCTAGCTAAAGCTGAAGTTACCAAGGAAATAGGATCGCCTGCTAGCTAAAGCTGAAGTTACCAAGGAAATAGGATCGCCTGCTAGCTAAAGCTGAAGTTACCAAGGAAATAGGATCGCCTGCTAGCTAAAGCTGAAGTTACCAAGGAAATAGGATCGCCTGCTAGCTAAAGCTGAAGTTACCAAGGAAATAGGATCGCCTGCTAGCTAAAGCTGAAGTTACCAAGGAAATATGATCACCTGCTAGCTAAAGCTGAAGTTACCAAGGAAATATGATCGCCTACTAGCTAAAGCTGAAGTTACCAAGGAAATAGGATCGCCTGCTAGCTAAAGCTGAAGTTACCAAGGAAATAGGATCGCCTGCTAGCTAATGCTGAAGTTACCAAGGAAATAGGATCGCCTACTAACTAAAGCTGAAGTTACCAAGGAAATATGATCGCCTGCTAGCTAAAGCTGAAGTTACCAAGGAAATATGATCGCCTGCTAGCTAAAGCTGAAGTTACCAAGGAAATAGGATCGCCTACTAGCTAAAGCTGAAGTTACCAAGGAAATAGGATCGCCTGCTAGCTAAAGCTGAAGTTACCAAGGAAATAGGATCGCCTGCTAGCTAAAGCTGAAGTTACCAAGGAAATGTGATCGCCTGCTAGCTAAAGCTAAAGTTACCAAGGAAATAGGATCGCCTGCTAGCTAAAGCTGAAGTTACCAAGGAAATAGGATCGCCTGCTAGCTAAACCTGAAGTTACCAAGGAAATAGGATCGCCTGCTAGCTAAAGCTGAAGTTACCAAGGAAATAGGATCGCCTGCTAGCTAAAGCTGAAGTTACCAAGGAAATAGGATCGCCTGCTAGCTAAAGCTGAAGTTACCAAGGAAATAGGATCGCCTGCTAGCTAAAGCTGAAGTTACCAAGGAAATAGGATCGCCTGCTAGCTAAAGCTGAAGTTACCAAGGAAATAGGATCGCCTGCTAGCTAAAGCTGAAGTTACCAAGGAAATAGGATCGCCTGCTAGCTAAAGCTGAAGTTACCAAGGAAATGGGATTGCCTGCTAGCTAAAGCTGAAGTTACCAAGGAAATAGGATCGCCTGCTAGCTAAAGCTGAAGTTACCAAGGAAATAGGATCGCCTGCTAGCTAAAGCTGAAGTTACCAAGGAAATAGGATCGCCTCCTAGCTAAAGCTGAAGTTACCAAGGAAATATGATCGCCTGCTAGCTAAAGCTGAAGTTACCAAGGAAATAGGATCGCCTGCTAGCTAAAGCTGAAGTTACCAAGGAAATAGGATCGCCTGCTAGCTAAAGCTGAAGTTACCAAGGAAATATGATCGCCTGCTAGCTAAAGCTGAAGTTACCAAGGAAATAGGATCGCCTGCTAGCTAAAGCTGAAGTTACCAAGGAAATATGATCGCCTACTAGCTAAAGCTGAAATTATCAAGGAAATATGATCGCCTGCTAGCTAAAGCTGAAGTTACCAAGGAAATAGGATCGCCTGCTAGCTAAAGCTGAAGTTATCAAGGAAATATGATCGCCTGCTAGCTAAAGCTGAAGTTATCAAGGAAATATAATCGCCTGCTAGCTAAAGCTGAAGTTACCAAGGAAATAGGATCGCCTACTAGCTAAAGCTGAAGTTACCAAGGAAAAATGATCGCCTGCTAGCTAAAGCTGGAGTTACCAAGGAAATATGATCGCCTGCTAGCTAAAGCTGAAGTTACCAAGGAAATATGATCGCCTACTAGCAAAAGGTGAAGTTACCAAGGAAATATGATCGCCTGCTAGCTAAAGCTGAAGTTACCAAGGAAATAGGATCGCCTGCTAGCTAAAGCTGAAGTTACCAAGGAAATAGGATCGCCTGCTAGCTAAAGCTGAAGTTACCAAGGAAATAGGATCGCCTGCTAGCTGAAGCTGAAGTTACCAAGGAAATAGGATCGCCTTCTAGCTAAAGCTGAAGTTACCAAGGAAATAGGATCGCCTGCTAGCTAAAGCTGAAGTTACCAAGGAAATAGGATCGCCTGCTAGCTAAAGCTGAAGTTACCAAGGAAATAGGATCGCCTGCTAGCTAAAGCTGAAGTTACCAAGGAAATAGGATCGCCTGCTAGCTAAATCTGAAGTTACCAAGGAAATAGGATCGCCTACTAGCTAAAGCTGAAGTTACCAAGGAAATAGGATCGCCTACTAGCTAAAGCTGAAGTTAACAAGGAAATAGGATCGCCTGCTAGCTAAAGCTGAAGTTACCAAGGAAATAGGATCGCCTGCTAGCTAAAGCTGAAGTTACCAAGGAAATAGGATCGCCTGCTAGCTAAAGCTGAAGTTACCAAGGAAATATGATCGCCTGCTAGCTAAAGCTGAAGTTACCAAGGAAATAGGATCGCCTGCTAGCTAAAGCTGAAGTTACCAAGGAAATATGATCGCCTGCTAGCTAAAGCTGAAGTTACCAAGGAAATAGGATCGCCTGCTAGCTAAAGCTGAAGTTACCAAGGAAATAGGATCGCCTGCTAGCTAAAGCTGAAGTTACCAAGGAAATATGATCGCCTGCTAGCTAAAGCTGAAGTTACCAAGGAAATAGGATCGCCTGCTAGCTAAAGCTGAAGTTACCAAGGAAATATGATCGCCTACAAGCTAAAGCTGAAATTATTAAGGAAATATGATCGCCTGCTAGCTAAAGCTGAAGTTATCAAGGAAATAGGATCGCCTGCTAGCTAAAGCTGAAATTACCAAGGAAATAGGATCGCCTGCTAGCTAAAGCTGAAGTTACCAAGGAAATAGGATCGCCTGCTAGCTAAAGCTGAAGTTACCAAGGAAATATGATCGCCTGCTAGCTAAAGCTGAAGTTACCAAGGAAATAGGATCGCCTGCTAGCTAAAGCTGAAGTTACCAAGGAAATTTGATCGCCTACTAGCTAAAGCTGAAATTATCAAGGAAATATGATCGCCTGCTAGCTAAAGCTGAAGTTACCAAGGAAATAGGATCGCCTGCTAGCTAAAGCTGAAGTTATCAAGGAAATATGATCGCCTGCTAGCTAAAGCTGAAGTTACCAAGGAAATATGATCGCCTGCTAGCTAAAGCTGAAGTTACCAAGGAAATAGGATCGCCTGCTAGCTAAAGCTGAAGTTACCAAGGAAATATGATCGCCTGCTAGCTAAAGCTGAAGTTACCAAGGAAATAGGATCGCCTGCTAGCTAAAGCTGAAGTTACCAAGGAAATAGGATCGCCTGCTAGCTAAAGCTGAAGTTACCAAGGAAATATGATCGCCTGCTAGCTAAAGCTGAAGTTACCAAGGAAATAGGATCGCCTGCTAGCTAAAGCTGAAGTTACCAAGGAAATAGGATCGCCTGCTAGCTAAAGCTGAAGTTACCAAGGAAATATGATCGCCTGCTAGCTAAAGCTGAAGTTACCAAGGAAATAGGATCGCCTGCTAGCTAAAGCTGAAGTTACCAAGGAAATATGATCGCCTACAAGCTAAAGCTGAAATTATTAAGGAAATATGATCGCCTGCTAGCTAAAGCTGAAGTTATCAAGGAAATAGGATCGCCTGCTAGCTAAAGCTGAAATTACCAAGGAAATAGGATCGCCTGCTAGCTAAAGCTGAAGTTACCAAGGAAATAGGATCGCCTGCTAGCTAAAGCTGAAGTTACCAAGGAAATATGATCGCCTGCTAGCTAAAGCTGAAGTTACCAAGGAAATAGGATCGCCTGCTAGCTAAAGCTGAAGTTACCAAGGAAATTTGATCGCCTACTAGCTAAAGCTGAAATTATCAAGGAAATATGATCGCCTGCTAGCTAAAGCTGAAGTTACCAAGGAAATAGGATCGCCTGCTAGCTAAAGCTGAAGTTATCAAGGAAATATGATCGCCTGCTAGCTAAAGCTGAAGTTATTAAGGAAATATAATCGCCTGCTAGCTAAAGCTGAAGTTACCAAGGAAATAGGATCGCCTACTAGCTAAAGCTGAAGTTACCAAGGAAAAATGATCGCCTGCTAGCTAAAGCTGAAGTTACCAAGGAAATATGATCGCCTGCTAGCTAAAGCTGAAGTTACCAAGGAAATATGATCGCCTACTAGCAAAAGCTGAAGTTACCAAGGAAATATGATCGCCTGCTAGCTAAAGCTGAAGTTACCAAGGAAATAGGATCGCCTGCTAGCTAAAGCTGAAGTTACCAAGGAAATAGGATCGCCTGCTAGCTAAAGCTGAAGTTACCAAGGAAATAGGATCGCCTGCTAGCTGAAGCTGAAGTTACCAAGGAAATAGGATCGCCTTCTAGCTAAAGCTGAAGTTACAAAGGAAATAGGATCGCCTGCTAGCTAAAGCTGAAGTTACCAAGGAAATAGGATCGCCTGCTAGCTAAAGCTGAAGTTACCAAGGAAATAGGATCGCATACTAGATAAAGCTGAAGTTACCAAGGAAATAGGATCGCCTGCTAGCTAAAGCTGAAGTTACCAAGGAAATAGGATCGCCTGCTAGCTAAAGCTGAAGTTACCAAGGAAATAGGATCGCCTGCTAGCTAAATCTGAAGTTACCAAGGAAATAGGATCGCCTACTAGCTAAAGCTGAAGTTACCAAGGAAATAGGATCGCCTACTAGCTAAAGCTGAAGTTACCAAGGAAATAGGATCGCCTGCTAGCTAAAGCTGAAGTTACCAAGGAAATAGGATCGCCTGCTAGCTAAAGCTGAAGTTACCAAGGAAATAGGATCGCCTGCTAGCTAAAGCTGAAGTTACCAAGGAAATATGATCGCCTGCTAGCTAAAGCTGAAGTTACCAAGGAAATAGGATCGCCTGCTAGCTAAAACTGAAGTTACCAAGGAAATATGATCGCCTGCTAGCTAAAGCTGAAGTTATTAAGGAAATATAATCGCCTGCTAGCTAAAGCTGAAGTTACCAAGGAAATAGGATCGCCTACTAGCTAAAGCTGAAGTTACCAAGGAAAAATGATCGCCTGCTAGCTAAAGCTGAAGTTACCAAGGAAATAGGATCGCCTGCTAGCTAAAGCTGAAGTTACCAAGGAAATATGATCGCCTGCTAGCTAAAGCTGAAGTTACCAAGGAAATAGGATCGCCTGCTAGCTAAAGCTGAAGTTACCAAGGAAATAGGATCGCCTGCTAGCTAAAGCTGAAGTTACCAAGGAAATATGATCGCCTGCTAGCTAAAGCTGAAGTTACCAAGGAAATAGGATCGCCTGCTAGCTAAAGCTGAAGTTACCAAGGAAATATGATCGCCTACAAGCTAAAGCTGAAATTATTAAGGAAATATGATCGCCTGCTAGCTAAAGCTGAAGTTACCAAGGAAATAGGATCGCCTGCTAGCTAAAGCTGAAGTTATCGAGGAAATATGATCGCTTGCTAGCTAAAGCTGAAGTTATTAAGGAAATATGATCGCCTGCTAGCTAAAGCTGAAGTTACCAAGGAAATAGGATCGCCTGCTAGCTAAAGCTGAACTTACCAAGGAAATATGATCGCCTGCTAGCTAAAGCTGAAGTTACCAAGGAAATATGATCGCCTGCTAGCTAAAGCTGAAGTTACCAAGGAAATAGGATCGCCTACTAGCTAAAGCTGAAGTTACCAAGGAAATAGGATCGCCTGCTAGCTAAAGCTGAAGTTACCAAGGAAATAGGATCGCCTGCTAGCTAAAGCTGAAGTTACCAAGGAAATAGGATCGCCTGCTAGCTGAAGCTGAAGTTACCAAGGAAATAGGATCGCCTGCTAGCTAAAGCTGAAGTTACCAAGGAAATAGGATCGCCTGCTAGCTAAAGCTGAAGTTACCAAGGAAATAGGATCGCCTGCTAGCTAAAGCTGAAGTTACCAAAGAAATAGGATCGCATACTAGCTAAAGCTGAAGTTACCAAGGAAATAGGATCGCCTACTAGCTAAAGCTGAAGTTACCAAGGAAATAGGATCGCCTACTAGCTAAAGCTGAAGTTACCAAGGAAATAGGATCGCCTGCTAGCTAAAGCTGAAGTTACCAAGGAAATAGGATCGCCTACTAGCTAAAGCTGAAGTTACCAAGGAAATAGGATCGCCTACTAGCTAAAGCTGAAGTTACCAAGGAAATAGGATCGCCTACTAGCTAAAGCTGAAGTTACCAAGGAAATAGGATCGCCTACTAGCTAGAGCTGAAGTTACCAAGGAAATAGGATCGCCTGCTAGCTAAAGCTGAAGTTACCAAGGAAATAGGATCGCCTGCTAGTTAAAGCTGAAGTTACCACAAAATAGGATCGCCTGCTAGCTAAAGCTGAAGTTACCAAGGAAATAGGATCGCCTACTAGCTAAAGCTGAAGTTACCAAGGAAATAGGATCGCCTACTAGCTAAAGCTGAAGTTACCAAGGAAATAGGATCGCCTACTAGCTAAAGCTGAAGTTACCAAGGAAATAGGATCGCCTGCTAGCTAAAGCTGAAGTTACCAAGGAAATAGGATCGCCTACTAGCTAAAGCTGAAGTTACCAAGGAAATAGGATCGCCTACTAGCTAAAGCTGAAGTTACCAAGGAAATAGGATCGCCTACTAGCTAAAGCTGAAGTTACCAAGGAAATAGGATCGCCTACTAGCTAAAGCTGAAGTTACCAAGGAAATAGGATCGCCTACTAGCTAGAGCTGAAGTTACCAAGGAAATAGGATCGCCTGCTAGCTAAAGCTGAAGTTACCAAGGAAATATGATCGCCTGCTAGCTAAAGCTGAAGTTACCAATGAAATAGCATCGCCTGCTAGCTAAAGCTGAAGTTACCAAGGAAATATGATCGCCTGCTAGCTAAAGCTGAAGTTACCAAGGAAATAGGATCGCCTTCTAGCTAAAGCTGAAGTTACCAAGGAAATAGGATCGCCTGCTAGCTAAAGCTGAAGTTACCAAGGAAATAGGATCGCCTGCTAACTAAAGCTGAAGTTACCAAGGAAATAGGATCGCCTGCTAGCTAAAGCTGAAGTTACCAAGGAAATAGGATCGCCTGCTAGCTAAAGCTGAAGTTACCAAGGAAATATGATCGCCTGCTAGCTAAAGCTGAAGTTACCAAGGAAATAGGATCGCCTGCTAGCTAAAGCTGAAGTTACCAAGGAAATATGATCACCTGCTAGCTAAAGCTGAAATTATCAAGGAAATATGATCGCCTGCTAGCTAAAGCTGAAGTTACCAAAGAAATAGGATCGCCTGCTAGCTAAAACTGAAGTTATCAAGGAAATATGATCGCCTGCTAGCTAAAGCTGAAGTTATTAAGGAAATATGATCGCCTGCTAGCTAAAGCTGAAGTTACCAAGGAAATAGGATCGCCTGCTAGCTAAAGCTGAACTTACCAAGGAAATATGATCGCCTACTAGCTAAAGCTGAAGTTACCAAGGAAATATGATCGCCTGCTAGCTAAAGCTGAAGTTACCAAGGAAATAGGATCGCCTGCTAGCTAAAGCTGAAGTTACCAAGGAAATAGGATCGCCTGCTAGCTAAAGCTGAAGTTACCAAGGAAATAGGATCGCGTGCTAGCTGAAGCTGAAGTTACCAAGGAAATAGGATCGCGTGCTAGCTGAAGCTGAAGTTACCAAGGAAATAGGATCGCGTGCTAGCTAAAGCTGAAGTTACCAAGGAAATAGGATCGCCTTCTAGCTAAAGCTGAAGTTACCAAGGAAATAGGATCGCCTGCTAGCTAAAGCTGAAGTTACCAAGGAAATAGGATCGCCTGCTAGCTAAAGCTGAAGTTACCAAGGAAATAGGATCGCCTGCTAGCTAAAGCTGAAGTTACCAAGGAAATAGGATCGCCTGCTAGCTAAAGCTGAAGTTACCAAGGAAATAGGATCGCCTGCTAGCTAAAGCTGAAGTTACCAAGGAAATAGGATCGCCTACTAGCTAAAGCTGAAGTTACCAAGGAAATAGGATCGCCTACTAGCTAAAGCTGAAGTTACCAAGGAAATAGGATCGCCTACTAGCTAAAGCTGAAGTTACCAAGGAAATAGGATCGCCTGCTAGCTAAAGCTGAAGTTACCAAGGAAATATGATCGCCTACTAGCTAAAGCTGAAGTTACGAAGGAAATAGGATCACCTGCTAGATAAAGCTGAAGTTACCAAGGAAATAGGATCGCCTGCTAGCTAAAGCTGAAGTTACCAAGGAAATATGATCGCCTGCTAGCTAAAGCTGAAGTTACCAAGGAAATATGATCGCCTGCTAGCTAAAGCTGAAGTTACCAAGGAAATATGATCGCCTGCTAGCTAAAGCTGAAGTTACCAAGGAAATAGGATAGCCTCCTAGCTAAAGCTGAAGTTACCAAGGAAATAGGATCGCCTGCTAGCTAAACCTGAAGTTACCAAGGAAATATGATCGCCTGCTAGCTAAAGCTGAAGTTATCAAAGAAATATGATCGCCTGCTAGCTAAAGCTGAAGTTACCAAGGAAATAGGATCGCCTGCTAGCTAAAGCTGAAGTTACCAAGGAAATAGGATCGCCTGCTAGCTAAAGCTGAAGTTACCAAGGAAATAGGATCGCCTGCTAGCTAAAGCTGAAGTTACCAAGGAAATATGATCGCCTGCTAGCTAAAGCTGAAGTTACCAAGGAAATAGGATCGCCTGCTAGCTAAAGCTGAAGTTACCAAGGAAATATGATCGCCTGCTAGCTAAAGCTGAAGTTACCAAGGAAATATGATCGCCTGCTAGCTAAAGCTGAAGTTACCAAGGAAATAGGATCGCCTGCTAGCTAAAGCTGAAGTTACCAAGGAAATATGATCGCCTGCTAGCTAAAGCTGAAGTTACCAAGGAAATAGGATCGCCTGCTAGCTAAAGCTGAAGTTACCAAGGAAATATGATCGCCTACAAGCTAAAGCTGAAATTATTAAGGAAATATGATCGCCTGCTAGCTAAAGCTGAAGTTATCAAGGAAATAGGATCGCCTGCTAGCTAAAGCTGAAATTACCAAGGAAATAGGATCGCCTGCTAGCTAAAGCTGAAGTTACCAAGGAAATAGGATCGCCTGCTAGCTAAAGCTGAAGTTACCAAGGAAATATGATCGCCTGCTAGCTAAAGCTGAAGTTACCAAGGAAATAGGATCGCCTGCTAGCTAAAGCTGAAGTTACCAAGGAAATTTGATCGCCTACTAGCTAAAGCTGAAATTATCAAGGAAATATGATCGCCTGCTAGCTAAAGCTGAAGTTACCAAGGAAATAGGATCGCCTGCTAGCTAAAGCTGAAGTTACCAAGGAAATATGATCGCCTACAAGCTAAAGCTGAAATTATTAAGGAAATATGATCGCCTGCTAGCTAAAGCTGAAGTTATCAAGGAAATAGGATCGCCTGCTAGCTAAAGCTGAAATTACCAAGGAAATAGGATCGCCTGCTAGCTAAAGCTGAAGTTACCAAGGAAATAGGATCGCCTGCTAGCTAAAGCTGAAGTTACCAAGGAAATATGATCGCCTGCTAGCTAAAGCTGAAGTTACCAAGGAAATAGGATCGCCTGCTAGCTAAAGCTGAAGTTACCAAGGAAATTTGATCGCCTACTAGCTAAAGCTGAAATTATCAAGGAAATATGATCGCCTGCTAGCTAAAGCTGAAGTTACCAAGGAAATAGGATCGCCTGCTAGCTAAAGCTGAAGTTACCAAGGAAATATGATCGCCTGCTAGCTAAAGCTGAAGTTACCAAGGAAATAGGATCGCCTGCTAGCTAAAGCTGAAGTTACCAAGGAAATATGATCGCCTGCTAGCTAAAGCTGAAGTTACCAAGGAAATAGGATCGCCTGCTAGCTAAAGCTGAAGTTACCAAGGAAATAGGATCGCCTGCTAGCTAAAGCTGAAGTTACCAAGGAAATATGATCGCCTGCTAGCTAAAGCTGAAGTTACCAAGGAAATAGGATCGCCTGCTAGCTAAAGCTGAAGTTACCAAGGAAATAGGATCGCCTGCTAGCTAAAGCTGAAGTTACCAAGGAAATATGATCGCCTGCTAGCTAAAGCTGAAGTTACCAAGGAAATAGGATCGCCTGCTAGCTAAAGCTGAAGTTACCAAGGAAATATGATCGCCTACAAGCTAAAGCTGAAATTATTAAGGAAATATGATCGCCTGCTAGCTAAAGCTGAAGTTATCAAGGAAATAGGATCGCCTGCTAGCTAAAGCTGAAATTACCAAGGAAATAGGATCGCCTGCTAGCTAAAGCTGAAGTTACCAAGGAAATAGGATCGCCTGCTAGCTAAAGCTGAAGTTACCAAGGAAATATGATCGCCTGCTAGCTAAAGCTGAAGTTACCAAGGAAATAGGATCGCCTGCTAGCTAAAGCTGAAGTTACCAAGGAAATTTGATCGCCTACTAGCTAAAGCTGAAATTATCAAGGAAATATGATCGCCTGCTAGCTAAAGCTGAAGTTACCAAGGAAATAGGATCGCCTGCTAGCTAAAGCTTAAGTTATCAAGGAAATATGATCGCCTGCTAGCTAAAGCTGAAGTTATCAAGGAAATATAATCGCCTGCTAGCTAAAGCTGAAGTTACCAAGGAAATAGGATCGCCTACTAGCTAAAGCTGAAGTTACCAAGGAAAAATGATCGCCTGCTAGCTAAAGCTGAAGTTACCAAGGAAATATGATCGCCTGCTAGCTAAAGCTGAAGTTACCAAGGAAATATGATCGCCTACTAGCAAAAGCTGAAGTTACCAAGGAAATATGATCGCCTGCTAGCTAAAGCTGAAGTTACCAAGGAAATAGGATCGCCTGCTAGCTAAAGCTGAAGTTACCAAGGAAATAGGATCGCCTGCTAGCTAAAGCTGAAGTTACCAAGGAAATAGGATCGCCTGCTAGCTGAAGCTGAAGTTACCAAGGAAATAGGATCGCCTTCTAGCTAAAGCTGAAGTTACCAAGGAAATAGGATCGCCTGCTAGCTAAAGCTGAAGTTACCAAGGAAATAGGATCGCCTGCTAGCTAAAGCTGAAGTTACCAAGGAAATAGGATCGCATACTAGATAAAGCTGAAGTTACCAAGGAAATAGGATCGCCTGCTAGCTAAAGCTGAAGTTACCAAGGAAATAGGATCGCCTGCTAGCTAAAGCTGAAGTTACCAAGGAAATAGGATCGCCTGCTAGCTAAATCTGAAGTTACCAAGGAAATAGGATCGCCTACTAGCTAAAGCTGAAGTTACCAAGGAAATAGGATCGCCTACTAGCTAAAGCTGAAGTTACCAAGGAAATAGGATCGCCTGCTAGCTAAAGCTGAAGTTACCAAGGAAATAGGATCGCCTGCTAGCTAAAGCTGAAGTTACCAAGGAAATAGGATCGCCTGCTAGCTAAAGCTGAAGTTACCAAGGAAATATGATCGCCTGCTAGCTAAAGCTGAAGTTACCAAGGAAATAGGATCGCCTGCTAGCTAAAGCTGAAGTTACCAAGGAAATATGATCGCCTGCTAGCTAAAGCTGAAGTTACCAAGGAAATAGGATCGCCTGCTAGCTAAAGCTGAAGTTACCAAGGAAATAGGATCGCCTGCTAGCTAAAGCTGAAGTTACCAAGGAAATATGATCGCCTGCTAGCTAAAGCTGAAGTTACCAAGGAAATAGGATCGCCTGCTAGCTAAAGCTGAAGTTACCAAGGAAATATGATCGCCTACAAGCTAAAGCTGAAATTATTAAGGAAATATGATCGCCTGCTAGCTAAAGCTGAAGTTACCAAGGAAATAGGATCGCCTGCTAGCTAAAGCTGAAGTTATCGAGGAAATATGATCGCTTGCTAGCTAAAGCTGAAGTTATTAAGGAAATATGATCGCCTGCTAGCTAAAGCTGAAGTTACCAAGGAAATAGGATCGCCTACTAGCTAAAGCTGAACTTACCAAGGAAATATGATCGCCTGCTAGCTAAAGCTGAAGTTACCAAGGAAATATGATCGCCTGCTAGCTAAAGCTGAAGTTACCAAGGAAATAGGATCGCCTACTAGCTAAAGCTGAAGTTACCAAGGAAATAGGATCGCCTGCTAGCTAAAGCTGAAGTTACCAAGGAAATAGGATCGCCTGCTAGCTAAAGCTGAAGTTACCAAGGAAATAGGATCGCCTGCTAGCTGAAGCTGAAGTTACCAAGGAAATAGGATCGCCTGCTAGCTAAAGCTGAAGTTACCAAGGAAATAGGATCGCCTGCTAGCTAAAGCTGAAGTTACCAAGGAAATAGGATCGCCTGCTAGCTAAAGCTGAAGTTACCAAAGAAATAGGATCGCATACTAGCTAAAGCTGAAGTTACCAAGGAAATAGGATCGCCTACTAGCTAAAGCTGAAGTTACCAAGGAAATAGGATCGCCTACTAGCTAAAGCTGAAGTTACCAAGGAAATAGGATCGCCTGCTAGCTAAAGCTGAAGTTACCAAGGAAATAGGATCGCCTACTAGCTAAAGCTGAAGTTACCAAGGAAATAGGATCGCCTACTAGCTAAAGCTGAAGTTACCAAGGAAATAGGATCGCCTACTAGCTAAAGCTGAAGTTACCAAGGAAATAGGATCGCCTACTAGCTAGAGCTGAAGTTACCAAGGAAATAGGATCGCCTGCTAGCTAAAGCTGAAGTTACCAAGGAAATAGGATCGCCTGCTAGTTAAAGCTGAAGTTACCACAAAATAGGATCGCCTGCTAGCTAAAGCTGAAGTTACCAAGGAAATAGGATCGCCTACTAGCTAAAGCTGAAGTTACCAAGGAAATAGGATCGCCTACTAGCTAAAGCTGAAGTTACCAAGGAAATAGGATCGCCTACTAGCTAAAGCTGAAGTTACCAAGGAAATAGGATCGCCTGCTAGCTAAAGCTGAAGTTACCAAGGAAATAGGATCGCCTACTAGCTAAAGCTGAAGTTACCAAGGAAATAGGATCGCCTACTAGCTAAAGCTGAAGTTACCAAGGAAATAGGATCGCCTACTAGCTAAAGCTGAAGTTACCAAGGAAATAGGATCGCCTACTAGCTAAAGCTGAAGTTACCAAGGAAATAGGATCGCCTACTAGCTAGAGCTGAAGTTACCAAGGAAATAGGATCGCCTGCTAGCTAAAGCTGAAGTTACCAAGGAAATATGATCGCCTGCTAGCTAAAGCTGAAGTTACCAATGAAATAGCATCGCCTGCTAGCTAAAGCTGAAGTTACCAAGGAAATATGATCGCCTGCTAGCTAAAGCTGAAGTTACCAAGGAAATAGGATCGCCTTCTAGCTAAAGCTGAAGTTACCAAGGAAATAGGATCGCCTGCTAGCTAAAGCTGAAGTTACCAAGGAAATAGGATCGCCTGCTAACTAAAGCTGAAGTTACCAAGGAAATAGGATCGCCTGCTAGCTAAAGCTGAAGTTACCAAGGAAATAGGATCGCCTGCTAGCTAAAGCTGAAGTTACCAAGGAAATATGATCGCCTGCTAGCTAAAGCTGAAGTTACCAAGGAAATAGGATCGCCTGCTAGCTAAAGCTGAAGTTACCAAGGAAATATGATCACCTGCTAGCTAAAGCTGAAATTATCAAGGAAATATGATCGCCTGCTAGCTAAAGCTGAAGTTACCAAAGAAATAGGATCGCCTGCTAGCTAAAACTGAAGTTATCAAGGAAATATGATCGCCTGCTAGCTAAAGCTGAAGTTATTAAGGAAATATGATCGCCTGCTAGCTAAAGCTGAAGTTACCAAGGAAATAGGATCGCCTGCTAGCTAAAGCTGAACTTACCAAGGAAATATGATCGCCTACTAGCTAAAGCTGAAGTTACCAAGGAAATATGATCGCCTGCTAGCTAAAGCTGAAGTTACCAAGGAAATAGGATCGCCTGCTAGCTAAAGCTGAAGTTACCAAGGAAATAGGATCGCCTGCTAGCTAAAGCTGAAGTTACCAAGGAAATAGGATCGCGTGCTAGCTGAAGCTGAAGTTACCAAGGAAATAGGATCGCGTGCTAGCTGAAGCTGAAGTTACCAAGGAAATAGGATCGCGTGCTAGCTAAAGCTGAAGTTACCAAGGAAATAGGATCGCCTTCTAGCTAAAGCTGAAGTTACCAAGGAAATAGGATCGCCTGCTAGCTAAAGCTGAAGTTACCAAGGAAATAGGATCGCCTGCTAGCTAAAGCTGAAGTTACCAAGGAAATAGGATCGCCTGCTAGCTAAAGCTGAAGTTACCAAGGAAATAGGATCGCCTGCTAGCTAAAGCTGAAGTTACCAAGGAAATAGGATCGCCTGCTAGCTAAAGCTGAAGTTACCAAGGAAATAGGATCGCCTACTAGCTAAAGCTGAAGTTACCAAGGAAATAGGATCGCCTACTAGCTAAAGCTGAAGTTACCAAGGAAATAGGATCGCCTACTAGCTAAAGCTGAAGTTACCAAGGAAATAGGATCGCCTGCTAGCTAAAGCTGAAGTTACGAAGGAAATAGGATCGCCTACTAGCTAAAGCTGAAGTTACCAAGGAAATAGGATCGCCTACTAGCTAAAGCTGAAGT
Source organism: Onchidella celtica (assembly GCA_963931925.1). Lineage (NCBI taxonomy): Eukaryota > Metazoa > Mollusca > Gastropoda > Systellommatophora > Onchidiidae > Onchidella > Onchidella celtica. The sequence continues at coordinate 38,435,891 of OZ007580.1, read as the reverse complement.
TACCAAGGAAATAGGATCGCCTACTAACTAAAGCTGAAGTTACCAAGGAAATAGGATCGCCTACTAGCTAAAGCTGAAGTTACCAAGGAAATAGGATCGCCTGCTAGCTAAAGCTGAAGTTACCAAGGAAATATGATCGCCTACTAGCTAAAGCTGAAGTTACCAAGGAAATAGGATCGCCTGCTAGCTAAAGCTGAAGTTACCAAGGAAATAGGATTGCCTGCTAGCTAATGCTGAAGTTACCAAGGAAATAGGATCGCCTACTAGCTAAAGCTGAAGTTACCAAGGAAATATGATCGCCTGCTAGCTAAAGCTGAAGTTACCAAGGAAATAGGATCGCCTGCTAGCTAAAGCTGAAGTTACCAAGGAAATAGGATCGCCTGCTAGCTAAAGCTGAAGTTACCAAGGAAATAGGATCGCCTGCTAGGTAAAGCTGAAGTTACCAAGGAAATAGGATCGCCTGCTAGCTAAAGCTGAAGTTACCAAGGAAATATGATCGCCTGCTAGCTAAAGCTGAAGTTACCAAGGAAATATGATCGCCTGCTAGCTAAAGCTGAAGTTACCAAGGAAATATGATCGCCTGCTAGCTAAAGCTGAAGTTACCAAGGAAATAGGATAGCCTCCTAGCTAAAGCTGAAGTTACCAAGGAAATAGGATCGCCTGCTAGCTAAACCTGAAGTTACCAAGGAAATATGATCGCCTGCTAGCTAAAGCTGAAGTTATCAAAGAAATATGATCGCCTGCTAGCTAAAGCTGAAGTTACCAAGGAAATAGGATAGCCTGCTAGCTAAAGCTGAAGTTACCAAGGAAATATGATCGCCTGCTAGCTAAAGCTGAAGTTACCAAGGAAATATATATGATCGCCTGCTAGCTAAAGCTGAAGTTACCAAGGAAATAGGATCGCCTGCTACCTAAAGCTGAAGTTACCAAGGAAATATGATCGCCTGCTAGCTAAAGCTGAAGTTACCAAGGAAATAGGATCGCCTGCTAGCTAAAGCTGAAGTTACCAAGGAAATAGGATCGCCTTCTAGCTGAAGCTGAAGTTATCAAGGAAATATATATGATCGCCTGCTAGCTAAAGCTGAAGTTACCAAGGAAATATGATCGCCTGCTAGCTAAAGCTGAAGTTACCAAGGAAATATGATCGCCTGCTAGCTAAAGCTGAAGTTACCAAGGAAATAGGATCGCCTGCTAGCTAAAGCTGAAGTTACCAAGGAAATAGGATCGCCTTCTAGCTAAAGCTGAAGTTACCAAGGAAATAGGATCGCCTGCTAGCTAAAGCTGAAGTTACCAAGGAAATATGATCGCCTGCTAGCTAAAGCTCAAGTTACCAAGGAAATAGGATCGCCTGCTAGCTAAGGCTGAAGTTACCAAGGAAATATGATCGCCTGCTAGCTAAAGCTGAAGTTACCGAGGAAATAGGATCGCCTGCTAGCTAAAGCTGAAGTTACCAAGGAAATAGGATCGCCTACTAGCTAAAGCTGAAGTTACCAAGGAAATAGGATCGCCTACTAGCTAAAGCTGAAGTTACCAAGGAAATAGGATCGCCTACTAGCTAAAGCTGAAGTTACCAAGGAAATAGGATCGCCTACTAGCTAAAGCTGAAGTTACCAAGGAAATAGGATCGCCTACTAGCTAGATCTGAAGTTACCAAGGAAATAGGATCGCCTGCTAGCTAAAGCTGAAGTTACCAAGGAAATATGATCGCCTGCTAGCTAAAGTTGAAGTTACCAAGGAAATAGGATCGCCTGCTAGCTAAAGCTGAATTTACCAAGGAAATAGGATCGCCTGCTAGCTAATGCAGAAGTTACCAAGGAAATAGGATCGCCTACTAGCTAAAGCTGAAGTTACCAAGGAAATATGATCGCCTGCTAGCTAAAGCTGAAGTTACCAAGGAAATATGATCGCCTGCTAGCTAAAGCTGAAGTTACCAAAGAAATAGGATCGCCTGCTAGCTAAAGCTGAAGTTACCAAGGAAATAGGATCGCCTGCTAGCTAAAGCTGAAGTTACCAAGGAAATAGGATCGCCTGCTAGCTAAAGCTGAAGTTACCAAGGAAATAGGATCGCCTGCTAGCTAAAGCTGAAGTTACCAAGGAAATAGGATCGCCTGCTAGCTAAAGCTGAAGTTACCAAGGAAATAGGATCGCCTGCTAGCTAAAGCTGAAGTTACCAAGGAAATAGGATCGCCTGCTAGCTAAAGCTGAAGTTACCAAGGAAATATGATCGCCTGCTAGCTAAAGCTGAAGTTACCAAGGAAATAGGATCGCCTGCTAGCTAAAGCTGAAGTTACCAAGGAAATATGATCACCTGCTAGCTAAAGCTGAAATTACCAAGGAAATATGATCGCCTGCTAGCTAAAGCTGAAGTTACCAAGGAAATAGGACCGCCTGCTAGCTAAAGCTGAAGTTATCAAGGAAATATGATCGCCTGCTAGCTAAAGCTGAAGTTATTAAGGAAATATGATCGCCTGCTAGCTAAAGCTGAAGTTACCAAGGAAATAGGATCGCCTGCTAGCTAAAGCTGAACTTACCAAGGAAATATGATCGCCTGCTAGCTAAAGCTGAAGTTACCAAGGAAATAGGATCGCCTGCTAGCTAAAGCTGAAGTTACCAAGGAAATAGGATCGCCTGCTAGCTAAAGCTGAAGTTACCAAGGAAATAGGATCGCGTGCTAGCTGAAGCTGAAGTTACCAAGGAAATAGGATCGCCTGCTAGCTAAAGCTGAAGTTACCAAGGAAATAGGATCGCCTGCTAGCTAAAGCTGAAGTTACCAAGGAAATAGGATCGCCTGCTAGCTAAAGCTGAAGTTACCAAGGAAATAGGATCGCCTGCTAGCTAAAGCTGAAGTTACCAAGGAAATAGGATCGCCTGCTAGCTAAAGCTGAAGTTACCAAGGAAATAGGATCGCCTGCTAGCTAAAGCTGAAGTTACCAAGGAAATAGGATCGCCTGCTAGCTAAAGCTGAAGTTACCAAGGAAATAGGATCGCCTACTAGCTAAAGCTGAAGTTACCAAGGAAATGGGATCGCCTACTAGCTAAAGCTGAAGTTACCAAGGAAATGGGATCGCCTACTAGCTAAAGGTGAAGTTACCAAGGAAATAGGATCGCCTACTAGCTAAAGCTGAAGTTACCAAGGAAATAGGATCGCCTGCTAGCTAAAGCTGAAGTTACCAAGTAAATAGGATCGCCTACTAGCTAAAGCTGAAGTTACCAAGGAAATAGGATCGCCTACTAGCTAAAGCTGAAGTTATCAAGGAAATAGGATCGCCTACTAGCTAAAGCTGAAGTTACCAAGGAAATAGGATCGCCTACTAGCTAAAGCTGAAGTTACCAAGGAAATAGGATCGCCTGCTAGCTAAAGCTGAAGTTACCAAGGAAATATGATCGCCTACTAGCTAAAGCTGAAGTTACCAAGGAAATATGATCGCCTGCTAGCTAAAGCTGAAGTTACCAAGGAAATAGGATAGCCTGCTAGCTAAAGCTGAAGTTACCAAGGAAATATGATCGCCTGCTAGCTAAAGCTGAAGTTACCAAGGAAATATATATGATCGCCTGCTAGCTAAAGCTGAAGTTACCAAGGAAATATGATCGCCTGCTAGCTAAAGCTGAAGTTACCAAGGAAATAGGATCGCCTGCTAGCTAAAGCTGAAGTTACCAAGGAAATAGGATCGCCTTCTAGCTGAAGCTGAAGTTATCAAGGAAATATATATGATCGCCTGCTAGCTAAAGCTGAAGTTACCAAGGAAATATGATCGCCTTCTAGCTAAAGCTGAAGTTACCAAGGAAATAGGATCGCCTGCTAGCTAAAGCTGAAGTTACCAAGGAAATATGATCGCCTGCTAGCTAAAGCTGAAGTTACCAAGGAAATAGGATCGCCTGCTTGCTAAGGCTGAAGTTAACAAGGAAATATGATCGCCTGCTAGCTAAAGCTGAAGTTACCAAGGAAATAGGATCGCCTACTAGCTAAAGCTGAAGTTACCAAGGAAATAGGATCGCCTACTAGCTAAAGCTGAAGTTACCAAGGAAATAGGATCGCCTACTAGCTAAAGCTGAAGTTACCAAGGAAATAGGATCAGTTCTTGCATATCCCTCTCATCTTCCTTTTTCTTGTTGTTGTTTTGAACAATTGAAGTTTTCCCAAGATAAATATGTGTAGCCTCCCTACAAAACCAGGCAAATTTCGGCACTACGTGATTAGGGAAAATCGTTAAATGCATCATAGGATCAATTTTATCGATTTTGTGTTTTCAGTATTTTTTTGAAAAGTTTAACGTCTTTACTATTCCTCTTCCAAACGAGAATCCTCATTGAGAAGGGTAAATGCCTAAACACTGACTTTGAATTGAGCCATCATCAATAATTTTGACCAAATGCTGAAACTTTAAAAGCGTTTTTCTCCAAAGTGTGGTTGTGTCACTTCCTGTCTTTGAGAGGCCATATCTCTCTGCTAATTAAACTACAGCAAAAATTTTTCTCACCAAATTGAAAGCACTTTGAATAACCTATTTGGTGATACCAATATCTCCATACCACCAAAACGCACAAAGTGCCTCATTTAGTCAGGTGTCTACTGCCACTGTCACTGATCCCATAATCCACCAGGATCGTAGGAGCGCTGTATGACAGAGAGCCTCGTCAGGTGCCTCCTTTTTCACGGTTGTTTGCGAGCGACTGAGTTTGGGCGAAGGATTTCCCGGTCCACTCCGCAATGTTGTCGGTCCACCTCTTCCTTTGCCTTCCTCTTCTTCTCCTCCCCTGCACAATTCCCTGAAGAATGGTCTTGGATAGGCCACATGATCTTGTTACATGGCCATACCATTTCAGTTTTCTTCGTTTCACAGTAGACAGCAAGTCTTCCTAATGACTAATTATGTTTATTAGATTCAATTCTGGATTATTGCAATGGAGCTACTTCATCGTGCACATTCCTTGTAGTTTATTTTCTTATTGTTCTCTGTTTTGTTTGTTTGTTTGTTTGAGGGTAAATCTTTACTCCTCTCCGCGGTAATATCTTATGACCCCCGTCGACATTCGGGGCGAAGATTTACCTGAAAAGGCAGACGGGGGCAGTTTGTTCAATAGATTAGACTTAATGATTATTTCTTTTTGCCATACTTCCCAAACTGTCAATTATCATATGGCTTGAATTTCCACAGACAACACTGGAATGACAAGAAAGATTAGAAGATATGAAAAACAATTATCTCCCTTTGTCTTTATTTTTTAAAATTGCCTCCCTTTGCTTTTATTACAAACACTGATCTCCCCTCTACTAAACAAGACAAAACAAACAAAAAAAAGTTAAACTAAACAATACTGAAAATAAAAAGGATAATGTGTCACGGTTGAGCAATGACCAGAAACCATTTTCCACACAGTCGAGGACGAAATTCTGTTCAGCGTATCGATCAGTTATCTACCCGATCAATTGTTTGCTGCCGTGACTTGGGACTGCCCGGGCGGGCACTTGGTTGGCACTTGAGAAAATTGGAGTAAAAAACTTTCAGACTGACAGATGAGCCCAAGTCTATCAGGGTAATATGATCGAAGTGAGTCTCCCCTCCCCCCCCCCCCCCCCACTTTTTTATTATTTTTTTTTCATATCCAGTGATTTACCGATTGATGCTAGATGTATGCCCAGTCGGTGGAGGCCATTTGCCAGGAGCGACTTTGGAAGTTAGTGACTGAGGCAAGAGTGGGTTTCCGGCGGTGGGGATGGGAAAGGGGGGGGGGGTGGATAATAGATGTAAAAACTAGTTAAAGGATGGACGACAATAGACAAAATATCACGACGTGATGGGAAACATTAGTTAAGGTAAATCTGTAATAACACCTTTCACCTGATGATAATTACGTTATGGAGTTCATGAATTCCATAGAAAGATAGATAGAGAGAGATTTGGTGTGTTAAGAAAGTAATGGATTTTAGACAGACAGACGGGGATGGACAGACAGAGAAAGAGAGACAGGGACAGACAGACAGACAGAGGCAGATAGACAGTGACAGACAGACAGAGACAGATAGACAGATAGACAGAGTCAGAAAAATAAATAGACGGACAGAGACAGCAAAACGGAGACAGGCAGATAGACAAAATCAGACAGACAGACAGACAAACAGACAGACAGACAGAAACAGAGACAGACAGACAGATAAACAGACAGACAGAGACAGATAGACAGACAGACAGTCCATGATAACCTTGAGACTGTCCTAGTTTTGATGGTATTTTTCCCGCCTATGAAGTATATCATTACAGTCTGCCTATGGCGTAAACAGGGAATTCATGTATCAGTTACATGTAAAACGAAACCAGACTTGAAATGGGAGATCTCAGATTAATAGCTTTGCGAGTCTGAGATACAGCCAGGGGGTGCACTATTGCTGATTTACTGCAAATAGATTTTTATAGCTGTTGTTATTGTTTTTGTTACTATGTTGTTGTTGTTGTACGTGTTATCGTTTTCGTTGTTGTTGTTGCTGTCGTTGTTGTTTCTATTTTTATTTTTGTCTAGTCGGTGCTGCTGTGGTTGATGTTTTAGTTATTGCAGTTTTTTCTGTTGTTGTTTTTGTTTATTACTCATAGTGTCTCTGAATCGCAGTGCTTTTTACCAGTGCCTTCGTTTTCGTTTGGCTTTCCGCTCGATTTGGGCTCTAAAAGGCGCTGAAAGGTGGAGGTTTGAGACCTCTTCAATGAGACGTCATTCGACAAAGTTCCGAACGCGAAACAAAACCGAAACAACTGTATTTAGGCTCTAAGTTTGTCTAACATTTGTTGTCGAAAACGAAATAAAAACCTGAAAATTTCAGTATTCTGTCCGAACAGATATCATAATAATTTTCGACCACACGACAAAATGTTTAATTAAATAATCCCAAAATTGAAGTTCTGATTATTTCATCTTTCCAATTTAGACCCGAGAGACTATAAGAAAAAAAACACACAGACTCGTGAACTTGGTGTAGCCAGTCCCCGGAGAATGCAAAGAGTGTAAAAAATTAGCGAAGGCTGAAACTCTAATTGTTTGGCGAGGCTTCTCCTTCTCAGCCTACAGATTTCAAACTCTCGCGTGTTTCCGTTTTACTTAAAAAAAATTTTCTCACAAAAAGAAAACAAATCTAATTTCACTTGATCCTAAGTTGTCTGGAAATCCTCACGCGCGAATGTCAAACGCATCGTCCCCTAAGGGAATGGGAGTGGAGTGTGGTAAAAAAGAACAACAAAAAAACTTCAATTGGTTGGTTTCACTAAAACTGTGTTGTTGTTGGCTGCACGGCGACTGAGCAAGCGCACTCACAAAGATGGGCTGAAATTCAAAAAGAAGAATTGGAACTGTCAGGAGAAGGAAATATACAATTATTAAGGCCTTGAAACTTTCAACTAAAATCTAAAATAAAAATGTTTTTAGGTCTTTATTTTAGGAGGTTCGCTGCCCTCGGCATTTACACCTCACTTTTACTTGTTGTGGTAGGGATTCGTGTTTTAGAATTTTGCCTGGGCAGCGGCCGTGTACGGCCTGCAGCTCTGGGGACAGGAAAATATGAGAAAAATCCCAAAATTCCAACATGCCTGCACCGACCTGGATTCGAAGCTGGTACCCTCGGCATGAGAGGCGAGCACCTTGCCCCAAATTGTCGATAAAATCGAAATTAAATTCAAAACTTCGTAGGAACACAACTTCTGTGACGTCATGTGAAACGAACCAATTCTGGAACGTAACATTTTGATAAAACTAAAGATGGTAAAAACGACGACATGAGACACTGTCTTCTTCGACCACTTCTTCGCACTCCCACCTCTCCCTCCTCCACGATTTCTTCACTAGCATGCACGTGTTCGAAAACAGAAAAATCTAGACTGTAAAATTCCATTGTCTTGTCTCTTCTCAAGGTGAACGAACAAACGAAACGAAAAAAAAAAGGCAGTTCTGGCATTCAGAGGGTAAAAAAACTGGCGAAAACATATTGTTTTTTCCAGGATTTTAGAGTTCACTGCACAAAGTCACATTATTATGTTTTGCACTGAAGCAGGAATGCGTTTTCCAGCCTAGTTCCGATATACTTTTTATTGCGCCAAGAACCTCACGATTTCCCCACCCCCGTGAGATGTTTCAGCGCGCCTGCCGGAAGGGAGATAAGCCAAAAATGTTGGCATACGTGTGAAAACGTGACTGGTTCTGTCTCAGATAAACTGGTAGCGTGATGTCGTCGCCTTACAGTGAACATCTAAGAAATTGGTGATTGAAGCTTTATGTGCTCATTGTTTTAGATAATACCACTTTTTTTTTCCTCCTCTCTTTATGAGAAGAAAAACCTTATCGAAAACAACAGACGGCAGCAAATAAACCAACAGGATAAATATCATCTCCCGAACAGAGAGGATCAAGTGATAATGTTCAAACCAACAACTGGTCACAATAGGCTCCACCACCATACGTTCACCAAGTTTAAAATAGGAACATCTGCTACATGTGAGTGCAGCCAGTCTCCTCAAAACACAAAGCATAATACTGCAGAACTGCACTCTCTTCTCGGCAGTACGAGAAACATATTGGCCCAAAACCCACCGACCTGAATGTTAAACTCTATGGTGCTCTGCCAGAACTGCATAAAACCGCAGATTTTCTTAAAAGAACAAATCTGCAGATTTAGATTGGTGAACGAAAGAAGAAGTAACTAAATAATGTACCCGCATTAGCCGGGATAAGTCTGTGAACCCACCGTTCTATATATCTCTCTCTCTTTTTTGGTCGAAAAAGCATTCCATATTCTACAGTCTCATTACAGATTTCATGCACACCAGAGCACTACACATTCATTTCTGGTAGGGAAATTTTATTGCGCACACGGAATTGAACGCGTATTGATATCGTTTCCGGTGCGGTGGGCTTAAAATGGGGAGCCAAAACAAAGATTTTACATTTTACAACCTTTTATTAAAAATACCTGAAACTTGAATCAACACAATCGTTCGACACGAGAGCGATTGGGCTGGATTAGTGTTCACACCTAAGACGTTTTTTTAAATAATTTTTTAAATTGTCATTTAGGCTGTAGCGTCGAGCAAAAAAAGGGGGCCAAAATTGGAACACAATGAATTACTCCCGCCAGGATTGTTTTTTGCTTTTTTTTTTTTGATAACTTTATTGATCCGCTGGACTGGATATATCCAACTCTAAATCTGAACTCTCACCCAGCACTACTCATTACTGCAACATTCTCTGTCCGTTTTATGCCAGGTGAGTTCACCGACTTCACGGCTATGCATAATTAAATGATGCCGCTGGAAGTGCTCACCACGTGACATCATAAGTGCTCACGGATCCACCAGTATCCTTCAACTCCTTCCATGCGTAATGCATGATGGCAAGATGAGGAGAAACTGGCTGGGGCTAGAGATCGCGAAAGGCGTTCGCAGAATTTGAAAATCTTTTCCAACGGAGCACTTTGAAATGTCAATTTAAGGCATTCTGTGGCGTACGTCTAACCAACACAGCTAAACTCGTTATCCCAGAAAAAAAAAAAAAGTATATCAAGTTCAGATCTGAAATTATAATCTGGACACACTCGGTCGTCGTCCATTTTAAGTTTTTGGTCTTAGTATCTGGAATGAGTTTCCATCGAACATCAAGGAGCTAGAATCCATCCCTTATTTTAAAAGCAGTTAGAAAACCAAAAAAAAAAAAGCGTTATTTAAAAAGTGTTTTGACTGTTGATGACATTTCTGTGCCATGTCTATAAGTTGGAGGGGAGGTGTATATATGTGTGTGTGTACATCCGATCGTACGCATGTGTACTTGTGTTAATATGTGTATGCCACAGACTAATAAATTAACCAGACTGGAAACACGAGCTTCGGGCTGTGTCGTTTTTTACGGAATTTCCCGAGCTGCGGCCGCATAACCAACATGGCCGCCGCTCGGGAAATTCCGATTCTAGTTCTATCTGCAGTAGAAATTTCTTTTTATTTGTCAAGATTGGTTATACATGTATTAATTTCTTGGTGCGGAACCAAACTTCCGCGTTCAATAGGCGCGTCAAAATGGTGTCATTCAACATTGTAGCTATGCTGAAGCGTCGGTCGTTAGCGTAAACCTAATGTGGCGGATGGTTCATGACCTTTCGCTGTTTTGTGACTTCACACAGTGGGATCATCCAGTCTGTATATTTTATTAGTCTGTGGTGTATGCATATGAAAATGATCATTTTGGTTTTCTCAGTGTTAACACTTTCACTACCGACGCTGGCTTTTCTGAAGTCCTGTAAAGTTTGTATCTAGGTCTGGTTATTCCAAGTAATTCAAATAGTAAATTGGAATTTAAATTGCGAAATTGAATTGTACTTCAAAGTTACTAAAGCAGAACAGAAATTTAAAACTGATCGGGGATAATAGAGAACTCACCAACTCTATGTCAGTAGGCGCCCTACTGAAAGGGTTAAACGGCTTGGGCCGTCGGGAAAAGAGAACTATATTCATACACTTTAAATTGTTATTATTATTAAAATTCCTGCCCTTTTTTCTTTTTTAAATTTTGCGTGGATGTTGTTTATTCAGTTCTTTGACTGCCTGCTATAAAAACATTAATTTCCATTCACTGTCACCCTTTAGGAAACCCCTAGATCTATTGCACTTTTAGAAAAAATAGCCCGGCGTACACCTTGGCTTAGGGAGGCATCATACTCTACCCGGAACGGCACAGACAGTTGGCATAACCAGAAGTGCACGCCATAATCTATTATTATAAAAGTGAACTTTGGAGGCTATCTTAGCCTACTCCTCCGTTAGTACTTAGCCCATAGGCTTCAAATTTTATAGACCTCGATATTATCTACATACCCAGGTTTTCGTCACTTAAAATATACGAAAACTCCTGTCCCCGAATTTATCAAAATATTTTTTTTTTGTCCTTCTATTTTAATTCACCATTTTGAGTGAACCGGAAGAATGATACCATTTTGACGCGCCGACTGAACGCGGAAGTTTGGTTCCGCACCAAGAAACGAAACCCTTCGTAGAACGGGTAATTAAATAAAATAATTCTGTGTAGAATTGTGGTGTAACTGTAAGTTCTATTAGTCATAGCATCGAATCCTAATGCCGTTTTCATGTAGCCTATATCTAGATATACGTTTGCGCTTAGTACATGGAAAATTTGCAAGATATATCTTGCGCGAGTCGGCTAATTTCCTATATTTTCTTAGTAAATCCGGGAAGACCCTCTCATACTAAGCCCGGTCAAACACAGTCCGCTTCTGCCATTATTTCATGGGTGTAAATTTTGCTGGCAGCAACTGGCTGTGGCGTTCTGTCCTTAGTGGGATACTTCGCCTTAATAAAAATAATGGTAATAACTTAATACGCTTTCCCCGACTTCTTGACTTGCATTATTTTGAGCACAGTGAGAAATTAATGCTGCGCCGGAGTGTGCCGACCACCTAATGAACGATGACACCACTGGGCTATTAATACATCGGTTGTATTTAGTGGAAAAGCGAATTCTTTAACAAAAAAAAAAAGGTTGTGGTGAAGGAAATCCACAGTCCCATGATCTTTAGTTTTCAAAGTACTGTACTTTTCAAAACAATTCATCCACAATTAGCTCCGAAGCCTAGCTTATTGCATCACTTTCCACCTTTGAAAATGTCATGACTCTGCGTTCTGCTGTTTGTTTTTTTGTTTTGTTTTGTTTGGTGGGGTTTTTCCCCAGAAATTGAGAACATAGTCCAGAGGTTCTCCCTCTTTATCTCGCTCTCTCTCTTTCTTTCTTTCTTTCTTTCTATCCTTTCTCTGTCTTCAGTGTTTCTCCCCCCCCCCCTCTCTCTCTCTTTCTCTCCCCTCTCTTTTTCTCTCTCCTCCCCTTCCTTTTTTCTGTCTCCCTTTTCTCACCATCTCTCTCTCTCCAGACGTTCTCCCTTTCTCTCTGTTTCTCTCTCTCTCTCTCCAGACGTTCTCCCTTTCTCTCTGTTTCTCTCTTTCTCCAGACGTTCTCCTTTTCTCTCTCTTTCTCTCTTTCTCTCTCTCTCTCTCTCTTTTTCTTTTTCTCTCCCTTTTTTTTTCTTTCTCTCTCTCTCTCTCTCTCTCTCTCTCTGACCACCAACTGAACCTTGTGCCACATTGGCTTCCCCAGTAGAAAGGCAACATAACTATCAACCCCGATCTCTGCTACATAACTGCTACTCTACCAGTGCTAATTAAAACTGTTTTGCAGACGTCATTCATGGCTGACCAATCCTTTCTTCTTTCTTCACCAGGCAGTGCTGGTACTCAACTACATCGATGCCGCCCTGACCTTGTTATGTCCCTTTGCTCTGATGATCGTGGTTGTTCCCCTTGTGGGCCTCAGCGCCATCCATGCTTATGAGAGGAAGAAACGGTTGAGTGGAGGCACGGAGGCAGCTAGAAAACGGTAAGATAGATAGATAGAGAGAGAGAGAGAGAGAGAGAGAGGAGAGAGAGAGAGAGAGAGAGATAGTTAGTACACGGTAACATAGAGAGATAGAGAAACAGTTGGTAGCCAGACGGACAGATAGATAGATGGATGGATGGAGGATGGATAGAGAATCAGCCGGACAGACTGACTGATGGATTCATGGATGGATGGATGGATGGATGATTGTGAGGATGGATTGATAGATACAGGCCGACAGACAGGCAGAAAGACCGACAGAAAGACCGGCGGATAGACTAACTGATTGGCTAACCGACCAGCGGACAGATTGATTCATGGCTGGGTTAGAGTTAGAGTTAGAGTTTGAGTTTGAGTTTGAAGAAAGCACGTCGACACGATAGCGGTCACATTGTGCCAGGAAAAAGCGAAACGCTAGACAGGGTAAAAGAGTGACAGGACAGAAGGAAATCCTACCAGAAGCGTCCGCCGACCACCCGCGATTCACGGATGGATGGATGGGTGAAAAGATTGATAGATTGATGGGGACTTGGATGTATAGATAGATGGATAGACAGACCGATAGACAGGCAGAAAGACAAGACAGGCGGGCAGATTAAGTGATTGACTAACCGGCCTGCCGACAGATTGATGGATGGATGGATGGATGGATGGATGGATGGATGGATGGATGGATGGATGGATGGATGGATGGATGGATGGATGAATGGACAGATGGATGGTTGGATGGATTGTTCAATCTATCGCTTGAAAAATAAAGATATGACAAATAAGCCATGGCACCTTTCAGGAATAGTACTCACGACTCCCATACAAGACCCACTGCATTACGAAATGTAAACGAACCAGGATGTTGAATGTGTGAAGCCGCCACTGATTACCTGGCTACAGGTGTGAGATACCTGGCACAATAGGGCGCCAGTTCCCTGGCACATCCTGCTATAATTGCTGGTCATTAGTGGCCCATTATGACATCGCACTCCTCACGTCTCCCTCTACGCTGTGACACGTCAAACTTCAGATAATGACCTTATATTATAAGCTGTTTGGGTCTTTGCAGAGGCGTAGCGTGGACGGTGTCGCGAAGGCGGGTGCCCCGGGCGCAAAATATCAAAAGGAAAAAAAAAAGTAATTATAAATAATAAATAATAAAAAAGAAAAACAGCGTGCTCTCCACCTCACACACAAAATCTCTCAATGTTCGAACATTCTACACAGTTTTTCAACATGAGATTTGGTTGGGGTGGGGGTGGGGGTGTGAGGTGAGAAAATTGAGTTTCGAGGTTGAGCAAGGCTTAAATGGCATTGTAAATCAGTAAGATTATTTCGTTTGCATACCTGATAACTTAAGCCGTGAAACAGAAATCCAGTAAGTTCTCCAGGGTGATAGATGTGGTTATCCATTAGCTTGATTGATTAGACTTGGTGAGCCAGGATTATGCTTTCATGTTGGTAAGTAAGATTTGTCTCTTTTCCCCGGATCTCAGAACTGCGAGTTGATTGGGGCCGAAATGTGTTACCGAAGACTTGAGAGATTGTCAGTGTGTGTGTTGTTGTTTTTTTTAAGTGACATTTTGTTGATTTCTAGAACTTTCTTTAATTTACGAAATGAGTTGATAGTATTAGTGGGATGTCATTACTGCTCTGGAAGATTAATCATTCTCCCAACTGAGGTGTATTTATTTTGCTTGGACTTCAAACATAGAGTTGATCTGGTCCCAAATGTGTTAACGAAGACTTAGTTTCTCGAGCTTTCTTTAATTTGCAAAATAGGTCCATGTTGAATTAATGGGATACAGTTACTGCTTTTGAAGTTCAGATTAAACATCTCCCTAAGTAAGGTGAGTCTGGTTCGCTCGACTTCAGAACATAGAATTGATTTGGTCAGATAACAAGTCTCACCAAAGACTTGGTTTCTAGAGATTCCTTTAATTTACAAAATGAGTTGATGGTAGATTAAGGGCATTACAGTCGCTGCTCTTGAAGTTGGAATTAATGATTTCCCTGTGAAATGTGTGACTGTTTTGCTCGGACTTAAGAACAGAGAGCTCACTGGACAGAAACTGTCTTGCCGAAGACTTCGAGTCTAGAGATATGAGGTCTCTTCAATTTACAAAGTATAGAATTAGAGGCAAACAGTCGCTGTCCTTAAAGTCATCTATCCAAGCTAAGTAAGATAGATCTGTTTTCCACAGGCGTCGGGACAAAGAGGATTCGAAGACATGTGTTTTTGAGCTTTCTTTACTTTACGAATAAGTTAGAACAGGATTAGAGGCGTAAAGTTAACTTAACGGTTCAGAATAAGTAAGGTATTTTTCACAGGGTCTGCAGGACATAGAGGATTTGATGACGTAGTTTCTAGATCTTTCTTTAATTTGCAAATGACTTCGTTTAGGGCTGGGGTCACCTGTAAGTCAACCGTTCAGATTAATTATTTTCTTGAGGTACAAGATGCTAAGTAAGATATTAGGTCTGTTTTCCGGACTCCTCGACACAAAGGATTCGAAGACGTGGTTTTCAGGGTTTTCTTTAATTCACGAGTGAGTTAATAAAGGGTTAGGGAAATACAGTGGCTGTCCTTAAAGTCAAAAGCTCCTATTAATGATATCCTTGTAGTAGAAGATGCTAAGTAAGGTGTGGCTGTTCTTCAACCTATTTAAGCACGCAGAGGATTCGAAGACGTGGTTTTAGAACTTTCTCCAGTATGCAAATGAGTTGGTATGGGTTTGGGGAGATTCAGTTGCCAAATAAAGCCAACCGTTCAGATTAATCTTTTCCTTGTAGTAGAAGAAGCTAATTAAGATGCGGCTGTTCTTCCATCTGCTTAGGACACCAAGCTTCGAAGACATGGTTTCTAGAACTTTCTTTAAGAGACGGTAACTGACGGG
This sequence comes from Onchidella celtica, assembly GCA_963931925.1. Classification (NCBI taxonomy): domain Eukaryota; kingdom Metazoa; phylum Mollusca; class Gastropoda; order Systellommatophora; family Onchidiidae; genus Onchidella; species Onchidella celtica. The sequence goes on along the minus strand of OZ007580.1, from coordinate 38,420,595 downwards.
GACGTTCAGACAATACTTTTTAAGAAAGAAAAGGCCATAAATAAATAACTAACCGTTTATTCAAACTGGACTGATAAATCCACCAGAAAAATTATACAGAGGTGATAAGAATAATGTGTTTTGAATAATAAAAATTAAGATGAGTCCATTCAGTTGCCTTCACTCTAGTTGGTAACTGATGGGACAGAAAAAATATCATGTTTTTTTTTACATAGCAAAATGAACCTGCAAAATTTGTGAAACTAAACCAATACTATTAGTGAACAATGTTTTTCTACATTTAAAAAAATGCATTTGAGCATACAGAAAAAACATTAATAATTAAGTTTTACTTTTAAGCACAATGGGGCAATTAGTTTAAATAACCGACGGGACGTTTGTTGCTACTGACGTTTCTGTTGATGCTATTGTGTAATGTGTTGTTGTCGTTGTTGCTGTTTTTGCTGCTGCTGTTACTGTTGTAGTTGCTGTTGTTGTTGTTGTTGTTTGGATTTCGAATACAAATATTTGCCATACCTGGGGAAAGTGGACTTGATCATTTCTGGTTTTGACTTCCGAATTTCTATGTGACATTTCCCACGGCCATAATACATTTTACGTCTCTCCCAACAGACCTCAATCTCACGACTCCAAGAGCTCACCAGAGGCTCGAGTGACCCACCTTCTGTTGGCTGTCTCAGTGGTATTCCTCCTCCTCCATACGCCTTTCCACGCCATTCGGATAAAAGTGTTCATACAAGCCCTGACGGAGACAAGGCGCTCTAGGTAAGAAAGATTACTGACTACTTTCTTCCGTCCTCATGGGCGTGATCAAGACTACTTACTATTTGCTACATTCCTGCTGGGAATGGACGTTATTTCCTCATGAATCACCCGGAAAAAGTGTCCGTTCTTCTGTTCTGTCTGAGAAACCTTTTAAGCAACTTTGATCCTTTACTTAACTACTCTTTGATATTGGCATTTTTATATAAGGATTATCTGTCTGTTTAACTATCTCTCAAGCTAGCTGTCTGTCTCTCTATCTATCTATTTGTCACTCTGTCTGTGTGTCTGTTTGTCAATCGATCTATCTATCTATCTATCTATCTATCTATCTATCTATCTATCTATCTATCTATCTATCTATCTATCTATCTATCTATCTATCTATCTATCTATCTATCTATCCGTCTTTGTGTCTCGCTGTCTGTCTGTCTGTCTATGCTTATGTATGGGAGCATCTGTGGCCCACTTTTTTATTTTTATATGAAATTCAAAGACAAGTCTGAAATAAAAAGATAAATATTCGTTCTTTTGAAAGTTCGGTCACTTCAAGCCCTTTAGAGAGACAAGTCCGGGGCTTTAATCTGGCCACTGATGAGATTTTTTTATTTTTTGTATTTGTCTACTTCTGTGATCCCATTTGGGAAGTGTCATTGCAGCCCAGTTACAACTGGAGCCTTTTTCATATTATAGTCTTCAAAGCATAGATTCCCCCTTCCAGCATTGGACATAGATAGATAGATAGATAGATAGATAGATAGATAGACAGACAGACAGACAGACAGACAGACAGACAGACAGACAGACAGACAGACAGACAGACAGACAGACAGACAGACAGACAGATAGACAGATAGACAGATAGATAGATAGGTAGGCAGACAGATTAAGGGAGGGGGGAAAGAGAGGGAGGCCGACAAGCTGACAGACAGAAAGATTTTAACGACAAAGTTTGTCACCAAAGACTTTAGAAGAACACTCAGACCCCTTCAGCTGGACAGTCCAGCTAACACTGCATACAATGTTGAAAGTCCCCTGTTTACGACAAGTAAAGGACATTTCTGGATTAGTCAATGTAGTGATTCTCAAACGGGAGAGACAAAAATGTTGCAAAAAGAAAAAATGTATATCAAAGCCTCGAGTAGGAAATTATGCAGAAACGATACAATAAAACTCAAAGAAAAAGGAAAGACCAATCAAGATTTTTGTATGTTTTTTATGATATTTCGCAAACGGGAGGTACATGGCTCCCCGGGGAGGAATTTCAAACCTAAGAGGAAGAATTTTAGCCATGGAAGAAATTGGGGAGGTTATTTAGGCAGAGGGGGGAACTCTGAATACATCTGTCAATGTGGGAATAGAATGTACCGGTATTCTATGTGTTTAGGTCATTAGTTTAGAAAGTTCGCGGCGGCTGTTGCTATTTACACCTGACCTTTTTTTCGTTCTTATTTTTCTTGTTCTTGTTTCTGTGTAATTTTATGGTAAGGGATGAAAGTTTTTTTATAATTGTTTACTTGTTCGGCCTGTTTTTCTCCACTTTTAACTGCCAAGATATCTATGACGTGGGGTACGTGCACACGGACCCTCCGAGTTTTTAATCATTGTCCGAGAAGACTAGGTGCTCGATCCTACCTACCACAGGATCAGGGACAGGAATCCGCCCCCCCCCCCAAAAAAAAATCCAACATGCCAGCACCGACCGGGGATCGAACCCATTACGTTGTGGATGAGAGGCGAGCATCTTACGTCTACACCACTGTGTCAATGTCAATGTACTCTAGACACTCTATAGAACAATGTTTCTCCAGGTTGGGCTTGAGATTTCAGAATGGGATGTTGAGATCACGGAATAGAGAATTACCAGAAGCGACAGAAGCCCACGTTTCGTCACTACAAAAAGTAATCTACGTGCACCGCCATTTTGGATGAAATGCAACTTCAGTTGACTTGTTCAGCGGTAAACAATATCCGTTTCTACATTTCCACGGGGGGTAAGAGCTTACAAATAATGGCTCTCATAGATTGTTTCAGTATCACCACTGTAAAGTATAATGATGAAAACATTTGAGGAGTTAGAATAAAAAGGGGTCTAAGTGCCATATGGTTGCTTATGAGAAAAAAGCTAAGAACATCATTTCAGTAGAAACCAATCGAATTTAATAAACGTTTCCAATACTGACATCAACTCTTCGAGAAAATCATTAAAATATTAAATTGGATTGGTTTGGTATAAATATACTAAAAAGCAGTCAAATGGCACTTACGTCCCTTGTCAAATGATAATTCAAAATGAGGAAGAAATTGAGGAAAGATTGTTTCACAAAGAGAAGGAATGTTGTCTGGGATTCTGAGACTCACTGGCGTATTGTTTAATGGCCTCCATTTGCCTGCGGTGAATAGTGTAAAGACAGAAAAAGCTACTCACTCGGCTTTTATCTCCAACGATCTTCACCTCATGCGATTTCCCAGGCCGTTGCTAATAGGATTAACGTTAGCTATCCGATGCGATAACAAAGGGGGGATCGACCCTGGTTTCACATCGTGAAGTAGTGGTAGGTGGACGTACTCTAACAAATGTTACATGATAAATCGACAACTGCGTGGAAAACAATTGTAAGTTGTATGTTTTTTGTTGTTTTTTTGTTGTTGTTTTTTTTTTCAAAATGTTCAGGGAAGCAACAACAACAGCAACAAAAAAAAAAGAATAACTTATTAGACTTGATACTTGGAATATTAAAAAAAACAATTACTATTTAACACTTAGTTTTCAGGATTTAACTGCCAATTCATAAAACAATCTGCGGGTTGTCAAGGGCCACAAGCATGCCAAATGTCTCAGTTTTTTAAAATGGGTTAAAAAAAACGATAGTTCAAAATGTAAATCTCGAACTGTAAGCTCGCGCGTAAAATTATAGGATGTTGTTACAACTACGTACGTCCCTCAAGTTTTTTGCGCTGGGGGGGTGGGGTATTTTAAAACCTTTTGTGACTCCGGAGCTGCAGAGCTCCTCCCGAAATGTTCCTTGACAACAGCCTTGATTAATTATGATTAATTAATTATTCTTTCAAAATTTCTTTTTGTTTTCCTCCTGTTTTTCTGGGTTGAAAGGGTAGTGGGCAGGCTTAGGGATTCGATAAGATTTAGGACTGAGGATAAGGACGGGGTTAGGGATAGGTGCGTATACGTACGCGCCCCTAGCGCGAAACGCGTACGTACTTATGACAACAGCCTTAATTAAAATATTTTACTAACTGCCCGATGCGAATACCCAGGTAGTATCGAGCCTGTTTAAGATCGTGATGTAGTATCATTAGTAAGGACATACTCTCAAAATGCTACATTCTAAATACAAGACATACATTCACTTAAAGGAGAAAGGAATTGGTGTTTTTTTTTTGTTGTTGTTTTCACATTTCATTCGTATTCGTGACAAACTTGAATTCTGCTTTGTTTGTTTCTGTGATAATGATGGTAGTTTTAAAGTATCCAACTTTACGTAAAAGTCACAATAGGCCAACTCTGGATTTGCGTCTGTGAACCTGAATGGGTGGATGGATGGATGGATGCATGGATGAATGGATGGAGGGAAGGATGGATGGATGGATTGATGGATGGGTGGATGGATTGATGGATGGGTGGATGAGTGGATGGATGGATGGAGGATGGATGGATGGATGGATGGATTGATGGATGGGTGGACTGATAGATGGATGGATGGATGATAGATGGATGGGTGGGTGGATGGATGAGGATAGATGAGTGCGTGGATGGATGGGTGGATGGATGGATGGATGGACGGATGGATGGATGGATGGATGGACGGACGGAGGGACGGCGGACAGGCGGACGAACAAATGTATTGTCGTCTGAGGTGATACTTGAGGGTGGACAATGCAGTCCATAGAGCACTGGGCGAAGACTCTTTTGTCTCGGTTTTGTGGGCTTTGAAGTTAACCGATACCTCGCGCACTAGTGAGACTGAAACAATTCTGTCTCGTGTATGTTGATTCAAAATAAGTTCAAGTCTGAGTCAAAACCGATATAAAGCAGATCTGATTCAGTGCGTTCCTAGTCTAAGTTTTTTGCCCTTAAGTATTGCTGCTTTCCATAATGACATGGCATGACTAAATGAAAAATTAGTATAATTATGCTTAAGGAATTAATGCGCCACCATCGAAATTTCTATTGATATTCATTTGACTCCTCTCTGCTTGGCTACTTGATTTGGTTTCTACGTGGCGTGTAATTATATACATGCTTAGTTTTATTTAGTTGACTGATTGGTTATTTGGATGATTGACGTATTGAGTAATTGGTCGGATGAGTGACTGATAGTATGCATGTTGGGTCTCAGTGGTCAATCGTTATGTTTAATCAGTCACAGTTGTGTCACTTACCATGTAAAAGACTGCGCAGTGGAGTGAATGAAAAGGTGAACGAGTGAATGAGTGAGTGGCGGAGTGAGTGAGTGAGTTAGTGGGTGGATGGGTGGGTGATGAGTGAATGAATGAATAAGTGAGTGAATGAATGAATGAATGAATGAATGAATGAGTGAGTGAGTGAATTTGAGAGAAGGAAGGAGAGAGACAGACAGACAGACAAACAGAGACAAAGAGACAAAAATGTACTTATTCATGTATTATCATAAAGCTCCACATTCAATTAAGTTTTTCCATATTAATCTTTTTGCCCAAGAACACACTTTATCAAGCTCTCGATCTACTATCGATCATAACTTCGATTTCCCTCTCATCTCACTCACATCAACTAACAACCAAAAGAAACAATGTTTTACAATGGTGGCGTAATTTCCTTCTCGCTAAGGTTCACTCTGTGATGGAGTGTAGAATAGATCCCTTTTCACTCAAGCTGAACAATGTCCACATCGAAACGTAATTATAATCCTCTTTACACAACATCTAATCCGTCAAGGCACAATACTCCATGACAAAGTTATGTAAGTCAGTTTTTTTTAGTATGTAGAAAGGTAGTGTACCTGGAAAAGAACGAGGCGTATACAGATCTGAAGATCAATATTATTAAAAGTCCCTTTTTCATCAGCCCAGAGCCGACCATTGAGAGAGGTTTCATTAAGTCTTGTGGTCAAATCTAAGGGAGGCTGGAGTAGACAATAGTAGCCCGTCACTGGGTAGGAAGATGCCCGGCTATTGATTAATTAATGTCTTTTGGATTGATGTAGGTCGGAGTAAGACAGACAGCCGTAGAATGTGGATGTACGGTTAGAGGAAAGGTGGTTGTTTTTTCATACGATGGACAGGCAGGCTGACATGGAAAATAATAGATAGATAGACAGACAGACGGAGAGATAGATGGGTGTCGGGTGGGTGGACTGACGGGTGGATGAATGGATGGACGAACGCACGGGTGGGTGGGTGTATGAATGAATGGATGGACAGATGGATGGACGATGGACGGATGGGTGGGTGGATGGATGGACGGATGAATGTATTTGCATAGTTTTCAATACTTAACATCTACGTTTTCATTGTGGAGAAGGAGAAAAGCAATATCATGTAATTACATGAACATGTATGACTTGCTTGGCCAGCTGAACCAATGCTTAGCAACTACGATCCATCATAGACCGGTTAGTGACAATCTGGCTTCACTGGAGAGCATTGGCCCGTTTAGCCGCTAAAGCTCATTTACAAAGGCAAAAGAAAAAGTAGTCTGTAGTAAAGCCGCTCGTAAGAAGTTACGCAGAAACGATGCAATAAAACGCAAAAGAAAAAGAAAGACGAATGAAGCTTCTGGTATGTTAACACTCTTCAGGGAAAAGTTTAACAGGATAGAAAGGTAAACCAATGAAAGATAATCAAACGAGTGAACAAATCGTTTAAAACTTTCTTTTTGCCACAGTTTGGCTCTTCCCCAAGCCTTGCTGCGACTCCACAGATTTTCTGTGTTTTGTTTTGTTGTAGTTGTTTGTTTTTGATGTTGTTGTTGTTGTCGTTTTTATAATATTTTGCCAAGCTCATTTGAAAGTGCATTTGCTTGATAAATCCAAATATTTCTGTGGCGTCCATTCACTCAATCTTTTTTGCGTCTTCATCTTCTTTCTCATTATGTTTAAAAATGTGACACACAAACGGGAAGCAGTTGGCTCCCACGGGGAGGGATTTCAAATCTAAAGGGAGTGATTTTAGCCAGGGGCGACAATGCAGATAAATTTCAGACATAGGAAAAGCTCCAAATTGTGAAAGAAAGTACTCTGTACGTACGCGAAAGTTTTATGTACCATTGAAATAAGGATTTCATTGGTTGAAATTTAAAAAAGAAATCAGTTTCGTACATTGTTTCAAGACTTACTACTATAAAAGTATAATGGTGAAAACAGTTAAAAGACTACTCGGGGAGCAATTGAGGAAACTTGGGATCACAAGGGGAGGAATGAGTGTGGTCTGGGACTCTGAGAAACTTTATGCGATCTTAGTTTTTGTTTTTACCAGCTCCACGTTTTGCAAGAACTGAGAAATTTTGGGTTAAACGTTTGAGGCGTCAGTATTATGATAAGGAGTTAGAATAAATCGGAACTGTGAAATAGCTTGATAAGTGCCACAACGCATTTTTAAAGTCAAGCGTGCATTTGTTATACCTCTGCTACATACTAACAGATCTCCAATTTTTCAGAAAATGTAGATAGAACAAACAAGAACGAAGGTCTTGACTAGTTTAAAAGGTCATTTTCAGCTTTTATTCCCACCCACTTGCATAAATATTTGGAAGTCCCTTCAGTGACCATGAGATTTAACCCCACCTCTCTCTCTCTGTTCTTTCTCTTCTACTCAGGAATGATGACATAATGCATCACGTGTTTCGGCTCATCTACAACTTGGACACGTGCGTCAGCTGCGCTGTCTACCTGATCTTCGGCGACAACTTCAGAAAAGTCTTCTGCAACATGTACTTCTCCCGCTGTCACCGGACGACAACGACTGCACCGCCGGAGATCTCCGGCGCTACATCAGTCACCACAGCGTGTCCACGCTCACCACGACCACCCAACAACTGCGCTCACGACGCATCCTCGGTGAAGAACGGCGATATCATACGTGCGGATGACACAGATTTGAAGGACGAGGAATTCCAAGCGCGGGAAAGACTTTTGTCCGCCAATCACGTTTGACGTCTGATCGTACTTGAAAAAAAAAAAGTAATGACTGCTGGACAGAGAAAATGAATATTAGACAATACCCAACAGAAACTGCGCTTCAGCTTGTTGACCATGACACCAAGTTCTTGGCTCAGAGTTCTTTGAAAGAGAAATGGTTCGTTTTATGAAATGATTGAGAGCCAAGCTACTATCGGTCTGACCCCAAAGATGTATACGTGCGTTTTTTGTCAGAGTGCTGAACTTATGCCAGTAATGCTGGGGGGAAAACGCATTATTAGAGAGAGGCGCCATGTGAAAGTGAATCTGGTGAACTGTAAATTGCAAAGATAAGCTGGGAGAAGTTTGATTGGTTCAGCTGCTGCGTTTAACTCAGTTCAAACTGAGACAGAAAAAGAAAATCATATCAGTGAAATAACATGTAAGATCTGTGTATGGATAGTGACACATTTTAGTGAGCCTAAAATATTTTCGTCAGGCATGCTTGCAGGTTAGTGCCTTCTATGATACTTGATACTGATGACATGTGATCCAGAGGCATTTCTTGCCTCATCCAAGATGTTGGAGGTGATAGTGATGGTCATGTCGCTGACTGGAGACTGGACAGTGGCATTGCAGCTCGTGGACAACTAAGTATTGTCAGAGATGCCTCTGTCTTCTGTGAAAGATGGCCGTGAAAGTGTGTATCGTAACTGTTTTGACTGTCTGTTCTGCTGGAGCAGCATCGCTTGTAGCTGAGCAGGCGATGTGGGAGTGACAATCTTTATCGCAATGGTCTCAACTGTGAATGATCTCATGTCTGAAGGCGTCCTAGCCTTCTTTTCTACAGGCCTGCTTGTCCTCCGCTGCGTTCATCAGTTTCTTGTCCTCTATCTTGAGATGTTGGCGCAGGGTTCTTTTTTATTTAGTATGATCATCGGCAAGGCTTTCCCAAGTCTTGGCATCAACAGCTTTCATAATTTTCCCTTTTGCACACCTTCTTGATTCGCAGCTGGGGCGTCCAGTGACTCTCCTCTCAGATGTCAAGACTACCCGAGGCATTTCGGTGTGTGCATAGTGGAGGCAGAATCCAGAAACAGTGACTGAACAATGCGGGAGGATAACACACCATTGGAAATCAGTATATATTCCGACTGTAACGAAGTGTGCACAATGAAACCCGCGACCTATGAATTATACCGAGTGAGATTGGCTGAAACACACAATAAAATTGGAAAACAGCTCACGTCATATTTCTTATGTAACGACAAGGAAATGGTGCAATCGGCAACCTATGAATTACACCGAGTGAGATTTGCCGAAACCTACCATTGGAAATCAGTATAAATTCCGACTGTAACGACTTGTACAGGGTGAAATCCGAGATCGATGATTTACACCAAGTAAGATTTGCCGAAACACAGATTATAAGCACAAAGCCCGACATAGTTTAAAGGAAAAGCTCTCCGTACAAAGGAGAAAAGACAGCTGATATTTTTGTGCAAATATGGGAAAAAAAACTGGGTTTTTTGGAGAGGATCACATCGAGAAAGAAAGCCTTATGTCAGGGCAGTAACTGTTCCTTGAAGGACACTGTTTATTCAGACAGCGGAGAAGATGACTAATTCTGGAACAAATCTTTTGGACGACGCTTGCAAAGACAGGACCAAACTGCCCAAGCTGAGAAACATTCCTATCGAACAGAACAGCAGGTGCTTCGTGAAGAATAGAGACCTTCGTGATGCTGCTCTATTTCCGATGTGGTGCGTAGCACAGCTGGGTGAAAGACACTTTAACGCATTTCGCATAATGTTGATAAGAATTCATTTGTTTCATATTGGCATTTTGATACCCGTTTGTTCACTTTGTTGTGGGTATTGTCTATATTCTGTGTAAGATGTTCGCTAACAAAGTTGGTACAATAGAATAATCTCCAAAGGTACAGGCCAGACTCTAGGTTATGAATCTCGATCTTAGTTCTTGTTTGTTCTATCTCCCTTGTCTGAAAAACTGGAGATCTTTTAGTATGTAGAAGAGGTTGAATAAATCCACACTTTGACGCTTGTTGAAATGTGCTGTGGCACTTATCAAACTGTTTCACAGTTCCGATGTATTTTAATTCCTTATCATAATACTAAAAAGGTTTAATGTCGAATTTCTCAGTTGTGCTAAAAGTGGTGTTGCAACAAACAAGAACTAACTAAGGTCGCGGAATGGCCAGACGATGTACCACCATGCTAGTCAACCACAATCTAGTTGTTCAGAGTAGTTGGTTTGGGAGTTTGTTTCTTTCACGAAAACACGGATGATGAATCAAATGCTGTGTGTGTGTGAATATCTAAGGTTTATATTTTTACATGTCTTTTGTTGGATCCATGAGCCTTTCTGATCATACTTTTCCAGTCTACTCCATGAATGGAGGAGGGGGGGGGGGGGTGGAGTGGTGTTGAGGCTGAATGTATGAAAATTGTATCTCTGGGAAGTGATTGGTTGGGGGGGGGGGGGAGGGAGTCCAAACATCGCCAAAATGATGGAGCGTGCGTATTTTATGGATGAAACCCTTATCACATATCTGTCACCTGGTGCAGCTATGATTATAGTGGCCCCCGCAGAAATATATACAGTACCCTACCTCAATACAAAATAAGATTTCCATAGTATTGGTAGGATCACCGAGGGGGCGGGTTTCTTACATCAAACCGAAGTTGGTGCGATGCACTAACCAGCGGATCTAGGTGGGTAGACCGTCATTTCTATCTGCAAACTTGACGCCAATCCTGCGCTTCGGAGATCTGTATGGTCACTGTTTGGGAACCTTATCGAGTACCATACCAGCACTCCTGTGATCTACTTTTTTTGTTGTGGATGTGATCGATAGTCTGGACAAAAATGCAAATTAGAAAATTATTGAAGTAATATTGCCTACTTCAGTGGTTCTCAATTTGGCAGATGTATCTCCCTCTCGGGGCCGATTTTGATTTCCTTGTGTGGGGGGGGGGGGGGTGTATGAAAATGATGAAGGGGCGATTTGGAGGCAAAGGCAGGGCAACCGCCGACTTGTTCATCATCTCATAGGTGGGTCCTATGAACAGAAAAGGCGTATATTTTTAGTTTATTTGATAGAGAATGCTTTCTGGTTTTCAATGAACAATCAACATGCCTGTTGTTATTAATAAAGATTTCAAAAACCTGACGTCATAATATGTATATAGTCTATTTTGTGAAACGCATGTGCAGGGTTTGAGTAGGGGTGGCGAAGGGAGAAAAGGGGCGATGAAAGGACATTTGGAGCCTCAAGGGGCAATGGCGTTAAGCACCGTTGATCTACTTCTCGTTAGGCAGAGGTTCGGGGACAAAATTCCTGTCCTCTTTATTGTAACGCGAAGAGCAGGCTGGCGTGAAAAATAATGAAAATATAACACGCGCACTTTTATGGGAAAAAAAGCTGTTATTTTTCTCGGTTGTAGTCGGGCAAAATGTACGTGAGAACTATCTTTTTTACGTAACCTTCAGAGGGGAAGAAAATGTAACGGAAAGAAAAATCCTATTGTTCGGGGGAGCAGCGCCAGAGGATAAGAGAAACTGTATGAGATGTTATCATTAATATGCTAATGGTAATCTGTGCAAATACAAGAGAGAGAATCTTTTTGGGGGGGAAAACCCATAAACGCATTTCAAAAAAGAACGCAAGGCCGTACAAAAATGTGTTCAGTGATGGCTTTAGATAGGTCCACAAAGAGATTGCACTGAACATGATACGCCAATGATATTAGATTTATGTAGTGAAAAAAACCCAGATTTATTGCCCGAAAAATGTCAAGGAAAATATTAATAAATAAAATATCCTGATTTAGCTGTTGTTGGTTTTTCCTTGGCAGACTGCTCGAATTAGAACTAGAAAACCTAATAATGAAAGAAAGAAAAGAAACAATAATAATAATAGTAATAACATTGGTAACTTTTTTTTTTGTATTTTGTATATTTCTTTAATCGCATTCGGAAAATTTGCCTCAGTGTCATTACAGCCCAGTTATAACTGGAACAGACACGCCGTCGCCACAGTGCAGCGCCGGTCGGTGGTTAAAGATAATGATAATAATAATAACAATTATAATAATTCACAATATAATAAAAAATGATGAATTTTACATCGAGGGACCCGTGGTAAATTATCGTATCTTGGTTTTTTTACAAATTTGTCAGAAGGGGGATTCTTCATTAGATTTAGTAGTTAGACATTTTGTTTTTGGTTCTGAAAAGTTATATTATTATAATCTTTTAGTTTTCAGACTTGAACCCCCCAGGTAAAACATAACCTGCAGGCTGCCAAGGGCTACAGGCATACCAAATATCTCTTTTCCTTTTTTTTTTTAGATGTCGAGTTAGGATATTTTAGCACACGGCCCTAGACAAGTGGAATAGAAATTTTGAAAGACAATCAACATAATTATTGAAATGAATAACTCTTTGTATTTCACGTTTACTCAATAAAATAATGTGAATGACAGGAAGCTGATGTAAATATTGATTTACATTCCATCACGCATTCAAAACACACACACACTCACACACATCATCATCATCATCATCATCGCCCTTTCACCCTACTCTACAGGGTATAGGCCACGAACGACAGCCTTCCATTTGTCTCTATTCTGGGCGATCCTTGACAACTCATTCCATATACACACAAAATTGTAAATTAGAACTGGAAGCCCGGGGTTTCACGTTTCAAAGTGGTCGATAGAACCCTGCACAAAATAATGTTGCATGAATGATTGATTTCTCCTTCGATAATATTGACGTAAATGCGTCGGTAAGGCTGGAGGTACACACGGAGCCAAGAATTATATTCTGAGCCTCTTTTGACCCAGCGCCCGAAGTCTCCGCCACCTGACTCAAGTCTTGGAGTTTGGGTTTGAGTTCAGGTTTTACAGCACGTCAGCACGATAACGGCCGCTTTGCGCCCCTCGCGGTCTATTTGACTAAACTTCCTTTACTTATATTTCGTATTCAGAGCTGTCAAGTTTAACATAGAATTAAATACGTTCACATAGTTTTAATACATTTTGTGTAGATCTGAAAAAGTTTTGTAAACGAGTGTAAAAGTGTAGATCTTAACCTCTGTCAGAAAGGACAGGATGCGTTGCGGGTCCACGTCAGAAAATAGTTCTTTCGCGGATCCGAAGCCACATTGTCCTCTTCTGATATGCATAAAGTCCACACATTCAGTTAAAACATGTTTTATTGATAGATGACAGTTGCATGCCACACATTCGGTGGGAACTCAAGACAGACTTTACGCACCCAAATTAGTGAGACAGACTTCTTACGGTCCCATCATTGAACAAGATCACGTTTAACTCTGTAGCTCGTAGGTCGGGCTGAAACCGGAACGGAACAGACTTGATTCAGTGCCCCAATCTTAGTATGATCCACACTGACGTCATCATTACTAACGGTGAAAGAATTTCCCATGAGGAAAGCTTAATTCTTTTACGCTTTTTTAGCAAGCCCAATTTTGCCAAGCACAGTTTTTCTAATGACCTTTATTAAGGTACTGCAGCAACCTATATATATGCGAGTAAACATCGAACTTTAACAATTAAAACGTCACTGGCAATAATCAATACGTCATTTGTGCTAGTTCTTTGCACCGCACCACACATTGTTCAATTGTGTATTAGTCCCTAGTATGTCCGAGTCAAGTAAATTTACAAATTCATAAAGGCTGATGGTGCACTGTTTTAGTGCGAGATGTTGGAATTCGCACGGTGGCTAGACTGAAACAGGTGTGTCTCGCTAATTTGGGGGCGTCGAAACTGCTTCAGTTAGTTGGCAAAATAGAGATATCACAACCTATCCACTCTTAAATTTGGCAGAAAGCTATACATGACAAAAACTTTAGATCCTTGATTTTCTCCAGCTGTCCTTCTGTCCTTCAAGCGCCTCTTTTTAAATTACTGGTTTGGTCCTTTTGTGCAAACTAACGATTTATATTTGTATTCTCTTTATGCTTAACTTCTTTCCTCATCCACGCCCGTTCTCCATCACCCTGTTTGATTAAATAGTTTGAATATCATTCAAATTTACTATTCATATCAGTCATGACATTACAGAACAAAGGGGGGCACAAAAAAAAAAGAGACGTATCACTGACTGTCAAAAGACCACATGAGGTCCCCTGGTCGTGGCTCCCCTGTCCTTAATCTCCACAATGAGATTCGGGCAGGGGGATAAAAACGATTCATTTTTTATGCTATTTTCGTCACACCCTTGCTGAGAATTCGTCAGTTGTTCGTATTTGTGGAAAATGGAAATATTTTTTATTTATTTTCTTTTTTCAAACACAATTTTAAAGAAATCGATTCTGAACCAGATGATGCCAACTGACTCTGCGAATAGAGACACAAAAAACAAAACAAAAAACGAAAAAACCAACATGAGCTATCAAAAAATAGCTCTGCAAAAAATGTACAGATTAATGTAGCATTTATTGTTGGAAGTCCCGCAGCGTAATCTCCATTTCGAGATTAATCTACTGCTATAACTGGCACTAGTAACGCTGATGAAATATAATTACACAAGCCATCTTCATAACCAGTTCAGTAGAAATCTGGGTAGTGACCTAGATACACAATGGATAAAAGACAATAAGACTTCATTACTTTCAGGCGGGAAAAATTATCAAAAAAACATGTTGTCTCTGATTTTACATGATGTGGTCACAAAAAATGAAAGAAGGGATGATTACTTTGTGATTTTGTAATATTTTACGAGACCACGCCCCTTCCCAGCTGGTTGCTATGGACAAGGGGAGCGAAACCGAACTTTTTTGTTTATGGCAATTCCTAGCTGTCTGAAGTTGTGCAACCAGCTCTCATTGCCTGGATGACAGCCATAACCTAGGCATGGACTTGCCGATTTCGATTAGCTGTCTAGTTGGATGGTGACACCACGACATTTATCGGTTTCGCTTCCAGAGGCAGTGTTTCACCGTCAAAATATTTTTAAAACATCTAGTATATAATTAATAATGAATTTTTCTATAATAAAAGCTAAAAAGGGAGGGTGAAGGAAGGAAAAAGAGACAGAAACAGATTTTTCACGAGATGCCTTAGGCATAGATCTAGTGATGTGCGCACGGCTTTCCCGGCCTCTCTCGCGACAAGTAAGTTTTAGCCTACCGACAGCACTTGGGACTCGTCTGCTAGCCAGTGTACTGCTATGCGTCTCTGACGCAACGGTTGATGTGGTTCTTGGCGGCCGGCACGATAATGGCCGCTTTGCGCCCCTCACGGTCTATTTCGGTACATTTTCTTTATTTATATGTCGTATTCAGAGGTGTTAAGAACCCAGCTGTGAACTTGCATTCATTTGGTATTTTTATGAATACATGATGATACACAGACTGAGGGTGTGATTAGTAGGCGCTTCTGGTTTAGTCTCCTTCTGGCCTATCTTTCTGTTTGTTTGTGTGTTGTTTTTTTTATTCTGTCTGTTGTCTTGATTTGTTCTGACACAATAAAGCTGTGTCTTCATGTGTAAGAAAGCGGCAAAAATTTACCAAGTAGTAAAAAGGAAGAATGTTCCCGAATGTGTATGGCGTTTCCGTACTCAGTGGACACATTCATCCTCTTTCTTGACGCTACTTGAAGCACGTTTGACGTTTCCGTTTCCGTTTCAGTTCCGTACGCATGAAATCCGCCCTGAGAGGGTGATTGGTGGGTGCTTCTGATAGAGTCTCCTTCTGTCCTATCAATGTGCTATATTGCTGTGCAAAGGCAGAACGACGTAATTGATAGGATGGCCTTTTTCAACAGTATCATCTCTATGACAAAGACAGAAAGGCCTATCTGCTACCGAAATAGTAGTTTCTAGTGTGGCAAACTCATAAATAAAGCATTTCTATATATGGCTGTGCCACATGTTTTTTGTGTTTTTTTTTTCAAAACTATGAAATAAGCACATTTTATGTCTCTCTGCCTTTGCACGGCAGTATACTCTGTTGCGGTCTTGCTTTTTCCTATCACAGTATGGCAGTTATCGCGCTGAATGCTGTCCTGCTAGTTCAAATTTCAATACAAAGGAGCAATTAAGGAGGACAATTCCCACCCATGCTGATTGATTTGTTGACTGTTTGACCTAGAACGTTTTGAAGTTTAATGCTCACCCATACTCAGGGTTGTAGACATGTGTATTGCCAGATGCTAACTTTTTCTTAGTTTGGTCTGTATTGCTAACAGACCCTAAAAAGCACGGTACAGGTGCGGAGAGGGTACCAATGTAAAGCCTGACGCTGAGGCAACTGTCCACGTCAGCCTCTGTACTGAAAAATTTGAGGGGAGTAGGGAAATAAAATAGAGGCCGTAGGAGGGTTGCCATATGTGAATGGATCTGACGAAATTAGGCTTAAGGTGGAATACTAAATTCCCGAGAAACCCCTCCAAAGGGTGGAAAAAAAGGTCAATGGAAATTGAGATTTGCTTATGATATGAAAGATTAGCCATTTTTCTACATTCAGTTCAAATATGTTGTTTGAAATCGTCCTAGAAATATTTTTGGATTTTTTAAAAAGGTATAAAAATGTCACCTTTAGCCCGGTTTTGTCAGATCTCCCCTCCCCCCCCCCCCGGGCAGACACCGACACAGACTGTATACTCACCTATAGGTGGGGGGGGGGGAGGCAGGATTTGCGATACAGAGGCTGGGGCAGCCCTTGTAATAATCACTTCCTATGTATTAAAATTACACTATGGGATATTTTTGTTTCCTGTGTTTTGAACGGTATTAGGAAAGAAACTGTTAGTGTTATATATACAATTATGTCTGTGGCTTACTTTGCACTGTTTTCTGCAAGAGACGATGAATTTGTTACTGTACATGACACTTTGTATAATTTTGAAGATTCTGTGATTGGATTTGGGACATGAAGCAGAGCTTATATTGTCATGTTACAGGCTGTTGATTGGTCGTTTTTAGGGGATCATGGTAGGCTACTATAAACAGTAAGCTACAGATGAGCAGTGAACACAACTCAGTTGTTGATAATAATAATAATAAGACATAGCATCCATATAGCCTTGCATCCCGTTAAAAACCCAGGCTGTAAGTGCTTTGCAACATTTATATCATATAAATCACACACACTATACACAGGCATACTCAGAAACCTAGATGGACATTCACGAGTGTAAAAAGATGACTCTTCAGCTTATGTTTAAAAGACATAAAATTTTCAGTCTCCCTCAGAGACAGAGGCAGAGAATTCCAAATCTGAGGCCCCTGAAGAGAAAAAGAGTGTTCACCCATGGCCTTAAGGGA
Source organism: Onchidella celtica (assembly GCA_963931925.1). Taxonomy (NCBI): domain Eukaryota; kingdom Metazoa; phylum Mollusca; class Gastropoda; order Systellommatophora; family Onchidiidae; genus Onchidella; species Onchidella celtica. Next base: position 38,403,394 of record OZ007580.1, on the reverse strand, counting down.
CATCTTCAGGAATTTTTACTTTTTTAATTGTCTGCAAATGATCTAAGATACCGTGATGGTACATAGAGTGTTAAAAGGATCAGTTAAATAAGTTGGTGCGTTTTTGTACATACATTAATTTTGCGACATTTCATTTCTCTATTCGGCTTTGTAATAAGTCTAATAATAATAAATAATGAATGGCATTTATATAGCGCATATCCATTAAAAATGCTCTATGCGCTTTACAGAAGCAACATGTCAAAATACATGGGTAAAACAATTACAAAAAATCAAACATGGTACTCTTAATTAAATTAGAAGGGAGCATACAGAAACACCCTTATAAAAGCTCACACACACAACCACACTTAATACACACACACACACCCACATGCGCGTATGCGGTCCCTTAACAGTAGACATAAATTGTAAGCTAAAGCTGAACATTGAACACAATTCAATATTTTCTCTATTTGGATTCGGGATTAGACTAATACGGTCCCTTAACAGTTGTCTACAGGAAAAGACCACATTCTAAGCCAGTCTTGGTCAAATTCACTTTTTAATATCACTTTGTAGAATGAAATAAAATTTTAATGTGCTCTGTCTTTCTTCACCTTCACCTTCACCTATCCCGGAGTCTTAGAAGACCGCTGTTGCGTCACAGAAGATTTCCCAACCAGCTTCATTATCTCCTCCCGCTTCTCAGACGCTCTAAGGCAGTTGCTGAGTGTGAGGCCTGTCCATTCACTGATGTTGTCCTCCCATCTCTTTCTGCCTCTGTCTCTCTCTCTCCATCTGCCTCCTCGCACTGTCCTTTGTAGAATGGTTTCTTTCCACTGTGGACGAACAGGTCTTCGTGTGGTCCAATGGCTTGCCTTACTCTGGCTTGGACCTCCAAGTTGGTAATGTGACCAACGAGATGCCAAGGACCTTGCGGAAGGATCTCATCTATAAATTTGTCAAAATTTTGCAAATTAATAGTTTTTTGGTGGGTTTGTTTGGTGGGGGGGGGGGGGGGGCAAAAGTACGTACGGTCTCCAAGTTTGTTTGGTTGTTTCTTTTTCTGCGTTAGGCGTACCTATTTCAAAGCCTTTTGTGACTCCAGAGCTAGAGAGCTCCTTCCGAAATACTACTAACAACAGCCTTAATGGTTCTCTCAGATTTTCATTCTGGTAAGGGTCAGGGTTAGGGATTCGATAAGATTTAGGGTTGAGGATAGGGACGGGGTTAGGGATAGGTACGTATGCGTACGCCCCCCCCCCCCCCCCAGCGCAAAACAGTTAGGGACCATACATACAACTAACAACAGCCACGTAGAGAAAATACTGAGGTGTGCTTATTGCTCACCTCTAGCCTACTGTGTAGATTACCACCGTGCCCAATGACATGGCAGTAGAATGCTTTTCTACAGTCCAGTACCGATCATCATAACTGGTCAGTTTCCTTAGGCGCCTTTTTCTTATGATGAACAACATATCTGTCGACTTTGGTATGGTTGACAGTTTGGGTTGTTTTTTTGTTTTATTATGTTTTGGTTGTTGTTGTTGTTGTTGCTGCTGGGTTGTTGTTTTTTTATTGTTATTTGTTATTCTTATTGCATTGTCCAAATATGTGGACCTCATGTCGCGGGTATAGAGCAAACTTGTTGTAGCTCCAGTGATATGAATTGGGGTTCATATTGGCAATACTGCAATAATGACAAACTGCTTCTTGCATTTTTTCGTTATTCCGCTACCTTTAACCAGTTCCAAGTTACAGAGAAGCAGTATTGTTGTATCCCCTTAAAAATGAGATCATTGAGACCAATATTGCGGTATTTCCGAGTAAGCCCCCATTATTCGTATCACTGGAGACACAACAATGTTGCTCTATACCCGCGATGTCTTCATTGGGGCATAAAAATGTCTAACTCTGAAGTGTGTGAGATTTTCTGACAATGTACTGTAACATGAACTTTTGTTACGGTTGACAAATTTTTGGGGTTTTCTGTTTTTGTTTGTTTGTTTCAATTATTGCATTGTTCAAATTCGTGGACCTCATGATTGTCTTCACTAGGGCATTAAACATGTCTTAATTCAGAAATGTATGAGTCTTTCTTCGTATGTGTGTGCATGTGTGGGTGTGTGGGTGTGTTTGCGTGTGTGTGTGTGTAAGACATAGGGAGGAGAGGGAGATAGACAGAGAAAGGCAGAGAGAGGGAGAGAGAGAGGGGGGGGGGAGAGAATGAGTTAGGGGTGGGGGGTGAGAGAGAAAGAAAAATAGTGGTGGGACTGAGTGTACGTGTATGTGTGGGTAGGTGGGTGGGTGAGAGAGAGGGAGAGAGAGAGAGAGAAAGAGAGAGAGAGAGAGAGAGAGAGAGAGAGAGAGAGAGAGAGAGAGAGAGGGAGTTTATGTAAGATAAGGAGAATGTGAATGAGAGAAAGAGAATGAAAGTGACAGAAAGAGAGATAGAGAGAAGGGAGCATGATAGCATTCTTCAAAGTATTCAGAACAGTTTAAAGTGCCCCACCACCACCAATACACACAGATGAATTTAAAGCAGATGTAAGCCATCTAAATGATCAAACCTTTCATGAAGGAAATGACAAAATAAACACAAATTAAGTTCAAATACATTGTAAAAACTTATTTTACCGCCAAACTTCCCGTAAGAATAATTAATAATATTCGGCCTGGAAACTTAGACTTTACCTGAAAGTTACTGTTCTTTCACATTGTTCCGAATTACCCAGAATAGTCTGACAATACTCTGCCAATAGAGTGTTGGGATTTTCAATGGGGACATTATTGTGACTGGATCTGGCGAAATCGGACGTATGGTAAAAGACCAAATGTCTGAGAAAACCCTTCCAAGGGGGGAGAGGGGGGGGGGGGGGGGGATTTTTTCTATGGAAATTCAGATTTGTTTATAATATGAAAGAATAGTCATTTTTCTGCATTCAGTTAAAATATTTTGTTTGAAATCGTGTTAGAAATATTTTACTTTGATTTTTTTAAAGAGGTATAAAATTTTCACATTGAGCTCGATTTCGCCAAATCTACTCGGTTCTTGTCCCCGCGCGGGAGGGAATGCGAATTTCATAAGAGCAGTAAAGGGAGATTACATATATGGCCTTTAGCGTCTTTACAGACGGTCTTAGCAGCTAGAATATTCACTTTCACTTTGACTGACAGCTTCTCTCGTGGCTTATTCTACCAATGTTTGACCCGAGAGTGCGATGGCAGTGATTGCAGGTCAGTCTTTTGGGTTCACTTTGGCGAGTGTTTTCATTCCGCCTCTGTCGTTTTGTCAGGTATGTTTCTTTTGCCTTGAAGTCTATTGCGAGCGTGCCACTGCGCAATTTTTGTCTCCATCTGCTTCGATCATTTGCAAGGTTCTCCCATTCATTGGGGTCGATGTTGAATGCTTTCATCGTGACCTTGCAAGTGTCTTTGAATCGCAGATGTGGCCTACCTCTGGGTCGGTTGCCAGTAGCAAGTTCCCCGTAGAGAATTTGTCTGGGGATGCGATCATTTTCCATACGGTGGAGATGTCCAAGCCACCGCAGTCTTTTTTTGCCTAGGAGAGCTTGAGTTGATGGAATGTTGGCTCGGCTCAGAACTTCGATATTTGAGATCCTGTCTTGCCACTTGATCTTGAGAATTTTGCGTAGGCAGCGCAGGTGGAAAGAGTTGAGGGATCTTTCATGTTTGGAGTAGGTGGTCCATGTCTCTGAGCCATACAGCAGGGTGCTTAGGACGCAAGTTTGGTACACGAGTACCTTTGTTTTGATGGTCAGCTTGCTATTGTTCCACACCCTTTTTGAGAGTTTGCCAAAAGCTGTGGCCGCCTTTCCTATTCTGGCATTTATTTCAGTTGTTATGTCTGTGCTACCACTGATGGTTGAGCCTAGGTAGCAGAATTTTCCCACTTGCTCCAGAGGAGAGCCATTCAGCATGATTGGGTTGGGGTTTCTCAAGCCTTGTGTCAAAACTACAGTTTTTGAGATACTGATCTTTAGCATGAATTTGTCACAGGCTTTGGCAAGGCTATTGATGAGAGCCTGGAGCGTGGTTTCATCGTGGGCCACGATTGCAGCATCATCTGCGAAGAGGAGCTCTTGTAACATAATATGCTCTGTACGAGATTTTGCTTTTAGTCTGGCAGCATTAAAAATGGAGCCGTCCACTCTGGTGTTAATAAGTACTCCACCTGAACATTGACCAAAGGCATTCTTGAGTAGGGCTGCAAAATATATACCAAATAAGGTAGGAGCAAGAACACATCCCTGCTTCACACCGCTGTTTACAGCAAATGAATTGGATGTGCAGCCCTCAAAGTTGACACATGCCCTCATGTCAGTGTGGAAGGATGCAATAAGTTTTAGCAATGTTGGTGGACAGCCTATGGATTTAAGGACTGCATACAGGCCAGATCGGCTTACGGTGTCGAAAGCCTTTGTTAGGTCCACAAAGCATGTTATAAGCGGCCTGTTTTGTTCTTTACATTTTTCTTGGATTTGCCGAAGTGCAAATATCATGTCAATAGTTGATCGTTTGCTTCGAAAGCCACATTGTGTTTCTGGTAAGACTTTTTCCGCCAGTTGTTGAAGGCGGCAGAGGATGACGCGAGCAAAAGCCTTTCCAGTAATGCTGAGGAGGGATATGCCCCGATAGTTGTTGCAGTCGCCTTTGTCTCCTTTGTTCTTGTAAAGTGTGACAATTTTGGCGTCTCTCATATCATGTGGTATCACGCCTTCTTTCCAACACTGCAGTAACAGATTATACAGGTGTGGTAATAGTGGGCCTTTTAGGTCTTTTAATACCTCTGCAGGAATGTTGTCACTTCCTGTGGCTTTTCCAGCAGACAGGTGGTCGATTGCATTGGAAAGCTCGACTAAGGAAGGTTCAGCGTCAAGTTCGGCCATTATTGGCAGTTTTTGGAGGTGTTCCTCAAAATCTGGTGGAATATTTTTCTCAGTTGAATACAACAGAGAGTAATGCTCTACCCACCTATTCAGTTGTTCATTTTTATCTGTGATGGGTTCACCATTTACAGACTTAAGTGGGGCGCTTTTGGTGATGATTGGCCCAAGAGCTACTTTCATCTGGCTAAAGGCGGTTTTCATATCTCCCTTTTCATTTGCCTCTTGTATGCTGTTACACAAGTCTGTCCAGTATTTGTTGGCGCAACGTCTTACCTCCAGCTGAAGTTTAGCTTTTGCATTTTTCAAACAAGTTTTTGTACTCTGATTGCAATTTTTGTTATACTCATTGAAAGCAGATTTCTTTTGCTCAATGAGGGGTAGGAGAATTTCGCTGTTCTGGGCTACCCAGTCGTTGTTTGAAACTTTATGCTGTCCAAAAGACTTGATGGCACAGTCATGAATTTTTGAACTGAGAGTGTTCCATGTTTCATCTACCGAGTCACATTGGGTGACATTATCCATGCTTTCAGCAAATAACTTTTCAAATGACTTTCTATTTGATTCATCTCTGATTGCTGTTACATTGATCTTAGGGATTGAAGGGGCTTTTGATCTGTATATTTTCTTGGCCGAAATTTTGATTTTGCTGACTACCAGTGCATGGTCGGTGTCACAGTCAGCACTGTGGAGGGAACGAGTTATTTTTATACAGCCCAAACTCTTCCTCCTTGAGAGAATAAGATCTAATTGATGCCAATGGCCAGACCTGGGATGGCGCCATGATGTTCTTTGGCATCTCTTAAGGTCAAAGTACGTGTTTGTAACACATAATGAGTTTACGGAGCATAGCTCCAGAAGGCGCTGCCCGTTTTCGTTGATGTTGCCAATGCCGAAGTGCCCAATGCACTTTGGCCATGCGGAGTGATCTGCTCCCACTCGAGCGTTAAAGTCACCCAGAATTAGCAGGCCTTCGGTGAGAGGGATGTTGTGGAGAGTCCTCTGCAATGCCTCGTAGAAAATGTCTTTGGTTTCGTCAGAGGAGGTAAGTGTTGGGGCATAGACACAGATAATGTTGGTAAAACCAGACCGGGTGTTCAGTCTGAGTGTCATGATGCGTTCTGACACTCCAATTGGAGTTGCGATCGAATTGATAAGGGAGTTTTTTACGGCGAAGCCCACGCCGTGGATTCTCGGCTGTTCGCTGCTAAGGCCCTGCCAGAAGAAGGTGTAGTTTTCTTCTTTGACTGACCCGGAGTCGGGAAGTCGAGTTTCTTGAAGGGCAGCGATGTCGATGTTTAGTAGCTGAAGTTCTCGATCAATAATTTGGGATTTCCTGATGGAGTCAATATCAGTGAGATCTTGCTGTTGCAAGCCTGGGCGCATTGTTCTGACGTTCCAGGTACCAAGTTTTAGTATTTTTCTGTTTTTGCCAGGTGCACACTTTACGTCAGCTTTTCGACTTTTGGTCTAGCTCCAACCACCTTATGAAGCAGGCTGACGTGGCGGAACAACACCCAACTGCCTGGGGGCTGCCCAGGTTACGGCGGGCGGTAGTTGATCAATGCAGCTGAAAAGCCGCTCCCACCGACAGAGGGGACCCCTGGCGCTCATCCGTACGCCAAATGGATTGAGCTTATCACCGGTAACTGCCACCTCCCGTGTTGTGCCCATCCGTAACGGATGGCTGGAGTGTCCTCTCCAAATCGGAAATGGGTGGGCTTATAGAGGAGAGACAGACGCTTGCCAAGCCCGAGCAAACGCCTCCTCGTTTTGCTGCCTTGCCTGGGCTATTTTTAAGAGATGGTGCTTTGCCCAGAGGCACCACCCCTCTCTCTGCCATTCTAGTTAAACCCAAGGGAGAGACCAGGTCAATACATTTGGAACTAGTCCGGCTGCAGGAGATGCTGGAAGCCAGTTTGATGCAGTTCTCCCTGACAACCACCTTCGGGTCTCCACTCCTGATTTTCTGTCTGGGTTTACTCCCATAGCCTTTGCTATCATAGCAACACACAAGGCAGTGTGGTATTTGTATTCAGGGTTACCTTCCCCTAGTCTTCCTCTCTCCCGAGATGACCCACAAGACAGTGGGGGGTGACAGTAGCAGGCTGTATTGTGTACTGTTATACAATAGCAGAAAACTCTGGCCTGACATTATCACACCGGACGAAGAAACCTGAAGCGCTGGCGTTCTCTGATTCTTGACATACTGACAGAGATTCTGAAATTTGTTCAGATTCATTTCACGCAACAATCCGAGAGAACGACATCAGGGAGAAGTGTGAATTCTGTGAAAAGAAACATCTGATCTGCTATTGTGGAGAGAAATTCTATACGACAGTCATGTCTGACCCATTTCAGTAAAATCAGAGATACTAGAAACGGTAAGATGAGACACTCCCTTCTTCGCACCTCTAAAAAAATCGTTCACACAGTTAGAGCGCTGATTGGGGGGGGGGGGGGAGGGGGGGGCCAATGGCGCATAGCATGTAATGTAAAGAATGCTTGATATAATGATAAATTAATGATGCGGATTTGTTACAGAAACTTTTTTAAAAAATAGCCTGAGTTTTCCCACAGCTATTAAAATTATAATTACAGAATTGGAGACTTCAATCATGGCCGACAGAGATAACTGAACAGTGAACAAAATTCAATATTTTCCCTATCTGGCTTTGTAAAATATGGCACTGTTCGTGACTTCCGTGCATTTGCAGCTAGATGGTGGTGCGAACTCTGTGCGAGCTAAAAGTGCTAGCTGTTTCATCTTATTGTGTCTACTAGCTTTGATAAAGCTGAGCTTCTTTGTTAAGCTGTTTTGTTGTTGCAGTTGTTGTTCTTTTCACTGATTCGTTTCCCAGAGCCGCCTTAACAGTCTTTAGGGTCACTGTAACAAGTATTAGATGACAATCCTGACTGACCTAGTTCAGTTCAGCAAGAGCACACTGGGCAGTTGCCCGGAGACCCCAAGGATTTAGGGGGTCCCATGCATACAAATTTCTGAGCAGTTGCGTCGGAGGTGGGCCGCAGCCAATTGCCCTGCCAGCGGCCCATAATGATGTTGAAACAGAAATGCCTTTCGATATTTGTCAAAACTAACGGATATCAAAGCTTCCTTTCACTATGGCCTTTGTCAGCAACTCACTGTCAGAAATCGTATACGGCAATCCTCACTGACCTAGTTCAGTGAAGCTGAGGTTCTCTGTCAAGCTGTTCTGATTTCGTTGCATATTTCAATACGTGTCAAAAGTAATGGATCCCAGCTGAAGCCTTTTACTATAGCATCTTCTAACAATTTTCTTACTCTCTGTCATTCTGTCTTATTCCCTCTTTAAAAATTCATTTCTGGCTGTCTCTCTCTTTCACCCATGCCTTTATCACTGTCCCTCCGTCCTCTCATTCATTCACTTTCTCCTCGATATGTATCATCTCTACTCCTGTTTTCTTCTTCTTTTTTTTTTTCCTTCTCCCCTTTTCTCTGTCTCCGCGGGTTTGGTCATCGGAAGACCAAGAAAGACTACGCTGATATTATTAGTGCCACTAGAGATAGTTTATCTTGCTTATTCTGAAAACGGTTTTGTTTTCAACGGGTGGTTGGTGCGCTCTTCTGTCCTTTCATTCTGCTATATTCTGTCTATCGTCTTGCTCCTTCCTCGCACAATATGACCGTTATCGTGTCGATTTCTTTTCTCCGAAATCAAATCAAATTCCTGGCTCCATCGCGGATGCTAGGTGTGCGCTTCTGGTAGAGTCTCCTTCTGTCCTAGCATTCTGCTGTACTCTGTCTCTTTTCTTGCTTCTTCGTAGCACAGCATGGCCGTATGCTGTCGATTTGCTTGCTCCAAACTCAAATGAAATAGAGTCCCAGGCCACATTTCTCCCATTCTCAAGTCCTACCCGGTTTTGAATTGTCATGTGGTCATATTTTTTTTTCTCTGTATGATTGGTAATTAATGAAGCAGTTTATGAAACTAGACTTCTGTATTAATCGCTGTTGTGGGTAGGCTCTATTAATGGTATTTCATTTGAAGTATAATATGAATATATAAGAAAATATTGAGCCCAAGGGGTCGATTGCCTGAAAAAGGTTGAGAATCACGGCCATAGGACTGTATGAATCATTGCTGAACAAAAGGAAAGTATTCATAACAGGAACTGTGAAACTGATCTCCTTTTCAAAGAGGACTCAGACAACAGCGGCCCACCCATTGTAGAAATAACGATCTATATGGCGCTAATGATGACAAAGACACCATAAATCATTAGCACCATGTGGATCGTATGTCCCAGAAAGATGCAATAATACTGCTCGAAGACGTCGGCCTATTGTCAGGCGGAGAATTAATACTGCAGAGACTAGGAAGATATTGTGAGTAATACAACATACTACAATAATGAAGGTGTATGTGTTGGATCCAACACAGGATGATAATGATCATGACCTTTTCCCTGGAGCTGACATTCAACATAGGTATGCGAGTACCGAAATCATAACACTCACGTTGTTCATACCACTCGACCTAGATCTAAACCGAGGAAGTGCGAAGGGTGTAATTACATGGGGTGGCGGGAAGGGTGATGGGGGTGGGAGGGAGGGTGCTTTACATACAATAGATGTAGGCCTATTCCTCATTTTGAAGACATGTTGTGCTGTACTAACCGATCTAGCGGACGGTCTTAAGGAGTTATTAAATCGCCATGTGACAGGTCAGTTGCCCCTAACGCTCGACACTGTAAAGAGACGCCAAGAATAATATTTCCGGTCATACTTTTCGATTCTACTCGACGCAAATGCGCCTTTTTTTTTTTTTTAAGACATACAAAATCCTCAACAAATTAATATTATAAGCTGAATTTTGTCCAAATTGATTGTGCTCACGTAATTTATTGTCCAAATTGAGGCAGTTTTATATAACATGATAATAAAGAAATAAACATTTAAAACACTGTAATCTCCATCCAATTAATGTAAAAAGAAATGAATGAATAAATAACTAAATAATAATATTCACTCAAGTAGTTCACAGAATATTAAATTTTGGCAATAACGCCATAAAGGGGACAGGTTGGTCTAGAGAGAACTGCTCGTCCCTTGTGCCGAAGGTACCTGGTTCGACTCCCGGTCCGTGCAGGTACATTGAAATTTGGGATTTTTCTCGTATTTTCCTGTCACTGATCTTATGGTATGTAGGATCGAGCACTTAGTCTTCTCGGATAAGGACGAAAAACTCGGAGGGCCCGTGTGCTCGTTGAAGATACTTTGGCAGTTGGAAATCTAGAGGAGCGGGGCGAACAGGCCGCTGCCCGGGGAAAATTAATAAAAGTTATCTCTACCACTCCCTCCCCCTCCCCCTTCTTCCCCCCCCCCCCCAATAGAAAAATACCGCCGACCGGTGTTGCACTGTGGCGTCGACGTGTCTGCTCCAGTTGTAACTGGGCTGCAATGGCACTAAGGCAAACTTCCTAAATGGGATCGAAGAAGTACACAAAATACAAAATGCAAAATTATTCATTTATAGGAATACAACACTTGCGCGATTAAGTGCAGTTCTGAGTTTGTGTTTGAGTATGGAGAAGCTTGGCACTCATAAAAAATGTAAAGAAAATATAAACTATAATGACAATAATAATACAGTAATACAGAAATTTGAAATAATCATCCTGTTTTTTTCTCTGTTCCGACCCAAAATGTTGTAGAAAAGTTACTGGGAGGATAAAATCAAGTCAAAATCTTGACCTAGATTTCTATTACTGCCTCGAGTTCGCTGAATGACCTCGATAATATCAAGTGTATTACTGAAGTAATCACTCTCAAAAATGTCAGTTTGATGCATGAACAGATAAAAGTACCGCACAAAACCACCAGTATCGTATCAATATTGCAAAAAAAATTGTGACAATTTTGCACGTAGCCACGGGGCAAAAGTCACACAATTGTAATATCTGGACTCGATAAAACGTATGAAATGTCGCGGTATTTGGTTTTTTATTTCAACATAATAATTAAACCCGGTCGCTCGGGGAAATGAGACAGATCCTTATATAGGTCACGGTTCTTGGAATAAAAAATGCGATCCCTAGACGTTACTCGACCCTTTTTTTTAATGTTCTTAATATCATGAAATAAACTAGTAGAAATGGGCCAATGTTGCTACTCACATGAAATCAATTCAACAAACACAAAGAGAAACAACAAGTACATACAATTATTACATAGGTCTTCGGAGTTCATATAATATGTCTCTACAGTTTGGGGCACTCCCGTACCAGTCCCCTCCCCCAACCCCCATCTCTACCATCTCTAGTTTGGGGCACCCCTCCCCGAAAAAAAAAATCACTTTTTTAAAATGATATCCAAACTGATTTTTTTTAATGCTATCAAAACTAATGTTTTAAAATGAAGTCCAAGCCATTATTCCCAATGTCAATCCGACTTAGATTTGTATGGGATTTCTGCATGGGTGGTAGGAAACCATAGCGATGGGTTCCCCACATCAAACCGACGTTAGAGGGATGTCGTATCCAGCGGATCAGTCTGGGAACTATGTCATTCTTATATGCAAAATTTAACGTCAATCCTACGCCTTGGATTTCCATAGGAGTGCTGGCTGAGGATCTGTCGGCCGAATAACTTGAACATTTGCCTAACATTCAACCGCATTTTATTTAACCCATCTTTCTCTCTCTAGATCTAATCCAGTTGTTCTCAACTTTTTCCACAAAATCGGCCCCTTTGGCTCCAAATTTTCTTTCATCCCCCCTCCCCCTCTTTTTTCTCTCCCCCCCCCCCCCCTCCCCCCCCCCCCCAAAAAAAAACCCAACAAAAAAAACAACACAACACTACTCAAACCCAACAGATACATTTCACAAGAACACAGATCACATAGGAATTAAGATGTTAAGTTTTTCAAAGCTTCGTCAAAGACAATAGCAGTGTTGATTGTTCATTATAAAACAGAAAGTATTCTTTCATTAAATTATGCATTAAAAAAAAAAATACACCTTTTCTAGTCATAGAATCCATCTACGCGTGCTGTTGAACAAATCCGCGGCTGCCTCCTGTAAATGCCCCCAAATTTTTCTCCAGTCATGACTGTTTTCGCCCCCCACCGCCAATCGCCAACTTTCATTGTTTTCGCCCCATCGCCACCCAATTCTTCGTTTTCTTCCCTCCCCACCCCCCACCCCCCCCCCGAAAATCAAATTCGCCCGCCAGGGAGCGATATTACCCACGTTGAGAACCACTGCTCTAATCCCTTCTTCATCTGAATGGTCTTCTATGTTCTATCCGCCAGGTCTATTTCTCTGTCTTCTTTCATAATAATAATAATTATCTTCTTCTGTCCTATCATTCTGTTGCATTCTGTCTATCATTTTGCCTCTTCTCCTAGCACAATATGAGAGTTGCCGTGTTGTCATGTTGTCTCCAATCTCACAACTCAAAACCTTTTTATATCATTCCTTACTTTTTTCTTCATCTTTATCACATTCATCGTTTCTCATTCCTCAATATCATGCTTTTATCCATTGTCATTTAACATTTTCTCTGCCCATTTGACATTTCTGGGTTGAATTTCAATTTAGCTTTCCCTCCGTTATTCTTATTTTTGATCGGGCATAATAATACTTTGATGAAAACTTCATTATGGAAGCACGGAGCTCTCAATAGAGAGGAAGAAGGAGAAGAGAGTGGAAAACGAGATAGAGAGAGGAAGGAGAGAGTGAGGGAGAGAGGGGGAGGGTCGCAGAGGGGTAGAGAGTATGGAGAGAGAAATGAACAGAGAGGGGTGGAGTGAGAGAAGGGGAGAGTGAGAGAGAGAAGGGAGAGAGATGTAGGAAGAAGCAGAGAGAGATGGGAGAGGGTGATGAGAGAGGGAAGAGGGAGACAGAGAGAGAGAAGGAAAAAGAAGGAGAGATGAAAATAGAGAGGGGGGGGGGAGAAATAAGGAAAGAGCGAGAGAGATGAAGAGAGAGCGGAAAACACGATATTAACTTCGTTTCAATTTTTATTCTCCTTTATAAATGATTACTTTGGCATCTCATTTGTTTTAGTTTTGTCACCTGGAGTGTACAGGATCATCATTACATCAGCCCCTGTGGTGCAGTCATAATCTATTGTTGCAAAATCTTGTTAGTTCTCGCGCGGGTTGGTATGTCAGTGCTCCACGGGGACATAGCCTTATGATTGAACATTTTCTGTGACACTGATGAATCCATTACTCTCATTTGTAGCAAAGATACTGGATAGAATAAGATGAGACAGCGAGAGCTTTTAGCGTGCACATATTTCGCACCGCCACCTAGCGGCGAATACGCAGAAGTCATGAACAGTGTCGTATTATTTTTACAAGGCTAAATAGGGAAAATATTGAATTTTGTTCACTGTTCACCTATGATATCGCTGTAGGCCTTGATTGAGGCCATTTATTCTACAATAACTTCAATCGGTGTGGGAAAACTTTGGCTATTTCTTCTTCTTTTTTCTGTTCAAGTTGCAGTAGCCAATGTAACAAATCAACATCATTAATATAATACCATTATATCAAGCATTATTTTCCTACTAAGCGCCATGGGCCCCGCCCCCAATCACCGCGCAGACTGTGTTCACCATGTTCTTAGAGGTGCGAAGAAGAGAGTGTCTCATCTTAACGTTTCTAGAATCTTTGTTTGTAGTTCATGTGGTGTGTTTGGGCGGGGGGGGGGGGGCGTGTGTGAATGTGTGCGTGTGACTGCGAGCGTGTGGGTGTGTGTGTGTGGGTTTGTATGTGTTTGCCTGTGTGTGTATGTGTCTATATGAGTGTATGTGTATATAATGTTTATGTGTGCGTCATGACTGTGTTTTTGAATGTGCCCCTGTGTGCGCGCCCTTGTGTGTATGTGCGAGCGGCCATGTGTGTATGTTATACTGGTTCTATTCATCTTTTAGTGCATAAACCTACTGTTACTGTCAATGCTAATTTATAATTATCTTCTGTTCTCGCTCAAATGATGGAGTTATATGTCGAATCAGGAAAGAAACAATAATAATAGTTAATACTGGTTATGGCAATAATAAGATACTGGTAAAAGCAATAATGATGATAATAATTTTTTGTTAAAACGAAACTGGGCAAAGCCATTGGTTAGTGATAAATAACTAGGAGACTGGGTGTCATCTTTTAACAAAAAGCAAACATAAAATAGAAAGACACAATAGCAGTATTCAAGAGATCTCTAGCTTTTTATTATCTTCATTATTTTGATGTCTGGGTTGTTTTCGATAATGGCTTGTGTCGTCTTTAGAAAGAAACAAAACAAGGTGGCGTCTGAGGAGATACAAAAGCTCATTCAAGGACGCTTGTTGTTCTTTGCAGGAGAATAAGAGAATTACTAAATTGTATTTTTTTATTATTATTATTATTATTAGAATCATCACATTGTGTGCAGTAATGCCTCATTTACAGCTCTGACAAGCATTAGAATTTCCTTTTCGTTTTCTTTCACCGACTGTTATTTAACTTAAGCAGTGTCGGATTTACCAATAGGCCGGGTAGGCTGAAGCCTAGGGCCTCAACATCTAAGTGGAGTGGGGGGGGGGGGGATCACCTTTCGAGAAGGAATTGCAAAGTGCCGAATTTTAAACATCTATCATCATCATTTGCGTTACTCAAATTATTTAAAACACTTTTTTATTCCTCCAGGCGTGAGGGTGGGGGATTGGGAGAGGCCTCACAACTAGAAAAGCCTAGGGCCTCTCTCCATCTAAATCCAGCCCCGAACTTTCGTAACTATTATATTAAATATACACGAGTGGACACTGTAAAGCCTGAGTATAATAAGACAGGCACGACATTTCTCAGTTTTGACCATCTGTACTCAAACGCTTGTGTAAAGAAATTCAAATCCATCTTAAATGACTGTCACCATCTCCTGTTTCATCAAATTTCTAGATCATGGAGGAGCAAACAGAAAAACACACATCAAAGCAAACAGAGAAAGAGACAGAATATTGTTGTTTGCCCTCCACAATTCCCCTCAACAAGACATTACAGCTAGATGTAAGCCATACATTACTAAGGTTCCGTGCCATGCTATTTCTTGTAATAATTATGCTTGTAATGGATATGTTTGTGTAGTGATACGTTCGATGCATGTACCGTGTCATGTGCTCTTAAACACTCTGTGAAAGTGAATTTCCCCCATGGGATAACAAAGCGATTCTTATCTTATCTTATCTTGTCTCAAAGAACATTCCGCAACTTAAAAGGAAGGTTTTTACACACCTTGGAAATAGAAGCAAGATAGTCCTACAGTGGATACCATCGCATTGTGGAGTCCCAGGCAATGAGAAGGCAGACCAAGTGGCCAAGGAGGGCTCCGGCCTGGAGCAGTCACAGTGCCTCTTAAACTACTATGAGAAGAAAAACCTCATCAAAAACAACAGACGGCAGCAAATAAACCAACAGGATAAATATCATCTCCTGAACAGAGAGGATCAAGTAATATTGTTCAGACTAGGTACTGGTCACAATAGGCTCCACCACCATATGTTCACCAAGTTTAAAATAGGAACGTCTGCCATATGTGAGTGCAGCCAGTCTCCTCAAAACACGGAGCATATATTGCAGAACTGCACACTCTTCTCAGCACTGCGAGAAACGTATTGGCTCCAACCCACCGACCTGAATATCAAACTCTATGGTGCTCTGCCAGAGCTGCAGAAAACCGTAGATTTTCTTAAAAGAACAAATCTGCAGATTTAGATTGGTGAACGAAAGAAGAAGAAGAAGAAGAATCTTATCTCATTTTATCATAATTATCTAAATATCTCGTCAAGTCTTTTATGTAACAAGACAACGTCCAGGTCTTCGGTCAGCCACATTAAGGCCGATGCGTTAGCTCAGTAGGTAAGTGCCAGGATAGATGATTAGATAGATTGTGTCTATGTGCTTTGAATATTTCATTGAAAAGGTGAAAGACAAGCAGTGGCGTAACTTGGAGGGACTGGTGTCAAAGGGGGCGCTCGCCTCGGGAGCACAATTCTTTGGGTGCAAAATTTCAACAGAATGGAAAATAATGAGTAATAATCAATGAAAATAGCCCTCACCCCCATATACACACAGAAAATCTCCCAGTGTTCGAATATTTTACACATTTTTTCAACTTGTCGGGGCAAATAAATGTTGTTACGTACGTCGGATCAGACGGACCCATTGTCCAAGGATCAGACTTGCCTTTCCCCGGGCTCTGGCAACCCACCATACTCGCACGCCACTGGAAACGCGGAGCTTACCGTCCCACAGGACTAGGAAATACCTGAAAATACCTAAGACTGTCATTAGCAAAGTAGGATTAGATAATTATGATGGCGTACGATGAGAGAACAGGAGAAAGAATGAACTTTTTGTTTGTCCTCGGGGGAGAGTTAGATCGCTTTACGCATTTTTGTAAAAACGAGACTTACGGAACGATACAGGACGATGACAAGACATTCACACACAAACACACACACACACACACACACACGAACTTATTTACTGCCTTCGAGGACGCATGCAGAAATACCCATTAAAAAGAAAGAAAAATCCAGCTCCCTGAATGCGTACATGATATTATACACGTAGGTACGCTTCCCTGACCCACCCCATGTTCTTTATACTTTGGGGGCAGCCCTCTCTTGTCCAAGAGTACGTATTTTATGGGTGTTTACGTAATCTTTGGGCAGAAATTCACTGTCCTGTGCGAATATTATGTCCACTGACATCCCTGGTTGGAACACGTCAAGTTGCACAATTTTTGTTCCCCAGTAAACAATGTTCTTATTCAATGCAGAGGTCTCTCAAGTGGTTGATGGTCGCTCCTGAGAAGGTCTCGTTCTGTCCCGTCCGGTGTTTGCTGGTCCTTGGGGGTTTTTCCCAAGGTCTCACTACTCAGGGATTTTAGAGGTGACATTTATTTTTATTTTTTTTACAGGTCTTGGGATTTTTCAGGCTATTGTAGACAGTATAATTTGTTCCTGTTGTTGTTTTAAAGAACAAAATAATCGCAAAATTGCCCTTCCATTTGCGTAAAGACAGAAATGAAACCAAAAGGCCTAAGGGACAGTTTGAGATTGCCTATGTGAGAGGATCTTTTACGTAACCTGTGAGCTAATCACTACACTGCTTAGTTTGAATTCAATATAATGAAACTGTAGATTTTGAATGTATTTTTTGGTTGGAAAAGAAAAACCCAACTTACCTTGGGATTTTTTTACCTCATCTTGGGATTTTTTTTTTTTACCTCATTTTTATAGGAGACTAGCTGAAGTACCCGGCGTACCAGCTTGTTTTGTTGTTGTCTGTTTGTTTGTTTGTTTATCTTTAGAGACGTCATTTTGCACTCCCTTTGCGCGTTTATGCACTACGCACCCCGTCAGCATTGGAGGCGAAGACTGTCATGAAATCAGAGAGTATAGATTTAGATCTAAATCTATAAACTCTGATGAAATGGTTATAATCTGCGTGCGGGTCGATGTGTTCTATAGGGAACGGGATTCAATGACACAGTTACTATATATAATATATATATTTAAATCTACCGATGACGTCATGTGACATTCGAACTGTTCAACGCGGTAGTTAAGCACAGTCTTTATGGACTTTGTGAGGGCGATTCGAGGCACAAAGATCAACTGCATATGAAAAGTGTGTACAAAGTCCATAACTGTGCATAACCGCTCTGTTGAACAGTTCGAATGTCCCATGACGTAAATCTAAATATAGTAACTGTGTCATTCAATCCCGTTCCCTATATTGCAGTAAATGATAACGACGCGACCCGTGTTCGTGGAAAAGAAAGGATAGGGGACGAAATTAGGGACACAAAACAAACTCAAAAAAATTCCTTCCCTCCTACTAAAGTCCCCAAATCTAAAAAAAAGAACATTCCGCATGACAAAAAGAAGGCATCTGTAACATTTCAGTCAAATCCGAGCTGCATAAGCGGCGACTGGGTTTTGTTAAAACTCCCTCGAGTTTTTTTTTATTTTACAAGTATTGAACCCGCGAAATTCGCGGGGGGGGGGGGGAGTGAAAAGTGTTGTGAGTAGGTCTGGGGGTGGCTGCAATGGAGGGAGCATTACTTGACCGTTGGCACAGCAAAGTGCAGCAAGAACCACGAATGTTATGGATGGACTCGGAAGCACGGTTTGAACCCGCGAAATTCGCGGGGGGGGGGGGGGGGGAATAGCTATCATGTAAAGACATGATGAAACGTGGACTTCAAGATCTAGATCTAGAGCTAGCCTAGATATCAGAGTAGATATAGATTTAGATCTAGATCTATTATAAAAATTGAAAATCTTCATCAACGTACCTGAACAAATGGATCATCACGAATGTTATGGATGGACTCGGCATGTTTTTGCCACACTGTCACTGCAGCAAGAACCACGAATGTTATGGATGGACTCGGAAGCACGGTTTCAAATTTGGGGAACCGGACGTTGAGATCGCACGGTGGACCGCAAATTCAGTGACGTCATGCCACATAAAAACTCACGCCCGGATGGTATTTATTTGGAACAAATGCAAATTTGCGTAGTTCAAAAAAATACTTACGGAGAGTGTTCAGCAATGAGTGTAGCAAGGAATCAACTTCAGACCAAAAGAAATTTGTATGCAAAATTTGAGCTCGATTGGTGCACAGATAGCCGAGCTACGCCTTTTACAAAAAAAGCGAGTTTTTTTTTTATAATAGATAAGATCTTGGCAATTTTGAAAATCTTCACCGGCAACGTTGGTCCCGTCATTCTGCTATTATTCTATCTGTAGTCTTTGCTTCTTCCCAGCACATAATAAATACATAGCATTTATATAGCGCTTCATCCCGTTAACAACCAAGCTCTAAGCTCTTTGCAACATTTATATCATATAAATCACACACAAAAAATACACAGACATACTCAGGAAAAAAACAAACCGATCGATATTCAGAGCGTGAAAAAGATGACTCTTCAACTGATGTTTGAAAGCCATGAAATGTTCAGTCGCTCTCAAAGACAGAAAGGCGGTGAATTCCAAACCTGAGGCCCTTGAAAAGAAAAAGATTTTTCACCCATGACCATAAGGGACATCTTGGGTTTGACCTTTTCAGAGTCTGCGGATGATCTAAGATGCCGTGATGGTACATAGGGAGTCACAAGATCAGTTAAGTAAGTTGGTGCGTTTTTGTACATACATTTGTGACATAGGGTAGCCAGCTTATACATTGTTCGTTTTTCTACCGGTAGCCAGTGCAAGCTCTGCGGTACAGGTGCTGCATGATCTCTTGTCCTTTTCTTAAGGATTAATCGTGCTGCATTATTCAGTACTATTTGCAGTTTTTTAATTTCTGCCTGTGGTAGTTAAGCAAGTAGTGAGTTCCAGTAGTCTAATTTTGACAAGACGAGCGATTTTTACCAATAGGATGGCAGTGTCAGTCGAAATAGTGTGTCTTACTTTACTCATTTTCTTGATTTCTGCGTACATTCTTCCAATCAGGTGATTGACTTCACTGGTCATAGATAAATCATGATTCTAATCACTTTCTAATTACGGTTGTTATCGCGTTTTTGAGCTTTGTCCAAACTAAATAACAGACTTTCAAGTATATTTTCAAGTCTGTGTGTATGTGTTTGGGATGGATGGGGTTTGGGGGGGGGGGGGGGAGATTCGTGAGAGCTGTGGTCTCAATTAAGTCGTTGACGTCGCAGTGGATCTGATACCGCTGTCTCTTTATAGAGCTGTTTACGCCATACGAGCTCTGTCATGGAAAACCTTTAAGCAGATTAATTTGTTTTCATTGCGTTTCGCAAGCGTAGGTGCCAGCCATACCGTGTCAGAGAATGCCCTCTACTGACCTCTTTCTTTACATTGTTCTTTTAGTTGTTATTATTATTATTATCATTATTATTGTTATTATTATTTATTCATTTATTATATTGCTAAGGCCGTTAGGTGATTTTTTTTTACAGGGTTCATCTTAACTTCTTCTACCTATCTATCTATCTATCTATCTATCTATCTATCTATCTATCTATCTATCTATCTATCTATCTATCTATCTATCTATCTATCTATCTATCTATCTATCTATCTATCTATCTATCTATCTATCTATCTATATATCTATCTATCTGTCTATCCATCTGTTTATCTATCTATCTGTTTGTTTGCCTGTCTGTCTGTCCGCCCGTCCGTCTGTTTGTCTCTTTGTCTAGTAAATTTACATAAAAATGCCACTGACACTAGTTTTTGTCGAAAGTTCCAAGTTCTATGTATTTCTTTCACATAACGCTTTCAGTTATTATTTTTGGCTTAAACTCAGCCGCTGTAGCAAAAAAAAACAATAAAAAACAACGACAACAACAAACAAACAAACAAACAAACTTTGCAAGTGCGCATGCTCAGTGGCCGTGCACAGAGGAGCTCGCACACAGCGCGGTTAACATCACACGTTTGGGTGGCGAATCTGAAACAAACATGTATTGGTGTGTCTTGGTAATGTATGAGAGAGAAATGAAATAGATGTCTACTTTACGTAACTTGAAGTAGTGACGAAAGATAGTTATCAAGCGGCTGTTGTTATACGCTGTAGCATCTGCAAGCTATCCCTTGCCCTCCCCCGTTTTCTTGTTACACTGGTGAGCATGTGTTCATTTCTTCTTGACTACCGCTAGAGCGTACTGTACTCCGTGACCTGACCTTCTTCTCCTAGTGAGTAGTTTTTTCCTCGCCCGCTTGTTGTCAGGGGTTTTGACTCGTTCAGTAAATATTAGTATGTTCCCGAATATTCGATAACGTTGTGGAAACGAATGTTTACGCCAGATTTGGCCTTGAGTGATGTAACCTGATGACGTATTGATGCGTGATTGGTTAGTTTGTGCGAGGGCAAAGGTAACGTTTATTTCGGGAACTTTCTGTAGGAATGTTTATATATATAGACCTGTGTGAGTGGTTGGTCGGTGAGTAAGTGAGTTTCCTTTTGTGTGGCGTAGATATTTAGTTTCGCTGGTGTCTTCCTAGTAATTTATTGTTCACTATACTGCAGGGCCGTAACTAGGGCCCCGCAGCCCCCGCAATGCGGGGGGGGCCCCGAGGGTAGGGGGCCCCCGGACGGAAGAAAAAAGAGGGAGAAAAAAGGAAGAAGAAAAAAGAAAAAAAGAGGGAAAAAGAAGAAAAAGAAGAAAAAGAGAAGAGAGAGAGAGAGAGAGAGAGAGAGAGAGAGAGAGAGAGAGAGAGAGAGAGAGAGAGAGAGAGAGAGAGTCTGGAATTATCTGGGGGCCCCAGCAATTTCAGCAAAGCAGAAAAAGACAATTTAGAGACAAGAGTGTTAATAACTGTCGGGGCCCCCTCAACAAAATCGTAGCTGTTGGGGGCCCCTCAACAAAATCGTAGTTGTCGGAGGCCCCTTACTTAACTGACTCATGGTTGCCGGGGGCCCCTTAACCTGGTTTTCCGATCAAATTATAATTATAGTTAAGGCACTCGTAATAAATGGCTCTCGGCCTTTGAGTGCAAAAAAACTTGCTTTTTTTTGTTTTGGTCAAGACAATCAAGATGAACCGATGGGAATATCCCTCGGGTGCTCAAAAGCGAAAAATTAGCGAAACAAAATGAAGAGGGAATGAAAAAAATTCCGAAAATAGATGCCTTTTTTAAGCAACCCCCAAAAATGGATGAGCTTGGTAATGCCAGTGGTTGTATCAACCCCAGGCCAGTGTCAGATCAAAGTCCAACTTTAGAACCTGGACCAAGCATGCAACAAGAGGAATCAAAATCCACTGGTAAGTAGCCAAGATCTCGATCTAGATCAAGATTAGATCTAGATTCTAGATATATCTAGACGTCTAGATCTAAATCTATACATGTATCTAGCTTTCTCTTGACTTAAATTCTAGTGCATGTAATTATTGAGTTGCCAGCAAAGAGACGGCAAAAATTTTGATATAGATCTAGATCTATATTTAGAATTCTCTGAAAACACTGTGATCTTCCAGCCCAGCAAATGACGAGCACGAGATCTAGTAGTGCCGGTGTTGTTGCTATTGCTGCTGTTGTTGTTATTGTTGTTGTTTTGTTGTGTTTTCATTTTTTAAAGTTATTGTCTTTCCAATCGTAACGTAAATGTAACGTATATCACAACAAAGTATGAATTAGAAAACTAGATCTATCTATATCTATATCTAGTGATATAAGTCACTGTTTCTTTCTTTATCTCACCTTTTTTTCAGGTCACACGAAAGAAGGTAGTGTAGAACTACATGTACCAGAAATAGATCTATTAACATTGGACTACCCGACTGACAAGGGTCATTTTGCCGATGATCTAACCGATGATATGAAACATTTCATCGTTCAACATGGACTTTGTCGCCCGGAAGGGCCATTTCCAAGGAATACACAAAATAGAAGCTTTTCTTCTTATTTCTATAGTGAAGATTCTACACAGTTCTCACATTCTTCTAATACATGGCTTTGCTATTCACAAATACAAGATGTAGCTTACTGCCATTTCTGTTGGCTTTTTTCCCCCGACCACCGAAAGTTCGACACTCGGGATTGGCAAGGTTTGTCTAAAAAGGTCAAAGAGCATGCACTATCAGGAGCCCACATTCAAGCCTGCATAGTTGGAAACCATTGGAAACAACACAAAACAGTCGATCACAAGATCGATGCAAGTTTATCTGATGTGACTAGATTCTGGAGAGAGATTTTGTGAAGACGTTGAAATTATTTTGACAATAGCTAGAAATAATATCGCCCTGAGAGGAACGACTGATCAACTTGGTGCTATTTCAAATGGGAACTTTCTTTCACAGGTGGAACTGTTGGCCAAGTTTGATGTTTCTATGAATACCCTAGTGAGCAAAAAGAAAGGGTCTACTAACTATTTAAGTCCACTTATTCAGAATGAACTTATTGGTATTTTAGCATCAAGAGTGAGATTAGACATTTTAAATGAATTGAAAAGTGCCAGATTTTATTCCATCATCATGGACACCACCCAGGACAGTTCGAAAAAAGACCAACTGAGCTTAATTTTTCGATATGTATTAGTGGAGGACAGTGTTTAAGTTCATGAAGCTTTTATCAATTTCTATCATATCCACGACCAGACATCGGAGGGCCTACAAACAACACTACTGTCGTTCCTAAAGGAGCATTCAATTAATTTAAAACACTGCAGAGGACAGGGCTATGACGGTGCTGCGAACATGTCCGGGTCATGCCAAGGTCTTCAAAAGAGGATTATTGACTCTCAAGCAAACGCATTTTACGTGCATTGTGCAGCGCATAACCTGAATTTAGTTGTCAACGACGCAGTGAAAGGAATTGTAGAAGTCAGGATTTTTTTCGATATCATTCAGCAGCTGTACGTATTCTTCGGCCACAGCATCAACAGGTGGGACATTCTCGCTGAAATCACTTCTGAGTCGGAAAGTACACTGAAAACGTTAAACCCTACACGCTGGTCTGGAAGAGTCACCTCTTTAACTGCTGTGAGACTAAGATTTCCAGATGTTTTAAAAGCTCTCAGCAAGATTGCTCTCCAGAATACAAACAAGGACACGATTCATGAAGCTATATCACTGAGGAACAAGATGGAAAATTTTGACTTCATTGTGATTCTCACAGTGCTCAGTGACGTTTTGTCCGACATCAATGTAGCATCAAAGCTGCTTCAAGCCAAAGATCTTGACTTATCAAAAGCTGTGTGTGAGCTGGATGCTGTGTTGTCCAAACTGAAGCAACATCGACAGGATTTGAGTCATTTCTGGCGAGGAGTGAAGACACTGCTCGACGATGGTCCATACCCACAACATTCAAACAGAAGAGAAAGGCAGCAGTAAAGTTTGATGATGATATCGACCCGGAGAGAATCTTCAAAGAAAAAGTGTTCTATGGCATTTTGGATACTATGATCCTGCAGTTGGAGTCTCGCTTCACAGGAACAAAGAAAATCACCTCGCTATTCAAAGTCGTGAACCCACCATCGCTTCTCACTTTACAAGAAGTTGATATCAATACTGAAGTTGACAGGCTTGTTGAAGCGTACCCTGAAGACCTGTCTAAGGCACTAGCTACAGAGCTGGTTATGATGAAGACCTCTATGGGTGATAAACTAACAGGATTGTCTTCTGTGCGACAGCTCGCAACCTGCCTGCTAGTAGATTATAAAGAGGTTGTTCCTAGCTTTCCCAACATCTGCGTTCTCCTGCGCATCTTCATGACAATCCCTGTGACTGTTGCATCCGCGGAGAGGTCATTCAGTAAGCTGAAGATTATAAAAAACTATATGAGAACATCCATGAGCCAGGAACGCTTGCAAGGTTTGGCACTGCTCAGCATTGAAGCAGAGAGAGTAAGAAAACTAGACTACGAGCAAGTAATCAACGATTTCGCGGCCATGAAAGCAAGGAAAGCACCGATGGTTTAAGGTAAGCATTATTTTATTTTTTATTTTGCTTCTGTTCATTTTACTGGTTTTTATTTTTAGTTTCAGTTGCTTGCATGGTTATTGATGCTTGGATTCTTTTGTTATGTAGTTGCAGTTGTGTTCATTTTAATTTACTTTTATTTTCTTGTTTTTTGTTTGAGGATAGTTGTTGTTGTTGTTGTTAGTGGCGGCGGTGGTGGTGGTGGTGGTAGTGGTAGTGGTGGTGGTGATGGTGTGGTGGTGGTAAATATTGTTTTATCCACTAGATTATTCCGAATAAAAAATCCACGTGACGCGCCCAACGTTCCCTGCGTACCATACGCCACTATATTTGGCTGTTTGGGCCACACGTCCTCAGCTCCGGTGCTACAGTATAAGCGAATACATGTACATGTGTTGGGTGGGTAGGCCTATGCTTAGTCTGCGGAAGGGGGGCCCCGATAAGAAAGTTTGCGGGGGGGGCCCCCGCTTGGCTAGTTACGGCCCTGCTATACTGTTATTAAACTTTAGTATTATTTAATCTATCGTCGGATCTCGTGTTTATTTATTTTACAGCTGTAATAGTTTCGTTTTCTAAAGGGTTGTAGTTAGATCAACTAACTCCCCCCTACTATAACGTGCTAGAACAACCTCAGCTGTTACATACGCACGTACGCACCCTAAGCGTTTTGTACTATCCCTAACCCTGTCCTTATCCTCATCCCTAAATCTTATCGAATCCCTAACCCTGCCCCCCTACTCTTTCAACCAAAAAAAAACAGAAGGAGAGCAAAAACAAAATCTGAAAGAATAATTAATCATAATTAATTAAGGCTATTGTCAAGGGACATTTCGGTAGGAGCTCTCTAGCTCTGGAGTTACAAAAGGCTTTAAAATACGTACCCCAGCGCAAAAACCTTGGGGGGACGTAGGTACCTGTAACAATATCTTTATCATGCAGTCAAGAGGCCCATTTCTGGCTCCTTCTTCTTTCTACTCCCTGAAAGAAAAAAAAAATTCTTGACCCCGATAACTCCTGGGTTGCGGCATTGTCTCCCTTTGGTCCACGTTCGTTTACACGTGCATTTAGGGTCCTTAGCAACGGAAGAACAAGCGTTTCTCTACATCATCTAGGTTGCTACCGACGTCACAACATTCCCTGTCACGAATGTACTAATTACCTGTTACCGGTTACATCTTTTCCCTTACACCTTGGGAGGCTCGGGTTGTTGGACATTTTCATAATTACTAATCAGGAACCTGCCAAGGGTTAGCTTTCATTACTTCGTGAGTTAATCAAACGGGGTAACACGAAAAGCGTGCCCATGAATTATAAACAGAACAATCGTGTTACGTGTACCTTCTCAGCCAGCATCTCCTACAGACCAAAATGCTCGATTAGTCTTTCCTTTTCCCTCACGTCTTATTTGATCACTTCTGTATTATTTGTTACGCGATGCTTTGCTATGTACAACTTTTGTACAACTTTTTTTTTTTTTCTGCCACATTTTAACTTGGATGTTGTTGCTTAGTACGTGAGTACGCTCCCCCCCCCCCCACCTTTGGCGCTGGGGTACGTATTTTAAAGCCTTTTGTAACTCCAGAGCTAGAGAGCTCCCCCTGAAATGCTCCTTGACCATAGCCTTAATTAATTATGTTTAATTATTCTTTCCGATTTTCTCCTTGTTTCCCCATCTGTTCTTTGGTTGAAAGGGTAGGGGACAGGGTTAGGGATTCGATTAGATTTAGAGTTGAGAATACGGGCCGCGTTTGAGATAGTGCGGGCACGTACACGCCCCTAGCTTAAACCGCTTGGGGTGCGTGCGTACTTATAACAAAGGCTTTGCTTCAAGCCTTGCTGTCACCCCACACATTTTCATCGGACGTCAAGTTTGCACATAGGAATTACATCGTTCCTACGTACACCCGCTGGTTACGACACTCATCGCGTCGACGTCAGTCTGATGAAGGGATACCGCCCCGGCGACAATGTTACCGCCCTTAAGGAAATCCTATGCAAATCTACATCGGATTGGCGTATAAATGCTGACAGGGACGGGCAGGGCGGTCATACTGAGGCTGTGTCTTAATCCCCAGCTTCTTATTCTACGTCACATCCTCGTACAATTCATTATAGATGGATCTGGTTCTTAATTAACTTCTTGAATTAGAACGTATTGATAAATGACCTGTTTATCATAGCACATGCATTATGAACATACACGTGATCCATATCTGACGTTTGCCACGCTGCTATATTTTGCGATCTTCAGCTATCCATACAGCCATGCCCGGAGTAAGACTTTCAGAAACCCAATGCATTTGAAAAGTTGTGGTAATAATCCGCGTTCAGATCAGTGTGTTTCATGGTCACATCGCAGGAAGTGATAACGCGTCATGTGTCGGGAAAGAAACAATGTCGGGGGTGGGAGGGGTGGGGGGTGGGGAAGGAAAGAAATCATCGATACAAAGCAAAGTCAAAAAAAAAATACTTTCCCATCATGCCAAGTCTCCAATTCTTAATAAGAACCTTTTGCAGGTCGAAAGGGAGGCACATGTAAAATTTCACGCTATGAGCGGAGGTACCCGATATATTTTTCTTTATTATAATCATAAGATAAGATAAAATTTAATTATAAACATAGTTGCACCTTCGATAAATGGGAAAACTCAGATCTAAGAGGTATGCCATGAAATTGACATCGGTATCTGTTCTCCCCCCCCCCCCCCCCCCCCCAAAAGCACTGAGAAAAAAGTATGGAAATCCGATAGGCCCCTACATAGGACTGATGTTAAGTTTGCATGTAGGAATGACATTGTTCCTACGCGGATTCTCTCTTTACGACATCGTGCCAAGATCGGTCTGATATAGGGAACCCGCCCCCGCAGTAATCCTACCAATCTTACGAAAAGCCTATCTAAATTTAAGTTGGATTGACGTAGTGATGCGGGCTGGGGATCTAGATCTACAGTCATCATTTCCGTTTATTTTCTGCAATATATAAAAGGATATTGATACAAGGACGTACGTCCCCCAAGGCGTTTGCGTTGGAGGTATGTATTTTAAAGCCTTTTGACTCCAGAGCCAGGAGGCTTCTCCCGAAAATTTTTAATGCTACTTGACAAGTCTTGAATTTTCTTTTTCTTTTCCTCCTTTTTTTTTTTGTTTGTTTTTTGGTTGAAGGGGTAGGGGGCATGGTTAGGGAATCGATACGTTTTAGAGTTGAGGGTAAAGACGGGGTTAGGGATATTACGTGGGGATAGTGCTTGGAGTGCGTACGTACTTATAACAACAGCCAGTATCAAAATATTCTATGTTGATGAATCCGTTCGACAACTTAAACTCCACTAAGATAATTATTTTGAACACTTTAATAACCGTTTGTTTGCCTGCTTGAGCTCCTTGTTGATGAAAGAAAAAAAAAAATGCACACAATTTTAGCATTCTTGTCCTGAAGCCCCTCTGGCTCAGAGAAATGGGGTAAGGGAAACAACTCCAGTAAATAGATTTCACGTATCCTGTCAATTTCACAGTTGCGTACCCTTCTCATTGCTCCAATAGTGAATTCGATATTCAGAATAATTGCTTCCACGATATGTTGACTAATAACCGCACAGAGGAAAACGGAGGTATCCCTGTACACGAGTTATAAACTCTATACAAGACACACTTGTCCGAATGCCTAATGTACTAAATATTTCACAGTTGAAGAGCGTTTTTCCAAAACTGGGTTAACTCCAATTTTGCAGAAAAATTAGTCTAAGATGCGGTGTAATTGTTCAGTCAAAACTTGCTCAGCCCCTTTTTACAGATGTGTCAAATGTGGGTGTTTTTCTAAAACTGGATAAGTCCAGCTGGACTAATCTTTCCAGACTTGGCAAATCTCTGTGGAGAATGCAACAAACGCTTCCCCAAAATCCTTAACCCATTCCCTACCGTAACTTTTGTGGGTGTGGACGGAAACTCTCAACATTATCCTATTTGAAATTTAGACACAGTTCAAACATGTTTTTACTTTCACTCAGTATAAACACAAGACATAATGCATTAGACATTAAAGTAAAGGAAAATCAATGAACCAGGATGGGATTCAGTATTTTGAGAAATTGGCTTAGATATTGATGTTGGAAAAAACTGTGTCCACTTGAGCCAAATATTCGGCCTTCCGTAGCAAATGAGTGAAATATAATTGAATCTACCCCTCAGCTGAAAGCATTAGCAAGATCAAAATCACTCAAATGGACTTGGCCAGTTTTGAAAAGTTGCTCTTCAATTATGGCCGTACTTAAGGACTCATTAGCTACTCACAGAACTTAAAAAATGAAAATTTCTAGACCATTCTACATGATTATTCTAGATTTTTTACAATAAAAAAAAAAATCAAGAGGATTGGGAAAACATTTTCATGCAGGAAACCATAAACATGACATCTCTTCTCCTCCCCACTCCAACAAAAAGTAACTATAAGGAGACATGTTTGTCTAGAGGCAAGGTGCTCGCCTCTCATGCCGAAGGCATCGGGTCCGATTCCCAGTTGCTACAGGCATGTTGTAATTTTGGGATTTTTCTCATATTTTCCTGTCCCTGATCTTATAGTAATGGGCACCTAGTCTTCTTGGATAAAAACCAAAATTCAGAGGGCCATATGCTCGTTGTGGACGTTAGAGATACCTTAGCAGTTGGAAATCGAGAAGAGCAGGTCTAACAAGGCCGCTGCCTGGGCAAAATGTAAAAAAAAAACAAAAACCTATCACAAGAGCACACAATAACACAAGAAAAATAAAAACAGGAAAAGTGAGGCATAAATGCTAACAGTACTGAACCTCCTGAAATAAAGACCTAAAATCAACAAAAAGTAATTATTTTAGCAAAATATGGGTCGAGTTTGTGTTTGGAGAAAGCACGTTGACAAGACAACAGTCACACGATGCTAAGAAAAAGAAAGACACAATATATGAAAGAACGGAGGGACAGAAGGAGACCCCTCCAACAACCACTCCCGGCAGACAGACGGTAGCACAATTATTTTGATCAATAAACAGTTATATCGTCCCCTTAGAATGACAAGGTTCTATCCCCACTTGTCTGCTGAACTGATTTACACACTACACACTACTTCTACAGGTCTTCTCTATTGTGTGTCAAAATATCAGGCTGATTTGTTGTGTAATTTGTAAGTATTATTAAAAAGAAAAAAAGTTGTATTTCTAAAAGCTATGAGCATACGAAATCATCAATTTCTCAGAAGCTGATAGAATGGAGACAAAACCTAGTCATTCTATGGGGGCAATTATATACAGTATCAATAAACTGTGATCACAAATATCAGCGATGATTAAGAAATAACAGACATCAAAATCCACCTGTTTTGTGATATATAAGCTTTTATTGCACACCAAAAAATTGGGAAGAAAATTACAAAATACCACAAAAAAAACAACAACAACAACAACAACGGTTGGGGAAATAAACAATATCAGACACTAAAGAAAACTCTTCAAACACATCACTAGGCATGATAAAGAAATGTCACAGAGCATTGAATTCACAATTTGCCTACATATTCATGTAAAACTTGAAGAATGAAGGAAATCTGGTGACGATTCTGGCTCTAATCAATTACATTTTTTTCCCCGATACACAATGGGATTGAACAATGCAACAACACCGGCACATTCTGAAAGACAGGTTAAAGACGGAGATGGATAGACAGAAAGAAAAAGACATGGATGGAGGCCTACAAAGAAGAAAGACCGAATGACCCAGAAGGAAAAAAGTGGGATAGACCAGAGATGGAGAGAGAAAAGAAAGAGAGGAAAAGAGCAATATGGATGCAGAAAGAAAAAGAGGGCAATTAAAACAGAGATAGAGAGACAGATACAAAAAAAAGAGGGATAGTCAAGATGGAGTGAGAAAAACAAAAAAAAGAGGGAAAGTGCACAATGGAAAGACAAAAACAAGGAAGAGATCAAGACAGAGAGAGAGAGAGAGAGACAGAAAGGAAAAGACAAGAAATGAGCGGGAGAGGTAGAAAAGAAATGTGGGAATGACCAAGATGGAGAGAGATGGAAAGGAAGGAAAAAAAGGCCAAGATCAATGGACAGAAAGAGAAAAAAGAGGGAAAGATCAAGATAGAGAGAAAAAGCTAACAAGAGCTAGCAGCAACAGAGCCATTATAAGCAGGTCTGACTAAGAAACTGTGGCCAGTGCTGAGCAACCCAGCTACAGATTCAAGAATGGAATGGATTTCAATAACCTAATCTGCGACAGAAAGCCTCAAGATGCAAAAAAAAAAAATGAAATCCTGTCAGTAACAATGAAGAAATAGACAAAAAAAATAGGAAGATCAGATCAAAGAGGGATCATATAGCAGCAAATAACAAAGTATCACAAATGTGTGGCAAAAACGTATAGTGAAGAGGAAAGTCACCAGACAACAGACAATATCAATCACAAAAAAAAAAGGAAATTTTAGCAAAATATTTTGTTTTCTCATATTTTTTAGGGATGGAACTTGAGCAGGTGAAAAAAATATGTCAAAAACTTGTTCAGGTGCTTGGAATAAAGGCCACAAGCCCATGAGGCTGCCACGACAGGGTCCAATGACAGCAACTCCTTGGGGTTCACCCCACAGCTTATATTCGATTTCATGCACTTCAGAAGCTAAATTCTGTCACCAAAACAGCACTTCTGTGGACACTAGATGGACTGCGCAAACGAGGCAGACCCAAGGCAACACTGAGGAGAACGATCGAGGCAGAGATGAAATCCTTCAATCACTCTTGGGGAACTCTCACAAAGATGGCCCAGGACAGACAGGGCTAGAGATCTTTTGTTGCTGCCCTAAGCACCAGTGTGTGCAGCAAAAAATAGTAGTAGTGATAGTAATAGAAGCTAAATTGAGCCATTCCAAACACTCTTACTCTAAATTTGAATATTTTTCGTTTCTAAACTGAAAGATTACCTTTACATCACATATAATAAAAAAGCTCATGGGGTTTTTAACAAAACCTAGCGCCACTCACACATCTCCGATTTGCGTGGAATTTTACAGGTGCCTTCTTTTCCCTCTGCGGAGGGATCTTTTTTAGATTTGGACACTTGGGATTATGGGGAAGTATATTTTTGAATTTGCTTTGTGTCACTTATCGGCAACCTCTAATCCTTCATTTTCACAAACACATGAGCCCATGACATCATCACTTCCTTAAATATTCTCGCTGCACACCGTGTACTGTCTATCCATTAATCACTAAGTTTAGTGGATGACCCTAGCACATCAAAGCATCAATGTTTTGTGCTGATTCCTTTCAGTCTGAAGTAGTGTCCTTTCTTTTTCTTTTACCATTCGAAGAATGGGAAGTTACTAGTTTAAGAATAAATTTTGACCCAAAAATGTCGAATTCCAACATTGCCTGAACAGGTTCCATCCCTGATTTTCTACACTCAACCTGTATAATTTCAGGTCAGCAGACCAAACTTATGTGTATTTGTATAATTTTTTATTTTTTTTGGACAGCAAAATATTAATGGAGTGAAGAAATTGTGATAGTTTATTATGTTTTCCTCCCTCAGTTCACAAATGTCTCACAACTTGATCTAACCCCAGGAATGCAAATCTCAGAGGTGCCATTCTGATATTATCAAGAAAGGAGGAAATGTCATGGAAATCTTCAAAAAAGAGAAAGTTTCACCAGCCTCACCTAATTCAATACCAGTAATTAATGTGACGAACAATAAGACGGAAAAAAAAGTTGGTATGATTTTAAGTTCGATTTAGCTAATAAATTTTGACACCAAAAGAGGCTGACTGCAGAATTTCGCCAATTGAAGAATGGCATGACTGTGTCAATTCGCTTATAAGAATAATGTCTACACAAAATGGCCAAAGCAAAATGTGTACGTTTTCTTTACTATGCACTTAAATTCAGACACTGCTGACTAGGGAATGAATTTCAGTATTAGGTATAGCTGTGCATTCACAACAGTAAGCAGTGATTAATAACTCATTCTGCAGCTTTCAATTCATTTTCAAATTACACAAAATTGAGAGCTTGTCAAAGCAAATGTATAAACTGTCTTTCCTAGGCAATGGAATTAAAAAAACAATACATTTACTAGAGATTGGGAATGAATTTGAATACACAGCTGTGCATTCACAATCACATGGAATAATTAAAAACCCATTCTGTTGATTTCTTTTTATTTTTGAAAATATATAAAACTGAAGACTAGCCAGAGCAAAAATGTTTTTTTTGTTTGCTGTGCACAAGAAATGAGAAACAATACACAGACTAGAGATTGGAAGTAAAATATACAGCTATGCACTCATGACAATGAGCAGTAATTAAATACTCATTCAGCATAAAAAAAACAGTATCACATTCACTGGTTTACCAGCGTTGCCTGTCACAGTCTATATTTCACAAAAACACTGGGTAGTTCTTTTTTTTTTTTTATCACATTGATTTCACTTTTCCCTGCGGTTTCACAATTTGCCTGAATCAACAACCACTGGAGTTGGGGACAGAGACAGGGTGAGCCAAAGGTTATTGTACCATAACATTATTTTATTCATATAATTGTATTTCAACAATACACCAATTATATTTCAAGCGTACAGCAAGACATAGGTTGGAATTCGAAAATCTTCATTAGGGCTGAAAATGGACCCAAATGAAAATGACAGGCGTGAATCAACCTGTAAACCTGTACTTTGTATTTTTATCAATACATGATGATACATGAACATACACAGGGCGGGGGAGGACGAAAATGTTAATAGCGCTGAGATCAGCCCCAAGGAGGGCAATTCCCAGGTAAATTAAAAAATCAAATTTTCAAAATGACTACTTCTTCAAGTATGGACGAACACTGGCCCCCACTCCCTCTCCCCACCTAACCCCCATAGAAACTCTTGTGCCTTCCCTGTACCTATAGCTGTCTCTTCAGGGATCAGACCAAACAGCCCTTTTGAGGGCTAACAAGAAGAAGAAAAAAGATGAAGAAGAAGAAGAAGCAGAAGCAGCATCAGAAGACACCACAGAAGAAAGGCTGGAAACAAAGAGAAATAAAAGCAAAGACAAACAAACAAGAAAAGCCAGGTGTAAATGCTAAAGGCAGTGGACCTCCTCAAATAAAGACCTCAGCCCTGACTGCCTTTTCCCCTTAAGAGAGTTGACACCTCCTAGACATAGAACATTACAGTATGGTAAGTTTTGGATCACCCTGTATAATCCAGGCTTGATTGAAAAGAGCAAATAAAATAATTATGAAAAGAGGACAATTAATATAAAACATCAGTGCAGAAAGAAAGAAAAAAAGGAGTTGCAGGCAACATTATACACAGTCTCTGTTACATGCAACTGAGTATTGCAGCCGTTAAGTAAAAATTCCACAACATTTCATGTAAAAGATTGACTTTTCTCAATGCAATTTTCACTCAAGTTGACTTGGTAAAAAATAATACTTAAAGATTCGAAAAATGCTTATATTTTGATCATAGATATAATACTGTTAAGCACTACTGGTAAGTTTGTTGGTTTTTTTTGTCAAAAAGTTTAATTTGAGACATAGCTGAAAAGCATGCTAGTCATAGCAGCTAAAGTATAAGTATTAGATCCGCAATGAAGAAACAAGTGCTAGTTGAAGAAAGACTTCTTTTTTTTACACGTACAACATCAAAAGTTTGTAAAAGTGACAAAATTTGCCTTAAAACAACAAATAAAACTTTGAGGAAATATCAGCATAACCCTTGTAATGTGAAGGACAAAAAAATAAAACAAAACTGAGATTGCTCACACAACGCGAAGAAAAATATTGCACACCTAAGCATGGCACAAAATGGCACCATGAAACTTTTACATTTTGTTACGCAATATCAGTATCCCCGAGACCCAGGATGCCGAGACGAATCAACTCGCCAAAAACGGTCCACTGCACAAAGCACCTATCAGTGACATTAACAATGCAACAATGCGCACCTCATCCCTTCAAAATAGTATGAAACATATTAGTGCGCACCATGATTCTGCAATTTGTACGCCCCCCCAAATACCAGACAGTACTGAGCGAACGAATGGTTTGTTTCTGTATCCTGCGTGTTTTGGCTGTATATTTTTAAAAAAATGTTCATGAGGAGTCAGAAAATGTAGGAAACAAAATCAAACTGCCCACGTGCATTGATCACAGCTGCATGGAAATACGTGCATATGAGATTTCAGGAAATTAATTCAAATAATTTCTTCTTTGAAACAAAATATGGAAAGTCAGTGAAAATTTTTGAGCATGCACAACACTGAAGACTGAATTGTTGTAAAATTTCAAAACTGATCAACATAAATGTGGCAAGCACAAGATGTCAGTGAACATCATGGGCAGTTCTTTCCACAAAAATAAAATTTAAAAAAATCAAGTCAGAATTGTCTACAGCAGTGAACACAGACAATAAAATTGTTACACTGTGAAAGACGTCAAAAATCAACGCAACAATACATTTGAAGTGACTTGTTTCTATTGTAGATAGAAAGTTCACTTTGTGACTAGTACTACGGGGAAAGTTGACTATGTCGGTCACTAGCATACGCCATACAGTTATCTACTATCTTTCAAAAAAGCAGGTTAATTTCACGAATTTAAATATTGCATATTAATAAATGACCCCAATTGGACAGACATCACAGAGAAAGCAGTATGTAAGTTTAACATATTAGAAAAGTAAACAGAACTTTACAAATACATTTTTTTTTCCACAGTTGTTTCCCTTGAAAATCTGGCGAAAATGCACATTACCAGTCTGCACGTTTTAATGAAAGCATGTGCCAAGTTTAATTTCTCTAAGTAGAAGTATATTTAATTTTAAGTAGTAGAGTAGAAGTAAGTTTGCGCCTGCCTGAGAATACTTTAAGTAGATGGTACACTAAAAACATAAAAAATACAAACAAATCTTGCGACAAATATTAATCTGATAGAACACTTTGGAATTAGACACAACCAACAGGGCTTTCTGGCATGTCTGTGGAATGCTGTGATGTACATTCAAATGCAGATGTATCAAATACCTTGTCAGAGCATCATATTTGGCATCGCCTTAAAAACTCAAAACTGAACAGACACAAAAAAATCTGGAAACAAAATTATGAACAGACGTTGAAAATAAATCACCTACAAATTTGATGAGCACAATAAAGACCATTTCCCATAGAATATCCCAGATTTGTTTTGTCAGAAATTTGTGAATACAACTTTAAGGGACATAAAAGTAAGAAACAGCAAATGTCCTGATGGGACGGATGAACAAACGCTGACTTCAACGCAGTTAGATCGTCAAGCTATGCAAGGTCTGATTACCCATGTTTAAAGTTGCAATGGTCTGATACAATGGCTGCTGTGTTCAGCAGAGCAAAGAACAGTCGCCTGATTCACAAAACTTTATGAAGCCTCGCCAAGATTTGTCAACAGACCCTGTTTAGAACTGGAAAGCTTATGGAAAACATTCAAAACCAAATTTAAAAAGTTCTTCAACATGACAAATAACATTTCACCAAGATTTGCCTCTGAAACTCAAGATCTGTCAACTTGATGATAATACTACTAGGTGTTTTATTTTACTTTAACTCCTTTTATATTGCTGCAATGAAACACAAGATCTGTAAACTTGACAAGTACTGGGGAGAGTATTTTACTGTAAGTCCTTCTGAATTGCTGGAATAAAACACAAGATCTGTGAACTTGTCAAGTATCGGGGAGATTATTTTGCTGTAAGTCCTTCTGAATTGCTGGAATGAAACATAAGATCTGTAAACCTGACAGGTACCGGCGAGATTATTTTACTTTAACTCCGACTTGCTAGAATCACAAGCTAAGCTTACCTGCTCAAAATTCTGGAAATATGCATAAGCCATTAAAATTTTCTAAAATTGACCGAATTCGAAATCTGAATTTGAGTTAAACGGCACTTCGGCATGATTACAGCCACTTTGCACCTTTCAGTTTTTTCATTATCTACTTTGAGATTAGCTTTCCGCCCTCAGATTCCTACAAATAAGATCAAATAAGCAAAATCTAAATCATACTCAGCAAAGAGTTATACCCTTACTTAAATTATTTGGCCAATGATAACACTCTGAAGCTATTCCGGATAATACTGTGCTTAATGACTAGACTAAAATCACAGAGAACCATCTAAACTATAAAACCGGCCAAAGAAAGCACCTTTTCCTTGTTTTGCTGGTAACACATTAGCGAAGCAAGACAGGAGCCAGTGTCAATACAAAGGATACCTACAATACTGTGGTACTTTCTGAACAGCAAAGTTGAAGTTAAATAGAGATTCATATTTTGTAAGGATCAGATTATGCAAAAAACATCCATTATTCTTACAATATCATATATTCAACAATCCCTTCTCAAAATCAAAAATTGTATTGCAGCATCTCCCACTGGCTATGCTCTAGCACAAGGATAGGCAACCTAAATCCTGCGGGCCCAGAAGCAACTAGTGTGGTACTTTGTCTTTTAAGCGACTACATTGATAGAACATACATGACATCTTGTTACACTCGGTCACGGTCCCGTTTTGTGCCAAACAAAACACTGACAAAACATAAAATACATATTTTCTAACATAGATTACTATTTGATTTGAAGCAAAATATAAATAGACGTTTTTAAATAAATACTTCCTATATATCATAAATTCAAGCTTTTTTTTTTTTTGTATTCATCTAGCCAACCGCCCACTTATCCACATAAATGGAGGACGATTTGGGGGCAAAATATAAGCAGCCACGCACTTGTCCAACAGCACACATAGATGGTTTCTTATTTTTTTATAATAAAGAATGCTTCTGCTACATGATGAATAATTAACATGCCTGTGGTCTTTAACAAAGCTTTGAAAAACTTAACATCACAATTTGTGTGTAGTTTATCTTCTGTGAAATGTTTCTAGCCCGCAGAGGCAAAGAGATTGCCAATCCCTGCTCT
The DNA here is from genome assembly GCA_963931925.1 of Onchidella celtica. Taxonomy (NCBI): domain Eukaryota; kingdom Metazoa; phylum Mollusca; class Gastropoda; order Systellommatophora; family Onchidiidae; genus Onchidella; species Onchidella celtica. The sequence goes on along the minus strand of OZ007580.1, from coordinate 38,366,098 downwards.
AAGCACTGTATCCCAATACTATCACCGTGTCCACAGCCCATATATTTAAATACATGTTATAATAATATGTGAGAAACACACAGGGGAAGAAAGCGGCCAACTGTACACAAGGAAGAAAAGAAAAAAAAAAATATTTAAAAAATTGAAACACCAAGGTGTGAAATTAGCAAACCTCAGCAAACCAAGGGGAAAAGAGAAATTGGCACGGCCATCTTGAGTTCAGCTTTTGCCATGTTTCATTCCTAAGGTGGGAAGTTTCTTGCAAAATGTTTACCATAGACATTTAAGACAAAGCATTGATACATCAAATGAGTAATTGAATCAGGAATGTGGATCATTAATAATATATCATTTGTAGACATATATAATATATATATTTAAGAAAGGAATAAAACTTGAAATACCACATCAGACTGTTTTTGCACCATGAAGCAACAAAAAAATTGGAAATGAACAGTTGATCAATTTTCAAAAAACACAAAACTCCGCAACTCCCACAGTGTGACCTTTAACGTTTTTAGCCCGTTAAGTAGAATGTTGAGATTTCCTCCGATCCATCCAACCACAAGATTTCTCCCTGTCTTTATGTCTCGCTGATGATCTTTGACCCTCTGGTAGTCTTGACCCTGCATCATATCCCGGTGCCCTAGGCAACCTGTTCATACTTGGCTCTATTGATGGACTTGGCTAGACAAAATGCCAGTACAGCCCCCAGTACCTGGTACATGAAGAAAAATACCACAGTCAGATATAATAATAATAATAGTCATTTATAGAGCGCCCAATCAAAACAATTTGCTCTTGGTGCTTTACAGAAAGTCTTGTTCTCTCCATCTGCAACTCATCCCCCCCCCCCCCCTTCTCTCTCTCTCTGTGTCTACCTATCTGTCTCAAACACAATCTATTGCATCTGTCTCAAACACAATCCATTGCATACACTCTTATGCTAGACATATTTACATAGATACACACACATAACACAGGCTCATTAACGTGAGATGAAACAATAAAACAGCAAAACTAAATTGAATTGAGAAAATGAATACAACTCAGAATTTTGTATCCACTTGTCCTTGTAATTAGACCACACTCCCCTATCAACAATCTAAAATGGTGAGTTAGGTAGATACAAGAATTACAACCTAAACTAATGGTCCTCATGAACATTCTCTCTAAGGCGTGCAGGCAGGTGCGTGGCTGCGCAGTCGCTGTATTGGTGCCGCACATAATAATCAGAATGTTGACAAGCACATCAAAATACTGCCTCTCATTTTAACTTACAAAATACGATTGCTTAAAATATGTTTGCTCAAAGCATCGAAACATTCTGTTCACTTGTTTGGGAAAATTAGAGGCAATTTGGTCCTCATCGACTTAGCAATCGAATTCACTGGACCCACTTACCTGGAAGAATGAAATTCCCAGTGCCACTCCGCCTATTGGTCCCATGTTGCCATTGATAAAGTCAACAACCAGCTTATGGCAGCCCTGAGGAAATACGATGTTTATTTTCACATTCTGGTGACTCCAAAACACAACAATGTATAATTGGTAAATCATTTCAATTGAAATAAACAAAACGGATGAAAGAGACACTTAAAATTCTAACATCAAATAAACAAGGAGATCGTTAGAATTTCATCCTCAATAGAAGGCCTTATCTTTCATTTGTAATGGCAGACCTCAGCTATTAACCCTCTTGCTGCCAGAGGGCTGATATATGGGCCCATCATATGTACCAGAAGATTGACGGATGGCCAGTATATGGGCCATACTGTTTCATGCTCAGCTGCCCCGAGGCCGACATATCGGCTGACACCGCTCCAGCATGTTTTGCACTCCTAGTTTTACTAATTCTTGGTGTCTTTCTACTTAATAATCCATTATTCTGGCATTCTCATGGAAAGAAAGGCGCTTGGGCTTGGCAGCGAAAGGGGTCAACAGTTAACGTTACAACAGGTCAGACAGATACCGTCCAGCTTCAAAAAAACATGATACGATGGGCACATTTTTACATCTATATGAGATGCCCCTACAGTTTATTCATCGGTGAACATGTACACATGTGGAGCTCACATGGTAAAAGGCACTGCACTGATCCTGGCACGTAATGATTATTACAGACCTGGGTATGGATATCCTTGGTGGTTGAGTTATCACCCTTCATACCAATGTGATAACAGTCTTTTCCATTGACCTTGCAGCAGGATTCAGGGACAGATGGAGCTTTGTGGCTTCTAGAGTAAGGTGTGTTGAACCAGTCAGTGTAGTTATCAATGCCACAACACACAAGCTGGAAGACAAAAACAAGTAACAGCACATGTATAACTATACAACAAAACACTTCATTTCACCAATACTTTAAATGTCAAATTCTTAGCAAAAGTTGAATATTAATATAACAGTCACATTGTTAATTAACCCATATTAAATACAATTTCATATATTGTTGGCAGAAGACAACAAACGTTCCACAATTCAGGCAAAATTAACATCCAGACGGACTTAATTTTACAAAATACATAAATTATCCTTTGCGAATGCCAAGTCTGTCTTCTGTTTCTGGGCAATCAGATTACATATAACATGGATTAACAACAGTTCTGACAAATGCAATAATCAAAAGTTTAAAGCCGGAGCGGGTCCAAGCACTAGACATGCGATCATGAAACTCTGTTCAATTCAGGCACTGGAAACATCAAAGTAAGGCTTGACTCTATATGGACCCAGAAATCTATTAATCCAGCAAACCTAGACCTTTCAATGTGTCACCCCAGCACTGTCATATTCCATCTCTACATCTTCACATTTCAATAAAATCACTTGTAAAGTTTGGTAAAACAAAAATAAAGCGTCTACAACAATGAAAAGGGCGGGGGGTCAGGTGTATCCTGATGCAGTGAGTATGGCCTCCCATCAGCAACCCACTGACAGTGTCGTCAGCCAACAGGTGGGATAAGGCATGAGGCAGTAGGCCTACAGTCTTGATCGCTGATCTTTGGGAGATGAATCAAAAGATATATTGCACTTCAGGTTGCCCATATGTGGTGTGTGTGTGTGCACATGTGTTTGTGTAATGGTCTGCAACAAGGGGTGTAGTTATTGTCTGGGGCAAGCAGCACAACACTGGTTATTTTCCTTGCTCGGATTTAATTCGAACTCTGGTAAATCCAACTGATCAATTTCCAGATTTCAAATTAAGTGTACTCCATTGTACAACTTTTTAATAATTGTTAAACCTACCTCAGACTTGAGAGACCTTCATGAATTTCACTGGAATGACAGGGTACACTTTGTCATACCATATAATGGTCTTATCTTAACTCATTCGCTATGGTAAGCCGAATATTCAGCTCACAGATTTATGCTTCGCTACAGAAAGCTGAATATTTGGCTTGAGTGGACACCTATGTTCCAACACTAACATCTAAGCCAACTTCTCAGAATACTGAATCCCATCCTGGTTCATTGATTTTCCTTTACTTTAATGTTTAATACATTATGTCCTGTGTTTATACTGAGTGAAAGAAAAAACATTTTTGAACTACGTCAGAATTTCGAACTGGATAGAGTAGAGAGTTCCCGCCCACACCCACAGAAGTTACCATAGGCAATGAGTTTAATTTTTGTAAAAAGTGGGGACAGATGAAAGCAGCAAGTGGGCAACTGATTCTGGTGACTTTTAATTCAATCTCTTTTCCCTCCAATTTCATATGACCTACTTTCTCCTGTAGTTCATCCAGAGCGCTGGTAAGTTCCCCTTCTCGTGGTTGGTCATATTTCTGGAGTGCATTGGTCAGACCTTCCTTGAAACCTTTCTCCAACTACCAACAAAGTAAAACAATGTCGCAAACTTTCAAACAATAATATATAAATGAGCAAACAGTAACATGTTTAACAACAGAGACACAGAATACCGAGACGAGGCATTCTTTCTCCCACAATATGTCCACAAATTGCTCGTGTATAAATACGGTGAGTACTACTCTTTTTCATTCAACTAGATGAAGTTACCGGTATTATCCGGGATAAACCTGTCTAGAAAGCTTCCCATATTCTACAGTCTTACTATAGATTTCATGCGCATCAGAGCACTCTATAATATATGGGCTACGCACTTTTTTCTGGTTGTGAAATTGCCGTACCGAACTGAACGCATATTAATGCATCGTTTCCGGTGCGATGGGCTTACTACAGGGAGCCAAAACAAAGATCATTGTAGTTTACATTTTTACAACTTTTTATTTAAAAATACCTGAAATTTGAATCAACACAATTGGTCGACACAAAAGCGATTGGTCTGGATTAGTTGACACTTAAGAAAATTAATTTTATAATTTTTGAAACTGTTACTTAGATTGCAGCGTTGAGCAAAAATAGGATCAAAATTGCACCACAATGAATTACTCCCGCCACTATTTTTTTTAATAATAAGATTATGAAGGGGTGTGGTGTGAACTGTGCATTGCTGACATCAGTGAGACGATATGATGAATTGATTCGTCTCGGTATCCTGTGTCTTGGGTAACAATCTCAATTTGAAAATAACAATGAGGCAGAAAAAGAAAACTGTAAGGTTCAATGAATTCAACAATGAAGTTTTCTTTTGAAGATTAACCAAAAAAGCATTAATCTTTCCACATCGCATAGCTCACGCACTTCACTTTCCCTCTGAATGCTCTTTGGTTTTTTTTTTTGATTACCTAGTAAGTATTCCCTCTCGACACATGATTTTGGGGTATGTTTGAAAGTCCACAAAAAATCTAATAAAGCTATTTCTTTACTTGATCAGATCTGGCACAATCGAGCCTAAGGTGAAGGATCAAATTCCTCAGAAAATCCCTCCAAAGGGGGAAACATTTTCTATGGAAATTTAGATGACACACATGGTTATAAAATGAAAAAATCAGCCATTTTTCTGCATTCAGCTTGAAATCATCTTAGAAATATTTTATTATGATTCATTAAAGAGATATAAAAATTTCACCTTCAGACAGGTTTTGTCAGATCCACCCGCATAAGGCAATGGTAACAGTGCATAGTTATTTGAGAGTAGAAGACCAGAATATAACAGGTTTTATTAGGAAACAGAGGCTGTACAGCGTGGAATGTGAAACTTTGCCCACTCGGGCTTTAAGCAGAGCTGCATGAAAGACTGGGCGAAGAGTCATTCAACTGTAGCATGCGCTGTATTGATCAGTTGTAAAGTGGACACATGGGCATTGAGGGAAGTGATGTGAAAAGGTTAATTCATTCTAAAAAGTCATATCGCACTCTACTGGTTAATGCACTATGCCTTGAGAATTCATCAATCAATGTCATAAAGGGGGTACCCTCATTTCGTCCCCTTAAAATGACAAAGTTCCATATCCACTTTCTGGCTGAACTAAGTTACACACTATACACTTCTCCTACAGGCCTTCTCCATTGCGTGTCAAAGTATCAAGCCCACTCTGTGTGTAATTTGTAAGTATTAAAAAAAAAAAAAAAAAAAGGTCATACCTCTAAAAGCTATGAGCACACGAAACTTCAATCATCAATTTGTCAAGAGTTGATGGAAGGAAGTTTGAAACTAGTCATTCTAAGGAGACAATTTGTGCATTACAGTTTGCTTAGGAAATTCATAAAACTTGACAGTTAATTGTGAAATTTAATACTGAGCACAAAAAAACAACAACGTTAAATATAATGCATAAACTCTAAAATAATCCTCCACAGATCTCCCAGAGCAAGCAGATTTACTCACCTTTCCTCTGTAAATCAGCAGAGCAATGCCAGCGCTCAGCTCAACAATGAAGACAATGAACAGGAAGCCTGCAAACTGGGAATACCACAGACAAGAACATTTGCTGATTTTTTTAATAAACTGACACAATCTCATACATATATGATATATGAAACCTCACTGTCAACACCCAACCCTAAACTTAACGCTTGGAGCTGCAGATACACCCTCTAGACTTAAGACACACTCCAGAATTAAATCAGTTCGGAAACCAAGTAGAGATCAAATCATTTGTTAAACCTCTTCTACATACTAGGAGATCTCTGGTTTCTCAGAAAATAGAGGTAGAACAAACAAGAACTAAAGCCTGCCAATATGAAACAGTTAAACTTCAGCGAGCGGAGACTGACCATGTACAACAGGAATGAATGACCCTTGATGGTGCAGCAACACCCCAGTGAGCCAATCAGGACAATGACAGCACCAACTCCGATCAGAACAAAGGGGGCTTCTGGTTGGTAGATGGAGGACAGCTCAAGGTACTTGTACAAATCTACTTTGGTCCAGATACCAATAGCCAGGATCACTATACCAGTCACCTGGAATTAAAGACAAGAAAGAAACAACATTATTACAGTAATCAATTATTTGTGCTACACAAAAAGACATTGCAAACATACTGCATAGTGCAGGGGTGGCCAAACCATGGCTCGCAAGCCACATCCAGCTCTCTGACCCTCAATAAGCAGCTCGTGGAAATATGTTGGCTGACAAATAAATGTCACTAAAAAATCTACTTTTTTTAAACCTTTTTAGTTTTACTTTTGGCAGTATAATTTTGTTACTAAAATGCAAATTCGCACCTTTTTGTCTTTTCTAACAAATTCCTGTAGTTCATTACCGCATTAAATATATTCAGTATAGATAACACATCATCAGTCAAGATTTTGAAAATATCTCTATATATATTTGGACAACTTGGAGCGGTCCTTCCCTATGCATAGAAAAACGGCTAAACGTAGAAAGTTCAAACTTTCTGTGCTCATTAGTTAAAAAATCTACTAGGTTTATACACATTCATTTTGAAGATATAATGTGTGGAAATGTACAAACTGAATTTATGAAGTCATTTGTTTTGTTACCAGTTCCAATCATCTTTTTAAAACACCATTTTCAACATTTCCAAATAGGTTTGCCAGGTTGCCATTTTTATGATCATATAATATATATTATTTGTGGACTTGAGATTTTTCGTTGCAAAAGGCTTCTGAACCACTCAACACTCAAGACTTCAAATTTTATATGGTGCATCAGAATGGATGTAGGGGTGCACAGTTTTTAATAGAAGTCTCAAATCGGTGTAGTTTTTTTATTGAAAATTTATTGTTTCACCATCATTTAGATCTATTTCGAGTCACGGTTCGCCATTTTAAGGTTTCGTTATCACTTCCTGCGATATGTTCACTATCAAACACACCAACCCGTGCGCAAATCATGCTATTGTACGGGATGCGCAGGGTGTCAACTCACAAAGGCAGAGCAGTAAGACTTATTTAAAAACAAACAAACAAAAATAAATAAACAAATAGGAACAGGCCAGATGAAGCAGGTCCATAATAACCACCCAGAACTGAAACCAATATTCAATATTTATCCCGGGCAGGGCCGGGGACCTCAGCTAGTTTGGTATATAAGTGGACTTTGTGATTATTGAAACTGGTATAAATTAACAGTATGAAAAACTGCATATATTGGTAACAAAATATGTATGTAACTTGTAAAAACTAGTTTGAAAATTCAGTTCATATCCTGTGACTCTCGAACATCTGCCGTTTATCATACGTGGTTCTTGTATTAATCAAGTTTATCCCCCCCCCCCCCCCCCCCGGCATCATTAAAAAAAAACTTAACGCTTTTTTAGCCATTGTCCCTTGTGTCCAAAGAAAGAAAATTGAAATCAAATTACCAACAGACTGTAAGCAAGTATCCTTGCCGGCAACCCTACAAAAATCTGACATTTAGGACTGACTCAAGTTTGAACATCGGAATGACCTCATTCCTACGTAGATCTGATGGTTACCACATCACACTGATGTAGCGAACCCACCCCTAAGGTAATCCTATGAGCCCTACAGAAATCCTACACAAATCTACTCGAGACTGATGCAGGCAGGGATGACAGGTTCGCCCATTTCATGCACTTGGAACGCAGGCAGGGCTGGACAATTCTTGGGACAATTCCAAGACAAAAATCAAAGGTTTAATACCCGTAATACCACAATATGATGTAGTTCACACATTTCGTGTTTATTCGAGAAGACTAGGTGCTCGATCCTACCTACCACAGGGTCAGGGCCAAAAACTTCTTCAGTCCCTGATCCTATGGTAGTAGGATCGAGTGCCTAGTCTTCTCGGATAACGACAAAAAAGTCGGAGGACCCATGTGCACATTGCGCACATTAAAGATACCTTGGCAGTTAAAAGTTGAGAAGAACAGGCCAAACAAGGCCGCTGGCCGAGCAAAATTCTAAAAAACTTTTCCCTAGCACAAAAACACACAGCAACAAGAACAAAAAAAAATAAAAAGAAGAAAAGTGAGGCGTAAATGCCAATGGCAGCGAAACCTCCTACAAAAAGACCTAAACACAAAATTGCTCAGTTCGACAGAATGTCCCTCCATTTACTGACCATGCCAGAAATGACAGATACTTAAGGCAACAATAAAACTATAAAAATAATCACATGGGGACACCATTAAAAATTTCATGGCAGAAACCCATACCCTCTGTCTGCCACCCATAATTTTACAATACAATGGCATGTGCAACAGCATGGGACGCTTTCCTGTTGGCGATGCCCCGGCCCGCGCCAAGTTTTGCGTTTGGAGAAAGCACATGCACAAGATAAGGGTCACATTGTGGTGGGAAAAAGCGAGACCACAGACCGAATATAACCAAACGATAAGAACAGAAAGAGACCCTACCAGGATTGTCCACCAACCACCCACAAGGTCAAACTGTCACTTTAATGTATCTGAGAAATCAGAAAAATTTACACCTTCAAATGGCACCGAAACAGATCTACAATTTTGTTGCCTGACTCAATAATCGGATAACATAATATTTTATTTCATCGTTGTTGGATGCCATGAGCCGTCCTCTGGACCTTTAGGAATATTAAACCATGGAATCAGTGGCGGACCCACATTTTTGGCACCCTGAAGTTTGAACTGTGATGAGGCCCCTTCGCAACCAGAGACAACTGGGCAACATTCAAAATTCACTCATTAAAAAAATTTCTTCAGGGCCTCTCCGGGTGTAGAAGCCCTGAAGCTTCAGCTTTATTCAGGGTCCATACAAAGTCTTGAAAACTAATTTTAAGGACTTTTTAAGGACTTCCTAAGAACTCACAGTAAACTAATTAAGGACCTGTGTGCCCGTGACCAAGAAACTCTACAACTATACAAGTGGTGTGCAGCACTCATCGAAACGGGATGTTTCTGTATCCAGAATTCAAACCTAGTAAATTCACTCTGAAAAGTTCAGTTATTTCAAAGTACCAATTATCCAGTGTGCAATTGGAAGATTTGAATCTCAAATGTTTCAACTGAAACACAAATTTTACGGACTTTTCAAGGACTCTGGCATCATTTTCAGAATTTAAGGACTTTTTGAGTACTTATTTTTTCTTTTAAGAAAATTAAGGCCTTTAAGGACTTTTAAGGACCTGTGTGAACCCTGCTTATTAGCTTCATAGTAGATCCGCCACTGCGAGGAATCCCCTCTAATACCCGAATTCCTCGACTCCTCAGCACTCCTCTCTGCCCGAGTGTGCTCACAGACACACGGAGACCTGAAGTGTTCACACGCACAAAACAGAAAAATCAATGCCCGGCAGGAGACAGGAAATTGCTGTTGCAACATGTGAGGGGCAGGACAGGTCATGGCGGATTAGCCTGGGTCAGGCCTGACCTTGACAGACAGAATCTCGTAATCACACTGCTCCATCCATCCCAGGCAACAGAGCAATCACTGCCCTTAAGCGTGGGGGTTACAGAGACAACGGAACGAAGAAACAGAACCAAGAAAATGGTACGGTAGTCCTGCCATTTACAGCGCGTCTTATAATTCGTGGCGCAACTGAAATGGCAATATCTGTAAAACGGACTTTGCTGGGACTTTGCATGGAGCGCCTTCTCTGTTTGCTTTAGCTGGAAAATGTTTTTCATAACTGATCTCTGTGGAAATAAATGAACTAGTTTCATAAAAGTATATTGCATTTCACCAAGACAGAAGGTATTTCGAATTTCAAAGGTTTTACAATGACACTGAACGCAGGACTTCAATTATCCTCCTAAAAGGAAATACAAATGTGTACTTAATTGGCATTTCTATAAATAAGGGACACCCCGAGGTGAACATATTATATTACCATTCCTAATAAAGGACAAGTGAAACTATCAGTTAGTTATGGTTTCCGTGGAAATGAGGACATAAATACCACAGAGTGTAGCACTCCCCTCAAATCACATAATGGTGCACTCTGTTTTCTGGTGTACTGCGCATGTTGTCATCACCGTCCTGCAATTTTTACTTGACTAGTCCTTCTCCCGAGACCTGACAGGAATTTCTTGTTCACAGACAGACAAAAAAAAATCACACATATTTTTCAATTTATCCTTCCCAACTTTCTAACTACAGGACAGCTCTGTAAAAAACATGAACAGTTGGCATGTCTGTAACAGGTAAGAGAGCAGCGTGTAAATAGAATGAATGTGCGCATCGTGATTCTCTCAATCAGCTGTAGGATGTTAAAGAGCCGGAAGCAACCGAGTGAAATCTACACAAACGATGCCCCGTGAGGATTGCGTTTGGAGAATGCACGTCGACACATCGTGCTAGGAAAAAGCAAGACGATAGACAGAATCAGGGCTCCCATCACTCAACTGAGAAAAAAACATCTGAAATCAGGCGTCGAGCAAATTTTAAATGATTGACCATAATTATCCCGCGGAAGAGTGGGAGCCCTGAGAATAATAACAGAATGACAGGATAGGAGGAGACCCTACCAGAAGCGCCCATCGACCACAAGCCCAGTGAGGAGTTTGAGTTTGAGTTTGGGTTTTACGGCGCTTCGGCACGATAACGGCCACTCTGCGCCCTTCACGGTCTATGTGAGTACACTTTCTTTATTTATATTTCGTATTCAGAGCTGTCAAGTTCAACACAGAACCAAATACATTCATATAATTTTGGCAAAATTCTAAAAAAAAAACAAAAAAAACGTCATATTGTAGAGAATGATCTGGAAAAAGTTTTGTTAACGAGTATAAAAGCCATTAAGTCAAGCCGTAGATCCTAGCCTCTCTCAGAAAGGACAGGATGCGTTGCGGAAAGCGAGGGACCGTATTATGACATACATGTTTTTGTGGACTAATTAGGCTAGTAGGGCACGAAGTCAAATCTGTTTTGCCTCGGTTTCAGTGCCAGATGTGAGCTATGGAATTAAACGGGACCTTGCCCATTGTCGAGACCAAAACAAGTCTGTCTCCCTAGTTGATTCAAAAGAGTTCAAGTCGGAGTCAGAACCGAGTATGGGATTGAGACTGATTTTTGTGTTTGGAGAAAGTACGTCGACACGATAATGGTCACACTGTGCTAGGAAGAAGTAAGTCGACAGACAGAATGATAACACAACGATAGGACAAAAGGAGACCCGCGCCAGAAACACTCACCAACCACCCGCGAGTCAGAACCGACGCACAGCAGAGTTCACTCACTGCACTCATACCAAAGGTACTAAAAATGATAAGATGAGACACTGTCTTCTTCGCATCACTAAAAACAAAACCGTGCACACAATTTGACCGCTGACCGAGGGCGGGACCCATGGCGCATAGTAGGAAAAGAATGCTTGATATAATGGTAAATTTATGATGCAAAATTATGACAGTGCTTCTGCCACTAAAAAAAAAAAAGAAAAAGTAGCCAGGGTTTTCCCCACAGCGATTGAAGTTGTAATTCCACATTTAGTGACGTCAATCAAGGCCTCTAGCGACAGCTGAACAGTGAACAACATTCAATACTTTCCCTATTTGACTTTGTAAAATACGGCACTTTTCATGGCGTCCGCGCGTTTGCCGCTAGGCGGCGGTGCGAAATCTGTGCACGCCAAAAGTACTAGCTGTCTTATCTTATCCATTTTAGTATCTTTGCTCCTACCTAATAGAGTTAACTGGTACGCTGGTGGATCTAAGACGTGATGACGAACAGACTTGAAAACGAACAGACAGACATACAGAACGTGTGGATACGGAGACGGGACAGACACGGCATGCCACCGCGCAATAACAGGAAAGGCCATTAAGATTATCTCCTCTTGAGTCCATCCACTTGTCTCGCCAAGCGTAATCTCTTACAATTGATTATCTCCTCCTTTTTACAGCCAGCCGGATGATTTAGCTAAGCTCAACAATGTCTTGTGCGCACTCCATGAAGAACGTCTACTTTCTGAGTTTCTGACGACCACGTCTTGCCTGGGTAGCTTTCCGCTGGGACCCTTCCGCACCAGGAAAAATCAATGGCATACACGGCAAATGGCTAGCCGGAACAAATCACAATGGATTTTCCTTCATAGTCCCTCACGCTATTCATCTCTAACCGCATCCTCCATCCCGGGAACAAGAAATCCATCAGCATTTACAAATCTGAAACATCATGAACTTCAAACACGGCAGTCTGAAGTTCAATTCTAAATGGACAATAGGCGAAAAAAAAATGCGAAAGTTAATTATTATGTGATGGGTCAACTGAATGTTAACCTTTAAATACATGTACTGTACTATATGACCGACCCAGTTATTTTACAGGGAAAACGATGAACGGGCCGATTATCGGCCCATTGTGATAGCAGTTCTGGTTATTCATGCCATGGTCTTGTAGCCAATCGGAATGCTTATTTCATAAAATCTATCAATCTGTACATATCAATGGCAAATCTTCCTACTGTTGTAAATACATTGCCGTCGTTTCTTTTTTTGTCCTGTCCTGTGAACCTTCGTCTTTTTAGATGGGTAACATCCAAAATACCCTCGACTTTAGAGGGTTAAGCTTAAGCTTGATACATTACCTGATTAACTGTCATTGTCTTCAAGCTTTGCCTTTTTTTTTTTTTTTAACCTTTTCTGTTCGGCCAGATTAGGTTATTTCGGACTCCTGAACAGATGAAAATTGAAAAAAAAAAATAATAATGTCATTCAGGAGGAAAAACAGACATGCCACACGGTAGCGCCTCCCCCCCCCCCCCAACCCCCCCCCTCCCCCCAAAAAAACCCAACCCAAGTATGGTGCAATTTTGTGACATTTTGAAATGAAATACACTTCTAGAATGGAACAACACCAAACAACAAAAGAACACGTCTGATCACCAAACAGAATAAAGGCCACAACGTAAATTCACTCTGCTTATTATTGCTTTGTTTGGCATTTCTTGAATACAATAAACCCATGATGATCTCAGCGGAGATTAGCCACGGAAAGCAGGAGTACGATAACTGTCACTTTACACTTTCACGATTTTTTTTTTTTTTTTCGTTGCCTTATGTTGGGTTAGTTTTCAGCGTTTAGATTCTTATAATTATACCAAAATCATTTCAGCTGAAATCTTCTTTAAAAAAAACCCGACACTTTTCATCTACATTCCTCTCCTCCCTTACTCGTCTCTGCAAAGTCCGGAGCAAGGCTCGAATTTCTGTGCCTGTTAATTAACATCGTTTCACGTTTTTGGTCTTTTTCTCCCTTCTCTTCATTAGTTTCATTTTCTTGGACAATGCCAGACATCATTTTCTTTTCTTTTCTTGTGGGTTTTCTTTGATTGCGTCTTGCTCGAGACATTCTATACCAGTGGTTCTCAGCATGGGTCATATCGCCCCCCCCCCCTCCAATGGGCGATTTTGATTTCCATGGGGTGAAAATGATGAGGGGCGGTTTTGGGGGTGGGGTGCGAAAACTTGAATGGAGGACGATTTCGGGGGTAAGTACAGGGCAGCCACTGGCTTGTTCAACAGCATGCACAGATGAGTGATATAAACAGAAGAGGCCCATTCTTTAAAGTGCATTTGATAAAGAATGCTTTCTGTTTCAATGTAATGATTCATCAACCCACTTATTGTCATTAGACAGTAAAGTTTTGAAAAACTTAATATCATAATGTGTGTGTTGTCTGTCTTCTTGTGAAATGCATCTGTTGGGTCTGAGTAGGGATTGGGGAGCGGGTAATACTGGAGACTAAAGGGGGCGACTGAATCAGAAAGGTTGAGAGCCACTGTTCTATACCTTCCTCCGCAGACTGCGAAGGCGGACCCATTATTAATCTATTTTCGTCACCTGATACCCTCCCACTTGTATCTTGCCTGCCGTTCTGAATCAAGCACTGATTATTTCATGACACGACGGGCTCATCCATACGTCTTTAATGATGTTCCTCTTGGACCCTTAAGCTAGATTCTCATGTGTACGGAAACGGAAACGGCAAAAAAATCCCTCGTATAATAAAATGAAAGAGTGTTTCCATGTGTACGGAAACCGCGTGCGGAAACATTCTTTCTGTTTCACTACTTGAAGGCTCTTAAACGTTTCCGTTTCCGCGTACATGAGAACGCAGTTTTAGTCAGGCCGGGCGCGCACTAGCCAATTTTTATCAGCCGTCTGATTGGACGGCGACGTCAAGATACTGAGTTTCAGTCAATTGATTGGATCTCTCTGAAAACTCAATCATTCAATGTGTTGACTTCACCATCCAACTAGTGCCCTGATCAACATTATCTGGTCCGCATCTCGGCTAAGCCGATTCGCGTTATTTATTTGATTCTACTAATATCCCGGTCTGCAGTTGACCCAGTTTAGTAACTGAGAATTATTAACACAATATCGGATCGTCCATAAGGCAAGTATGGTCGATCCCCTCCCCGTTCCTCCCGTTACGTTTTCAATACAATTGGCTTCACCCCCCCCCCTCCCCCCCCCCTCTTTTTTTTTCTTTTTGGCATACGCGCACGACCATCAAAACGTTGCATTTTCATGACCAGGCCGGCCTTGGTAGTTTGAAACCTGGCACTGCATTTTGTACGAACTATCTGAACCGACAAGAAAAATTGTGTGTGCATGTCCTTATTTTTTTATAATCCCGTACAACTTATTTTGCCCGCAGGGACATTCCACGGTAACTGACGGGGCGTTCAGATAATACATTTTTCAGAAAGAAAAGGGGCCACTAAATACATAACCAACCATTTATTTCAAAACGGATTGATCAGTGCTCCAGAAAAATGGTACAGAAATGATAAAAATGTCTTTTAAATAATAAAAAAGTAAGATGAGTCCATTCAATTGCCTTCACTTTAGTTGGTAACTGATGGAACAGAAAAAAATACCATGTTTTTTTTGCACAGCAAAATGATACTGCAAAATTTGTGAAACCAAACCAAGAGGATTAAGTGAACAATGTTTTTCTTCATTCAAAAAAATGCATTTTGAGCATAAGGAAAAAGCATATATAATCAAGTTTTACTTTTAAGCACAATGGGGCAATTAGTTTGAGTAACTGATAGGAAGTTGTAAACATGTGTTCTTTTCCAAGATGGTCGCTAGGTCACATGATCAGGCAAGGAAAATAACGCTAACCAAAAAATGTTAATTTAATTACTACCCTTTATAACACAGCCATTTAATTTTCTTTCCCCAGGCATGGTTTGAAAAATGGCTCTTAGGTAACATATTGCGTGGAATGTCCGTGCAGATACAAACATTAAAATTAAAATGTTTAATTCAAGTCGGCAACTGAAAGGTGTAGGCACGTTTTATCTCCCCCCCTTTCCATACCTTCAGTCCTCGTGCCAGCTCCCACTCCCACCCGCCTACCCCACCCCCAACCTCTCTCCATGCACACGTACCATGGCCGTTTTTGTTTTTTTTCTCATTTCTGTGAGAACTTACCATACACGCCACTATTTTCTCAATATAATTTTTTGGGAGAAGATAAAGAAAATGTAGAATGGTCATTTCACTGCAGTCTTTGCTGGGAATGGATGATTCCAGGTAAGGGTCTCCATTATCAGCTACAATACAACATTAGTTACAGACAAAGTTTGTAGCAATATCGCCAAATAGTACACTTTCGTACAAAGAGCTGTAGTCGTACGTGTTGCATAAAACCATAACCGATGAACGTAAATCGATGCTAGAGGCGCTTAAAACATCACAGATCTCTTCACACTACGCAAGGTATTACGCAGGTTCAATAAATACGTCCCACTCACAAATCCGTGACCTCTGGTAACTACTGGAAATATTCAAAGCTTTCCACATACACGACATTTTTGTACGCCCCCCCCCCCTCTCTCTCTCTCTCTCTCTCATACACCCACCCATTCACGCACGAGCACGAACCCTCTTACCAGCATACACATACACACAAAAACTTCCACTCATGCACGCACACAAAATCTCTCTCTCTTTCTCTCTCCTTCCTTCTCTCTCTCTCTCTCTCTCTCTCCTTTTCTCTCTTTCTCTCTCTCCCTCCTCCGCATACAGTCAATACAGTTATGTTTGCTGCATCTATACAAAACACTCGACAGTCACGATCCGCTTTCTTCAGCATCATACATAACACAGACAAGTGTTGACAATTAAGCAAGCCGTACGGCTGACGAGTTCTCATGCATATGCAGAGAAAAAATAACGAAGCATCTGGGAAATAAGCATATGACACCAATGGCTTGTTCTCGTGTATTCCTAGTAGCAAATCGGATTAAACTCATTTCTCCCCAAGCAAATTTGGCCCAGTTGCTCCAGCTGGCCCAAGTAAATTTTTGCAGTTTTCATGCTTTTATAGGGTGCGTTAGACAAAAAATTCATTACTCGCTTATTTTATACTATTTTTCAATTCTATTTGGTGGAAATGTTTATAAATGAATGCTTTATGATATTCTGTGGTTGTTTTTATTATTGTGTAGGTATAAAGTAGTAATTTGTAAATTAGAATTGAAAAAAAAATATATAAGGTCTGGGTCAAAAACGTGAATTCCCCGTTCGCGGTACAGCTCGTCACGAAAGGCGAAAACGGGGATCCCCCGTTCGCGTGGAGAAATGAGTTAAGGCGTTGTCCAGATACTCAAAACATGCATTGTGCACGGTTAGCCTAGGCGCCGACCAGCCCATTTTGATCGACCAAGTAAATGGATGATGATGTCACGACACCAATGAGTCTCAGCGAAATCTGGTATGCCGTTTTTGGTTTGGGTTTGAGTTTGCAGAAAACAGTTCGCCACGATGACGGTTACACTGAGCTTGGAAAAAGCAAGCCGATGGACAGAATAACAAAAAAAAAAAAAGTATAAGACAGAAGCAGATTTTACCAGAAGTGCCTGGCAACCGCCCGCCGGTGAAACGCCAGGTCTCACTGGAACTCAATAATTATCGTGACGTCAGAGTCCAACTAGTCGGCCGACTGCACAACTATGATTATTGGTAGCACTAGTTGGCAAGCTGGCTTGGGCAATACACAGATGCCATTTTAAAGTTGAGTTTCGATCATTAATGTGTAAATTGAGAGACAGAAGGAACTTTCCTGTCACAGTTTTTAATTCTACTCGAAGAAAATGCGTGTTAAAATGTCGCAACGCGTTCTTCTGTTCAGCCAAAGAGTATAGATGTATAGAGAGGGTTCACTATTGGTCGATTTGCACTGCGAGACACGGGAGGCTCCCCGAAACCATTGTTAGCATGGAGCGGAAAGTAGGTCGCTGCGGTAAACAAAACCGGTTTGTACATTTCCACAGGGCATAATAACTTACAAACGGCTCTAAATAGTTTCAGTCAGCCCAAAAATATGAACAAACCACACTAAACAGATATGCACACTATCTTTGGTGAAGAAGGTCTCTTTTAATTCTTCAATTTCTTGTTTACCGCAGCGACCTAGTTTCGCGATTTGGCGGAAGTGAGATCTCTCTATACATCTATACTCTCTGGTTCAGCTCACTATGGCTCAAAATCAACGAAAGTATTAAAAAATATAGCGAACTTCAAGACCTTTTAAAATACGCCCAGGTACACCTTTACGTCTGTCTATAACTATGCGTTATAATTGTAGAATTTAAGGCCCAGCGGTTAAAAAGTCTTTCATGATTACACTGGGGGCCTTTTTCCTTTATACATCAAGTATGATTATGATAACCGCAATTATAGATCAGATTGTCGGCTTTTGTTTTGTAGGCCCATCAGTAAGGTTTAAATAATTAAACGAGTCCTGATTATCATCTCACGTGATAAATGCTGCGTTTATGAGTTTGACTGTCCAGGTAGAGCGTGGTGATTAAATGAGTACCTGGTTCTGACCTACTCGCTAGCACGCCACTGGTACCTACTGTCGCTGTATCATCCTATCATGGAGCTAGAGGGTGAATATGTAAGCACACAAAACTTAGTGACTACGTGACCATGAGTTATGAGATTTTATGCATTGCCTCAGTTTTTTTACGATAAATCACACGGACATAAAATTATTCATTTTGTACAAAAGCCAGTCTTTATTATTACCGTCTGTATTTACAACAATTTGAGCCGAGAAAAAAGAGAGAGAAAGAGAAAGAGAGAGAGAGAGGAGGGGGGGGGACAGAGAGAGAGAGAGAGAGAGAGAGAGAAATAGAGAGAGATAGAGAAAGACAGAGAGAGAGAGAGAGAGAGAAAGAGAGAGAGAGGAGAGAGGAGAGAGAAAGAGAGAGAGAGAGAGAGAGAGAAAGAAAGAGAGAGAGAGAGAGAGAGAAACGTGGCGTAAAATCGAAAAGCATGACTGGAATTTCGTTCTCAACCTCTCTTTCCGCACTGCTGGTCGAAAATCAAAATCATGGTATCCCACTACTCAGCTGGGAATTGCGATGAAACAGTCAGTCCTATTAGTCTTTGCATCGAATCCAAGTGTTGTTACTCAGCGGACTTAGATCTAGATGTTATAATTATACGGATATTGGCTTGGTAATAAGAATTAGCAAGAATTATCTGGCTCGGGTCGGCCAATATGAAAGCAAAAGCAATTATACATAATATATTTATTATAATATATATATATATATATCTTCACTAATATTCCTGACACATTATATCATTTACCGCAGTTACAGCAGGACAATTACCGCAGTATCTGATATCACTAAATAATCCGTAGGTACATAATTATCCTAGTCTACACTCTTCTAGTCTTATCATAATCAATACTCTTCTAACCTTCTCGGACAAGGACGAAAAATTCGAAGGGCACGTGTGCACATTGCGCAGGTAAAAGATACCTTGGCAGTTGGCAATCGACAAGAGCAGGCCGAACAGACATTAAATAACAACTTATAACCACCACTCACTCCCCCCCCCCCCCAAAAAAAAACAACAACAACAACAACAACAACCGCAGACCGGCACTGCACTGTGGCGACCACGCGTCTGCTCCAGTTGTAACTGAGCTGCAATGACACGAAGGCAAATTTCCCTAATGGGATTAAAGAAGTACACAAATACAAAAAAATACCAAAAATATTCTTTGCTGCAGGCTACAGGGTATTTCTGTGACCTAAAACAAGAAAGAAAGAAAAAAAAAAACCCGGACGACTATATCAATTTTCCCTGAGATGTTACCCGGCAATATGGCTCACCGCGCCGTCTACAGAACCTGGGGGTAAAATCTGAGGCATTAATGTCTGGGCTATGACAAAACCTGGAGCCGTTCCTGGGCATGGCGGATCCATCGATCATCCGATATCGATCTCCTAAACATGTGGACGCTGGACGGTCTCCAGGACTGCAACGTATGCATCTTCCCGTTTGGGACGCTTACATTGGTCAAGTCCATACACTTCAATGTATCCAAAATCGAATAAGATAAAATGCTCTTTGAAACTATAATTGCCCAAGTCACTTTTGTAGAACAAATTCGGTTTAAAAAAAAAAAAAAAAACATTCTGTCCTTAACAGAAAATGTAACTGAGATGCACCCCGCATTATGAGATCTTTTTCTTTCCAAGATCCTCAGATTTGGAATTCTCTGCCTCTGTCTTTGAGAGAGAGACTGAGCATTTTACGACTTTGAAACATCAGCTGAAGAGTCAGCATTTAACACCTTGAATGCCCATCTGGTTTTGTTTTATTTTGTTGTTGTTTTTTTGCTGAGTATGCCTGTGTATTGTGTGTGTGATTATATGATATAAATGTTGTAAAGCGCTTAGAGCCCGGTTGTTAACGGGATGAAGCGCTATATAAATGCTAAGAATTGTTATTTTTTACTATTATTATTATTATTATTATTGTTATTATTATCATTATAATCTGCACACAGAACTGCTTGGCGTGTGAAAGTGAACGGGTTTTTTTTTTCCTTCTCATTTTCTCAAAATCTCAAAAGCCCTGATTTTAATTTACTCATTTACCATATTGTAACCGACGATACATGAAACTGACAGTTGACAGACGGTTGTTGGTACCAAATTTAGTCCAGCATCATACTCGTTACACGTAAA
The DNA here is from genome assembly GCA_963931925.1 of Onchidella celtica. Taxonomy (NCBI): domain Eukaryota; kingdom Metazoa; phylum Mollusca; class Gastropoda; order Systellommatophora; family Onchidiidae; genus Onchidella; species Onchidella celtica. The sequence goes on along the minus strand of OZ007580.1, from coordinate 38,345,813 downwards.
AAGCGTGATTCAAAATGGAAATGTTGCTAAAATGATACCACCAACCAAGGCACCTTCCCATCATAATTCTAAACATACATGTATATGTACTTTGAAGCCCTGACTTCCTACGTTGGTTTACAAGTTAGAGTTGGAAAACGTTTGCCCTAAATCACATTCGTAAACATGATTAACTATCATGGTCTTCATTTTGTTTTAAGTCAAATCTGTGTCTCGGGCCAAATGACTCTCTCTCTCTCTCTCTCTCTCTGTCTGTCTGTCTCTTCTTTCGACCACTATTCCATAACCAACAGTTCCAGTCAACAATATGGACATGAGCATCCCTGAAGTATTTATTATGCACCCAACTCCCCCCCCCCCCCCCCTTTCTGCCAGTTTGAGAGCTGACAGCTGCCCTCTTGCCCTCACGTTTGAAACCAGCAGAACACGACAGGAGGGCCATTTATTTCTCTGTAATGATCCCTGCCATGGAAAGGGTCCACAAACACCCTCGTACGTTGACAAATGCGTGGGAGAATGTGGAAGGGGGGGGGGGCAGGCACTCAGTGGCACAGCAATGAGCAGTCCGTCCATGAGTGTAAGACTAGTTATGTCAGTTATGTCAGACTTAGCAAATGAATGATTCTGTGAGCGGGTGCACTATCACACCCGCCAACTACAGAGAAACCCTACGGCTTACATTTATACTTATTAAGAGATTATACTTTTTAAAAGAATTCAGTTTTTAGTAGCCATTGGATACCCAACTTGGTGCTAATACTGCCATTCAATATTAGCAGTATACTTTCAACAACAACAAAAAAAGAGAAAAAAATCGCAAAAAAATCAAGGCAAACCTATTGCTGAAGGGAAAATTAACTACTTGCAAGCACACATTGCTTTCTTAAACTATAATAATAAGGCGTCGGTAACATTGAACTGGCGCTGCTGAGCAATACTAAATCAACTCCAGTAGGTTACTTCCATATCGATGTGCACCTGCGCCATGCTAGGGAACGGCCAACAGAAACTATCAATAAATTACGACTTCCATGGAAAGGAAGGCATGCCTGACAGATCACATACTGCAGGCTGTGTATAGCAGCACGATGTGCATTCTGCTACCATTGTCTTGCGCTTGAGTTTAATTTCCTGTGCGTCTTCATCCTTCCCATGTCCAGCCCAATTCCACTTTTGGTATAGCATGAATTTTACTATGTCCGTTAGTGCTGTTTATTTGCGTATTTCAGCGTGACGGGTTCTATCTTGCAGTCTGATGTTGAGCATTTTTCTTTTCACTGCCTTCTGGAAAGGATGAATGACAACTGGTGGACAAAACGCTGCACTTAACGGCAATCAAGGACAAGAACAAGAACAAGAGGACTAGGACGACCAAGAAAAAGATGGCAACACGACATAAAACTGACCAGAGGAACATCATAGATGAGGAAAAGATCAGACAGAAAAGTATGGACATCAATATCGGAGGGCTACATCCTGCAGTGGATGAACAACACCTAGGTGAAAAGTGTGTCTTCGTGATGAGTTTATGAGGCACAATACTTGCTACATCTCAACACGCACAGCTGAGGAACACAGTTTCTAAAGGGGTGAACTAATTTGTGAGGCACAATACTTGCTACGTCTCAACACGCACAGCTGAGGAACACAGTTTCTAAAGAGGTGAACTAATGGTCCCCTTCCAGGCTTAGGCAGGTTCTAGATGCCTGAATTACTCGTCCAGTCGTCGGCTTCAAGATTTAGAACCGCTGAAACTCTAGTTACTGTCATTTCGTGAAGCTGAAAATAGCACTTGATTTCAACTTCACGATGCCCGTGTGTCTTCATTAAATGCGGTTGGAAAGCACAATAATAAATACAGGATGCCAGCATCAGCACAGCATAGTCTCTCTCCTTCAAATTTTAGAACCGCTCAAACTTTTGTTATTGCCGTTTACTGGAGCTGAAAATAGCGGCCCGATTTCAATTTCCCGATGCCTGCCGGGGCTTCATTACGAAGCGACGAGGCAAGGCGATACTGATAAATATTATACCGCCACATATTGCACACTATTTGACGGCCTATGGGACCTATTACGATGCAGGCTATTCACATCCGCGTCCCGGGTACAGCGTACCGGGAGATAATGATATAATGGCCGACATTATGTATTACAAGTTGGGAGATAGCAAGCTGTATGGGACTGATGGAACAGTTCTGTCGTATTATGAAAACTACCTTTACAGCCAAAAACAAAGTTTTACAGGAACATGCAACAAACATTTCGTGTTGTGCCCCGCATTTCGTCGCCTAATTATTATTCGTTCATTCATTAAGTGCGATGCCGGCAGGCGTTGGCGATCATGACCCTCCATCTCTCGCTATCTTCCGTAGCCCTGATGACGTCGTTGGTGGTGTGCATTCCCAGCCAGGCCTTTAGATCGTCCTGCATCTTTATGCGTTGTCGTCCCCGGCTTCTTATTCCACTGAATTTCCCTGTTGTTACCAAATTAACGTTCTAGTCCTCGTCTTCTCATTACCCAGTTCATAATTATTGTTATGCATCACACTCAAACACTTCCCACCGCCAACAACCACGGTGGTTTGTGTTTTGAGTAGTGTTTTTAGTGTGATGCATCATAATTAGGCGGCGAGCCATCAGTTTGGCACCTACATCAACCTTGGACTGATTCATCCCTTATTCTTTGTTCAATCTCTATGTTATGATTACCAAAACAAACTCTTTGCCGTACAATACAAAACTATAACCCAGCTAGACAGATACAGCGCATTAATTCGGCCCATAAAATGATGTTGCACGGTGAATCTGACCCACATTGGTGCATTTATAATGTCTTTCCCCGTAACATGGCGCAATTTCTGAGAATATGTTTGTGAACTTTTCGTAAACAACTTGGCGTTTCTGCACCCGTACTTATCTTAAAGAAAAAAAATGTAAATGAAGTGTATATATTTACACATGGCGAGGTCAAATAAAGCCAAATTGGCGCCAGTTTATTAGACAATAAATTTTAATTTCGACTACATAACATCTGGAGAGGGCTCGATGGTGCTTCTGTCAAGCTGTGCTGACATGCCTGTATATTATACGATGTTAATTACGTATGTTTTTAATTTTCTCAGAAATGAGAATGCTTCAACAGAGCTCTTTACTCTTTACTCCTCCCCTTTTAACATCCTGTTTTCTATCGACAAGGTAAAAGCGATTTCTGGATAATTTTGTCATTGTTAGCGAAAGAGAACGAACAAGTGCCCTGAGCTCATCTATGCAACTGTCTTTGTCTGCCGTCCGTCTCCCCTCCCTCCATCTATCTATCTATCTATCTAAATATCTATCTATCTATCTATCTATCTATCTATCTATCTATCTATCTATCTATCTATCTATCTATCTATCTATCTATCTATCTATCTATCTATCTTTCTATCTATCTATCACACACACCCACGAACCCCCAAGGATAGATACGTAAAAACACACATAAACACGGCCATTCTGCAGATAACTCCCGTGGCGAAGAGTTGATGACTCATAGTCATATTTCTTCATGAGTGTAGCCAGATCTCATGCTCTTCTTTTTGAATAATAATATGGAAACTAAACTTACGGGCTATGCCAGAGATGTGTCACACAAAACGATGTCGCCTGACTCCGAAAATACGCTGGGCAGGCTTTGAGCAAATTGGAGCAATTGCTCCCAATTGGGCCCCGCGCCACAGGAAGTCTTGTCAAGTACAAACAACAACACACGGCAACATATATACATAACACCTAAATCATTGCAGATTTAACACAGACAGCAGTTTTCAAGTGGGCCCCGCGGCTCCTAAGGCCGGCCCTGAAAAGTACGTACGTGCATAAAAACAAAACAATTCCACAATCAAATACAATGCAACATTCTCCCATTTAAGCGGTAAGGGTCACTTTCATGACTTTATGGATTGCAACTGGATATTCAGTTTATTTACTCTAGAAATTTTTTTTTTAAACTTTTATTGGAGTCAGTATCGATTATCTCGGAAACTAACGTGTGGTTAATGGACGCTTCTGGTGGGGTCTCCTTCTGCCCCATCGCTCCGTTATGTTCTGTCTATCGTTTTGCTTTTTCCTAGCATAATGTGACCGTTACCGTGTCCACGTGCTTTCTCTAAACTCAAACTCTCGGAAACGAACTTCTACATTATTTTGTTTGAAATTTTATGCCAAAACTCTACATTTGTTTGAAATTTTATGCCAAAAACTCTACATTTGTTTGAAATTTTGTACACGCCCTTATTTTATGCCAAAACTCTACATTTCTTTGAACTTTTATGCCAAAACTCTACATTTGTTTGAAATTTTGTACACGCCCTTATTTTATGCCAAAACTCTACATTTGTTTGAAATTTTATACATGCCCTTATTTTATGCCAAAACTCTACATTTGTTTGAAATTTTATACATGCCCTTATTTTATGCCAAAACTCTACATTTGTTTGAAATTTTATACATGCCCTTATTTTATGCCAAAACTCTACATTTGTTTGAAATTTTATACATGCCCTTATTTTATGCCAAAACTCTACATTTGTTTGAAATTTTATACATGCCCTTATTTTATGCCAAAACTCTACATTTCTTTGAAATTTTATACATGCCCTTATTTTATGCCAAAACTCTACATTTGTTTGAAATTTTATACATGCCCTTATTTTATGCCAAAACTCTACATTTGTTTGAAATTTTATACATGCCCTTATTTTATGCCAAAACTCTACATTTGTTTGAAATTTTATACATGCCCTTATTTTATGCCAAAACTCTACATTTGTTTGAAATTTTATACATGCCCTTATTTTATGCCAAAACTCTACATTTGTTTGAAATTTTATACACGCCCTTATTTTATGCCAAAACTCTACATTTGTTTGAAATTTTGTACACGCCCTTATTTTATGCCAAAACTTTGTTTGAAATTTTATACATGCCCTTATTTTATGCCAAAACTCTACATTTGTTTGAAATTTTGTACACCCCCTTATTTCATGCAAATCCTTATGGAACTGACTATTATCATTATTATTATTTTAATTTTGTTAGACTGTAGCATGGATTTCTTGTTCACCGGGTTTTCCAGTTCATTGTGACGTATTCTACAACTACGTAACAAAAAAACAAAAACGAGCTAAAATAAAAAAAACAATACAAAGACAATGCTGTATTTGACCGTGCGAACTCGGTGAATCGTCCCGGGCCACAGTATGACCTCAACCCACGAAAGGAGTGCCCATAAAGCTAATTAACAAGACAGTATCGATCAATATCAATAGCTAGCGGTGAGGGGAAGGAAAGCGTATACATACAGGCCACATTTTACGAAAGGGCGCTCGTAATGCATTATAAGGTACTAATCTCACGGCTCATCTTCCTGGAGTGGGTGGGGGAGGGGGCAAGATGTATTAATAATACACACACCGTGTCGGCCGTCTCACGGGAATTGTATTTCACATACGCAGTAGTTCGACCCATGCCCGCCCCCACCAAACATACACACTGCGTTCCACAGAGAAATGCTATAATAAGATAGCTATTAGATGAGCTACCGGGCATTGCCCAGAATAAACAATTATGTGATTCTCCCCCCGCCCCCCCCCCCTCTTTCTCTAGTATAATAAAAGTAATAAACTACAATCTTGCTTCAGAACTCAAGCGTACCACAACATTATGCACCAAACTGAACGCTTGATACGGTTACTTTTTATGACATGCGCGGTACTAATATATTACGAAACAAACATGCAAAAAATGCAGATGTTACATAGCAATAAACATTGTTATTTTTTTTAAATACATGCTTGAAGTAAACAACTTTTAATCATAGCCATCATCTTCCTTATCTCAATTGCCACCTTCTGCCAAATTTAAGTCCTGAAGAGTGTACAGTTTGGTCAGTTAGTCATGCCAAAGGCTGTAAGTTACTGAAATATATAATAGATAACAGAACAAACTGACAGATTTCAGATTGAATATTTCCCTATTTTGTTGATCTTTCTTTCCACTTAATAATATTTTCTTGAAATCCTTAGAGTTCCATAAATGATACAATCGCGTTTTTTCCTATATTATGTGGGCATAAATTTATCAGCATCATGTGTTTGTGTGCTAACCAGCGGTAGATTTGTAAACGTTTTCTGGAGATCTGGTATGGTCGTAGTGAGGGCAGAATTCCTACATTAACCCGACGGTGGTGCAATATTGTCCCCTTACAATGACAAGGTTCTGACTCCCTTCCGTCAACTTTTGAGAAATTGGTGATTGCAGTTCCATAGTGTTTAGAGGCATGACTTTTTTTTTTCTTTCTAGTACTACTTACAAATTACACACCGAATCCGCTTGATACTCTGATAAACAATGCAAAGGCCAGTAGAAGTAGTGTGTAGTGTGTAACTCAGTCCAGCCTAAAAGTGGAGGAAGAACCGTGTCATTCTAAAAGTACGATGTGGTAAATAGAACCGCTGGGGAAAATTCTCATTCGTGTAAAATTTCAGATCAGTCCTATATCGCTGGATTAATGTACGGTTCCGGGCTGGAGATTTCTCCCTCATAAGCCTGACATGTCCGCCGGCTACAAATCTTATCGATCGCTTCATTTCACTTTCAATTCTGCAGTAATGTTTCGATATTACCTTTTTTCTCCTTGAACAAACAAACATCGATTGCGAAATCAGGAGTAGCATAAATTGTGTCTCGCAATCTCAACGGGCGTGATTGTGATCGGATTCTGTCCTTCTCATAGCTGTGACATCACTAAAAATGCATGCACATGTAGTGCGCTTTGCTGTACACATATGATACCCCCCATCCCCTCCCCTCCGATGGTAAGAAACTCCTCAGGTGGAGAGAGGCAGACGTCGAACTCCAGAGGAAGAGTGGATTCTTTCATTAGATGTTTCGGCCTTTAACTTCCTGACATCTTCTAGAACTCCGGCCACACTGAGGTCATGATTCTAAGTGTTGTTCACCCACCTATTTAATAATGACTACAACAACAACAACCACAATAATAAATATTTAGGCAAGAGTGGCAAATAACAGCACCATGATTTAATTTGGTATTAGGAACCAAAATCCAAGCACATCGGGCATCCCCATAAGTGCTCCTCTCCCCGCTCCAAGATCCATTCGATGGTTTCCCTACTTATAGTCCCAGTGACCAACCAGTTCCATATTTGCCGGGTTCGTCCGGCCTTGTCACGCACCCCCTCATCATAGCTGCATCAAGATACACCAGTCTGCACACTGGGCTCTCATTCGCTCAAACGCAGAGTCAATTGTTTACAGATGAGCATATAAACAAACACATACCTCCGAGATAACACATCTCCTATCTATGGCTCTGATACACTATCAGGTATCAATCCAACCCAACACCAAGTTGCTATTGATTATTCCACAACACAAAATGAATCAAAGGACAGACTGTGAGAGCCTGTGCTGTGAAAAAATTGCACTTCTGTTCTCACTTAATCAATATTTTTGAGGCCCCTTAAAAAGCTACTTCAGCAAATTCGATGAATCATTTACTACCTTACATTGTGACGAAATAGGCAAAGCATGACATTTTCTTTTTGGAATCTAGCTGCCTGGGGCACTTGTGGAACAGGCCCTATGTTCTCTAGATCTGAACACTGGTGAGCAGTGAGGAAATATACACATGTATTACTATATTGGTTGAGGCTCCTGGCGTTGCCAAGGATAAACCTGATTCCGATCTCCACCCCTCTCTATATTACACCCCCCCCCCCCTTTCTCTCTCTCTCTCTCTCTTTTTCGCCAGTAGTTGGTGGGCGCTTCTGGTAGGGTTTCCTTCTGTCCTATCATTCTGCTACATTCTCATTTCTGTCTATCGTCTTGCTTTTTTTCCTAGCACAATGTGACTGTTATCCAAACTCTCTCTCTCTCTCTCTCTCTCTTTCTGTCCCTGTCTTCAATGCACTCTCCCATGGACATTACTGTAGGACTGGCGGTGATCCACTAAATTTGAAGACAAGTGCAGCAAAACGGAAGTTTTTGAAGTCAAATAAACACAATAAATGCAGAAAGAGAACAACAGTTTACACGCAGGGGACCAAAATGAATCGAAAAAATACATTAAAAAACAAAACAACAACAAAACTGACGGTATTTTATCAATGGTCGTGTCCTGATCTCTAAGTATCAATACAAAAAAAAACAACAATTGAGCCTCATACTGTCTGCAGTAGCAGCAGTTTAGTCCGTAACTGGTGCCTGGCATCGGCAGAGTGCATGTAACTGAAATTACCACACAGACGACACACACTATATTATAAAAACCACAGAAAATATGTGGGGCCAAAGCCAGGCTTGAAGCGAAGTCAGAAAACGGCAGGAAAGAAAAATGCGTATGTTGGAAAGCCTTGGGCAATAATAATAAGATAATGGTAATTAGGTCGATTTATATATAATTATAGCGCGCTTTTCCTAAAGTCTCAATGCGCTTTATCTTGGGAGAAAAAAAAATAATTATCGATTCTCAAGCACAAATGCTTACAAACACTACACATGCGCACGGTCGGATCCATGCATGTATGCTAGGCATACACATACATACACCCCACCCCCACACCCCAAGACCAGAAGTGGCACAGAAATTCCACATCAACAGTCAAAATACTTTTCAAACAAATGGGTTTTTGAACTATTTTTAAACCCGGCACAAGAAATAATTCAGAGACCATACAATAAAACGTACGGGAAGCGGAAAGACAACACAATCCATCTTCCCATCCACCTGTATGGCTGACCAAAATAGAAATGTTTCTCAACTTCTAATGTAACGATGCAGATCAGAAGTGAGCATGAATGTCATCACACAACAGGCATGATGAAAGCTTTCAATATGTTCAAACTTCAATATAAAGGCAGCAACTGTTTGACAATAAAAAATATTTTTAAAAGTCGTTCTGTAATGTTCAAACAATCACTTTTTGGTACTAATCAATTTAACATGTAATACGGGCTTTGAGCAAAATGATCAAAACAAAACACAAAACTTAGTAAATTTACTCATTCAGCATAATTTCCAAGAGGTGACTATTACATACTCTGTGTTTAGCATTTAAGATCTGAATCAGAGGTAGATTTTACTGGGACAAAAAGCCTTTGGTTATATAATAATAAAATCGGCTTGCAATATCCACATTAATATTGTAACTAGTTCAGACTTTCGGTTTTGTCTCACGCTGACAAAGAATCCAAGAAATAACAGGGGAAAAATATACCCAGGTTTCAAAATCTGATCCTGAAATAAATCGCAAATATCCATGGCAACCAGACAACATCCCCAGCCAGCAACATTATAACAAAGAAGCCCGCGGGGATTAATGCTCGGCAATAAGAAAATCCTGCTAGACTTCATAAATAGATGGAGGCTCTGCCTAATTAACTGTGCACTCACAGAAATTGCTAGTGTCGCAGTTTACCAGGAAAATGTTTGGATCATTTCATAAAATCTCAGATGTTCTCAGTTTTCTTCCCCCTCCTCTCCCCAATATTCTCAGAACCTTTTAATCTTCTTGGAGTTCTTCCCTTGCCACTCTCACACTTTGCGGAGGTGAAAAACGTAATTAAATCACGCAATTCTTTCATTTGTCTGATGGTGACTCCCCCCCCCCCCTCCCCTCCTATATACTATGATGAAACTTATGAACTGCTAAAAATAAAGACCATGTTTAATTTTTTTTTTTAAATACACATTCTGATACCATATGCCAGACGCAAAATATTTCATACTGTCAGTCAGCTGTTGGAACCGTGTTGAAAGCGGCCTTTGAGGGTGGTGTTAGGGGCTGCAGCATTCAACATAGAAAGCTATAGCTGAACAGAGAACACAATTCAATATTTTCTCTATTGGGCTTTATTATAGGGTTCATGCAAAGTCTTGAAAACTAATTTTAAGGACTTTTTAAGGACTTCCTAAGGACTCACAGTAAACAAATTAAAGACCTGTGTGCCCGTGACCAAGAAATATTACAATACAAGCGGTGTGCAGCACTCATCGAAACCGAATGTTTTCTGTATCCAGAGTTCAAACATAGTAAATTCACTCTGAAAAGTTCAATTATTTCAAAGTAAATGCAATTATCCAGTGTGCAATTGGAAGATTTGAATCTCAAATGTTTCAACTGAAATACAAATTTTAAGGACTTTTTTACGGACTTTGGCATCATTTTCAGAATTAAAAAAGGACTTTTTGAGTACTTATTTTTTCTTTTATGAAACTTAAGGACTTTGAGGGCTTTTAAGGACCTGTCCTGTTTAAAAATTAGACTGCCATCCCTGAACAACAGCACCAAAGGCTAGTCTTTAACAAGATTCCAACCACCGACCAAGTATCCACTTTAAGATCACACGCAGAGGTGTTTCTGTCTAGAAACTTCATGTTCATGTTATACAACACCAAGCACATGAGGCAACTCTCTAATTTGGTTATTATGCCCAATGTACAACCCACATGAAACATCAAATCAGGAAACACAATAACCACATTGAAATGTCAGTACATGTTAATGAACAGTTCTAAGCACTACAGTACACCCATCTGTCCACTTACTGCATCCCTGGGCTAAATCTGGCCTTCCCTCACCCCATTTCAACACTTTTCCCCCCTACCTTAATTCTTTTTTCCCCAGCTTGGATAATTACTAATAAGGTTTGTGTATATGGAATGGAGTGATGTAATTGTAACACAGATGAATATTTCAGGCTTATATAAGTTAATACAGAACTGGAAGTTACCTACCTCAGCTTCAAGTTTTAATATTACAAAAAGGAATCACTCGCTCCTGTCAATAAAAAAGTCAATTGCCACCCTCATTAATTCAGCACAATTGGAATTTTGCTCCCTGCTGCCTTTAGAGGCTGATTTCCCTCATTAAAATAATGATATTAGACACATACAACATCTGGAAAGGGATGTTTCATGTAAATATTTTATGGTCTAATAATGAAGATGTTGGGAATGTAAATAAAAAAACAACTGAGTCCCAAACCCAAACATCACAACTCTCTCTTGAATCAGCTGTCTGAGAAATGTCGATGTCATAGTGTTTAATTTGAATTTTGTTCATTTAAGGGAGCCAGACAGTTACTCACCAGTGCATACATCTCTAAATTTATATAAATGTATCTTATTTCGGCAAACACAAACTAAGTGCTTTTTGGCTATATATAAATAATGTGATTAGACAGTTTTTACTTTTTTTTTTTTTTTTTTTGTCAGAGGGTTAAATAAATTGGCACTGATAATATCACTCAGTACTCCACACAGATCTTGATTCTTACAACAGTGAAACGGAATTAATACTATTAGACTCTAGAATTGTTCCTGTTTCTATGCCGAATTCGTTGTCAGACAAATTTTATGAGTTCGTGATCATTACACTGAACATGTACTTTTTTGCCATCAATTGGTACTTTTTCACCACAACAGCAGGTTGACTACTTTTGACATTTTCATGTTGGAAATCAAAGCGCCACAGACATCCACCTGTGCATTATATTTGAGTGCCAGAAACAAGCTGGTTCCTACTCACATTGGCCAATCAATGAAATTGGCACAGGCCACAATAACACCAACATTGCGAAGACAATTTTCCATTAATAATAATAATAATAATAATAAATGGCATTTATATAGCGCTTAACCCTGTTCCACAGGCTCTAAGCGCTTTACAGAACTTATTTACTACTTTACAAATGCATTCACTCCCACATTCTAATTGTACATAATATGCACACAATCTCATGTCAACCACAGAGCAGAATGGAGCTGCCTGCGAGGCGCTAAACACACTGCACTGCTTCTTTCCCTCTCGCTGTCTCACTCACTCTCTCTCTCTATCTCGGAGCAAATTGTAACGAAGCCTGTTAGGCGCAGATCACAACTCACAACAGTTCACAACTCACAGCAGTTCACAACTCACATCAGTTCACAACTCACAACTCAAATAATATTTGAAAATTTATTAATAACAATATAATTATATTTTAATAATGAATAATAATAAATTTTTGTTGTTGCTGGTGGGGGAGGGGGGATGATATGGATAAATCCTAATCTATTAATTTCAATTTCAATTTTGCCCGGGCAGCGGCCTTTCGGCCTGCTCTTTACGATTTCCAACTGCCAAGGTATCTTTAACGTGCGCAACGTGCACACGGGCCCTCCGAATTTTTTTGTCCTTATCCGAGAAGACTAGGTACTCGATCCTACCCCCCAATAGGACCAGGGACTTGAAAATATGAGAAAAATCCAATTTCCAACATGCCTGCACTGCCCGGGTTTAGAACCCGGGACCCTTGGCATGAGAGGCGAGCACCTTGCCTCTAGACCACCTTGTCCCCAACAATAATGCGTGCGGTGCAAGTTAGCCTTGGTTCTCTGCATAAATGTACATGCGTACAACTATCCACCATAAACACTGATTTCCTGGTTGATATTTGCATGCACAATACACAATTTATTCCAGCATTTTCAGAAAACTGAGTCAAAGTTTGTTTGAAATGAACCAGTGCAAATTTACCAAACTTAAACAGCCTACTTAGAAAACAGATAATTTAAGCCTTTAGTTGACATCGTCACATGTGACATGCTGATGACAATTCTCCACCCCACTTCAGTTAATCGCTACCCCAGCTGTCTGCAGCTACAGTAATTCAGGCTGACTTTACCAAAAACATTTTAATTAACACCAGAGCAAAAAAAATTCTTTTACACCTTTCACTGTGCACTTTCCCTTACCTTCTTGCAATTTAAGGTTTGCTATAATATTAATCTTTATGACTATCAGAACCATTTTCTGAAGGCGTCTGTGGTGTAACTTTTAATCTTTTATTTATCACAAATTTCTCTGGAATAATTTCAACTTCTAGTTCATGCACAAGCAAAAACTGAAGGGAAAATACATGCTGTGACCTTTTCATAGTTTGGTTCACTATGGTGGCAAAAAATGACTGGGGGCTAGTGAATTTATCCAACCAGTAGCAAGTAGTTCCACCTTCGTTCCTTCATAAAACAACAATACATTAAATCGTTTAGTTTTTCAGTTTTTGACAGCTAGACTAAGGCTTCAAGATGAACAATGTGGCATCTGCTTGTGATTTGCCTCTGAAACTAAGGACAAAAGAAAGGCAACTTAAATCTTACATCTATCCAGATCTAGTCATATTTTAACCCCCAAAGGCGCGCTCTACCCATAAAGCCAGTCAGTGACCTTGTAACTCGCGGGGAATCTTACCTGGGTCGCACTGACCCTTGCGATGACCACACTACCACTGTGCATGTGGTTTGGTGATTGGTCTGTATTTGATCGATATGAAAACATTCGTTGCTATGCCTTATCATCATGCTTGATGGTGAATTAACCGGTGAAACCTTTGTCTTGAACTCTAGTCTCTAAGTCTTTAACCAATGATCTGACTTATGATACCAAACTGAAACTGTAATTTTCGTGAGAACAAAGCGTGATAACTAGCCATGCCCCCCAAGCCCTAAACAAATGGTTTCATCCAGGTCGGCACTTGTAGTTGCATAACCAGTGTGCATTTGGCGCAAAGGTCATTTCAGAGCTAGTTGGTGATTGGTTCTTAAAGTTAAATACAGACAACTCTAGATGATGGTCAGCTCGGGAAAAAATCAGAGATAATGTTGCAAATTTGTTGAGCAACAGTATGCATGTCAATGTTACACCTTTTGAGAGTGTGGGGAGAGCCTCTGAAGCTTCTAAAGTCTTTGTGATTCCGACCAGTGGTTCACTGACGTTAACATCTTGTTATAATGTCTTTGATTTAGAAGAGATAGGCCTATAGTGAGGAAAAAGACAGTAATTTGAGTAATTATGTCTCAAAGAGGTCGGTGACCTGGAACGTGAAAACAAGCTTTCCGCGCGGCACTGTCAGCTTGACCCCATCTGTGTTTTCCACACCTGTTGCCGCAAACATGTGGGAACTGGACAACATGCTTTGCCTAGGGTAAGGGTTAACATGCGATGAGCTCTGCTGTAAAGGGATGAAAATGGAGCAATAGACTAGTTATAATCTGAAGTGGCCAGTTTATCCCACAGCCACGCTTATTCGGAGACGTCTGCTCTTTAAAATGACGTTGGATCGAACTATCGACACCAAAACATTTTTGATGGCGAGAGCTGTCTATGGAATACAAAATCGCCCAAGTACCATAACAAGCAGAAGAGAACCAAAGTGTCCAAAGCCCTCTGAATTTTAGCGACTGATGAAAGTCTAGAAGGATCAGATTAACTTCCCATGTACATACATTGAAAAGCTGAAACGAACAATTCCTTCGTTCGACGAGTGAGAGACCAGAGGAGGTCACCCGAGCATCCATCTCAATCACATGATCAAAACAAATGATGCGCATCACTTCTCATTCAGAAAATGGCTCAGTATAAACAAACAGCGTGTCGAGGGAGAAATCAGAAAGCCAGAGGAGTTCATCCTCCACTGCTGCTTATTCCTTTTTTCTATTCCAAAAACCTACCAGAAGAAACACGCCTGCCGAGTTGGGGTGGGGGGCTGGGGGTCGGGGCTCCACATGATCTGACTTTTTTTTTTTTTGGTCACTTTCTTCTGTGTTTTCCCCCACTGATCATCGTTGCTTTGCTCCAGAGTATAAAACTGTGACTAGGATTTTTAAAGTATTTTTTACAAAATTTTTTAGATGAATTATTATTATTATAGCCAATTTTGTCGGGTGTGAAATCACAGAGAAAGTCAGACAGGGCAAATAAAAATGAATTAAACTTTCATGTAAACAAAAAAAGTAATAAAACAAAACATGACAAATAGATCCAGGTTACCGTGGAGAAAGATGAGCTGTTCAGTTCACATTGTCTAAAAGAAAATCATTTCGGCTACATTTTTACAATTTGATTTACATTTTTATTTCTGTCCCGTTCGGTGAACAGGAATAAATAAAATGAACAGGAATAAATAAAGTAATGTGGAGCACACTAGATCTAGTAACATTGATCAATTTCCTCACTACATCAATTTTGCAAAAAATCATTAAAAAAAATTTTTATTTTTTTTCCTAAATAAAATATGAGCAATCTTTAAAAAAAAAATTTGCCCCGGCGTGGGATTGAATCCCGGACGGACCGGACCCATAGTCTCCGACTGATAACTACAGATGCTAGCCATTGTGCCATCGCAGACTGCGGAATACAGGAGAACTTTTCCATAGTAGACACCACAAAATCAAGAAACCCTCAATCTGCGAATAAGCACTTCGATGGACGAAAATTTATAATGTTTAAATGGAGCAATAGCCTAGTTATAATCTGAAGTGGCCAGTTTATCCCACATAGTTGATGTTCCAGTGTAACACTGTAACCATTACACAAGAGAATGCTATCTGAGACTGAAAAGATAAATGCCTGTCCTGGATAATGAGTGTACAACTACAAGTCTGTTACTCACTTACTGTTACAAAAAGGGCTTACCCAGAAGATGAAGTTGAACACCATCATCAGTGTCTTCATGCATGTTACAACTGGTGCAGTAGACAAAGCAGTATCCACTCTTCCCTTTGTCATCTTGATCTTTTTGTTTCCAGCGACAGCTCAATTCACCAATCTAGCTTTGCCCAATTTATCCAGACCGTGCCAGTCCTTTTGCCTGCAACTGCAAGTTATTGCCCGAAATGTAAATGAGGAGGCGACGAAACAATTATTGCTACGGCACCTGTCTATATTGCTAACATTTTCTTTTGCAGTTAGCGACAAGTAACTCACACAACTACACGCGCTCCCTGTTAGTAAGACATAGTTTGAACCTCTCTATTTTGATTCCTTTCTCCTCCACACAACAATAAGTAATATCTAAGCCCTTAGATCAATGCAAATTAGTCGACATGTCAATATAAATAGGCCTATATCTGCACGGGCTGCCATTCTCTGTTTTTCTTCTTCAAGTTTGAAAATTGCAGTGCTGAAGAGCTAAATAGAATACAATTTACTTGTAGCAACTGCTCTGAAATTTTTATGTTAGGTCTCAGTCGCAATAAAAGTATAGAAATAACAAAAGAAACAAAAGAAATTTAATTGGCCAAGACTTGTATGTTGTACAAGAACCGTAACAATAGCAGTCATGCGCACTCTGTCTCTAGGGGTTGACAAGTTAGAAATCCGATCAAAATATTGGAGAGAGGGCACATGACACCAGTCGTCACGGAAGCGAAAAGATCTCTAGCAACGCAATAATATTTTCCTTTGGGTCCAAGGTGCGTCCTTATGTGTTTTCGTGTTTTCTTATCAATGATCCTGTGATTTCCATACCTGTCACTCTGTTACAATTTAACTATTCAGTAGGCTGTTGAAATGAATGAGTGTGGACTGTTGTGCTCTCTAGGGCCTACTTATAGATCTAGATCTAGATCTAGTCACTAGGCCTATCTATAGAGAAGTTCTAGTCTACTACTGTACTACAGTCGTAGAGATCTAGATCTAGACTCTAGATTTAGATCTAGTCTAGATCTATAATTTTACTAGACTCTAGTCCTCTAGATCTAGATCTAGATCTAGTAGTAGTAGGCTACACAGCCTTTGGTGATCCCGTTGCTACTCTAGCCCGCCATCTTGATGCTTTTGGCAGGTTTCACAAAAATGACCCTCCGAGATAACTTAATCCATACCCTGCGCGCTACCCGTAAAGCCCGCTGCCCCGTCAGTGACCTTACTCACGGAGAATATTATCTGGGGTCACTGACCCGTGCCGCTAGACGATGACCACATACGCTGTCCACGTGCTTCAGTTTTTATTGATCGGTATGAAAACATTCGCTGCTATGCCTTATCACGCTTGATAATGAATTAACCAGCAAAACTTTAGTCTGTCAGTCTCTAACCAATAATCTGACTTATGATTCCAAAAAAGCTGTAGTTTTCGTGAGAACGAAGCATGATAACTAGCCACGCCCTCCCAAGCCCTACACAAATGGTTTCATCCTGATTGACACATACTAATAAACCAATGTGGGCATTTGGGGCAAAGATTATTTCAGAGCTTGTTTCTGATTGGTTCTTAGATACAGACAACTCCAGATGGTGGTCAGCTTGTGAGAAAATGAGATAATATAATTGCAAATTTGTTGAGCTTTACGGGTAGCGCGCAGGGTGAGCGTTAATAGCCTACCCTCGCAATCTTAACATCCACTGGTATTGAATCAACCAAAGTGTCAATATATGACAGACTAAAGCAGTGGGATCACTGAACGATAATAGTATCGAGTTCCGTATTTCTAGACCACCCAGATGTACCCAAAACTCATCCCTAAAATCCTGTCCTTATTATCCCTAACCCTTGACCTTTTTGTATTCGAAGTGTTTGTCCGGATATGGGTTTCTTGATTTGGTCATGCTTATTTAGTAAGATTTTCCTAACAATTAGTCAGGTTCCTCAGTAGCGGAGTGGTTAGCATCTCTGCCTGTCAATCACTGAATCAGGAGGTCGTAGTTCGATCCTCAGCACGGCGGTTTATTTTTTTTCATGTCTTTTTATTAGGCATCAATCTTTTTTTTTTATTTAAACCCAAGAACAATAATGGAAGAAATCCAGTTGTTGTTTTTTTTTTTTTTGCATTGATCTACACCTAGTAGGGGGGACAACTTGCTCTATCTCTTCAAATAAGGGTTGAACCTTGCACTAAAACATATACTCTTGTTTGTTGTATTTTCATTTAAAGTGATCCCCTGGGCGTAAGAAACTGCCGGATATATTTGGCTAAAGGGTGGCATTACGTATGTAGACGCGATTTTGTCCCCAATTCTATTTAGGTAATTTAGCTCAATTTTAACGGGGGTGGCGTAAGAAAATATTCACTACTTTCTCAGTTTTCTACCAAAAGCTTTGATACTCTACACACTTACTCTCAGATAGACAGGCCAGGAATTGAAAGCTTCAAATGTATTATTTGTTCATTATTCTGCATATAATGGGTCAAGAACTCTGTACACATAAAAAAATCTGAAAATTTCGAATAAATCATTTCGGATCCATGTTTATAGTGACTAATATGGTACTATCTAAATGTTTTTACCACAGATGTCTTAGAAAGATGCTACAAACATTTTTGAATTTGCTAATTGTAACATTAATCCCCCAAAAATATAAATTTAGAATTTCCAAACGTCCTAACATTTTTTGTATACAAGAATTATAGCACTCATTTCACCTGCTCGGCCATTCTGAGTACTAAGAACAACCAATACCACTGTGATAAATTTCTGTAGTTTTACCAATCTGTCACCAAAAAATTTCCTTTTGGATGCGCTCTGTGCTATTGTTACCTCTTAACAACAAATTGTTCTCAAATTGACTCAATATAGTTCGAGTGTGGCTTCTATGTAAGGCTATCTGAGCCTAGCGATTGGGCGTATGGAAAATGTTATTGCTGAATTAGGTTGTCAGATAGTTACTGATCTCGGTTCAGTTTGATGCCAAATGATGCCAGTCGAGTTTTTTTTATGAGAGGCCAAAATGTTTCGCAATCATCAGTAACAATGCCTTCGCAAGCACCGATCCTAGGTACCCACGGTACTGCAACACCAGCGATCCTTTGATGTTCTATCTTGTGACGTCACAATATCGATGCCGAATATCGATGATCCTGCACCCGATACTGTTCGATCTTGGGAAATATTGAGTGAGCTACAATTCCAGCTGACAGGAGGGCGGTAAACTAACTGATCAGCCTGCGGCGAGCTGGGCACTGAAATCAGTCGTCAAAGACCTCTTGAGATCAGCATTCACCACCAAATTCACAAGATGGTGGACCCTAGACATGCTTGAAGAGGAAACTGTGAAGTCAATGAACGACGCAATCGTGGTCAAACGGTTTCGCAGTGACTGTCCGTCATGGCTGTTTTTGTAATGGGAGAAAAGGGGGAGGGGAGGGGGGAGAAAGGGAAGATAACTGGTCTTTTCATTTGATTGCTGGCATATTTTTTTGCAGAAGATCAGAACAGCTACGTACACTGCAGACTATTACCTGCCTTTCGTACAGGGCTTCATCCTGTCCTCGTTAAGAGGTTTCTTTCCAGTAGACATGCTGTGCATCGCAAATTGGTGTGTGGCATAGCATGTGGTCAGATCTTTTCACTGAAACGACCTAAATGTTAAATGCCCCCCCCCCCCCCTCCCTCCCCGTTTCCCAAGGCTTCAGCAGAAAACTGATAAACCTATCGGTGGCAAAGTTATGTAACCACATATGAAACTGCATAAGTGCAAGGGACAGATTTACAAGAGGGAGAAAACAAAATAATTTCTTCAAATGCATTGCTTATCTTCTTACGTTTTTAACTGCAAATATTTGAAAGATTGTACTTTTCCTTCATCGGTAGAACAAACAAAAAAAATGAAATTTTTGCAAAGACTATGATAGAGTGTGTGGAATATTGGGCAAAAGAGAGTTGTCATCTGAAGTTGTGAGAACACATTGTTGTGCGATTCACGGTAGGGCCAGGGATATAGCTTCCACTCATGAGCTAAATATTGAACCTGGATTCAACTGTGCACGCATTTGTAACCTAACAGAGACTTTGTTCCCATTACAACTCATTCACTGTCGTCATCTCCCTTTGGTCAAATGGTGGAAATGCAATCTACCAGCAAGGCAGTGTTGAAACAAAGTGTGTAAAATTTCTACTGAAAATTTCACCATAGGGTTTCAGATGTAGTCATCCTTGTTGCCTGCGGACCCATGTGTAACAGGGCGACAGACAGGCAAGGTATAGCTAGCGTGGGAAGATAGCTAACGGCGGGGAGACAGAGTTATTGTAGGCCAGAGGGGGAAAGTAGCCGATGCAACTGAAGCGCTTTGACACCCGAAAAGGGTAGTGTTTACTTGACCGCCGTACTTGTCGATCAGATCACCTGGGAATTGCTTGGGGGGTAGAGCTGTTTCAATAGTATTTGACGTGGAGCCGACGGGGGTGGCTATTAGGATAACTAATGCACACTCGGTGGGCGTCTTGGGACGCTACCTGACTGGGTATAAATCCCCGAACGCTCCTTCGAACTTCAGACCGCTGAGAGCACTCACCAGCTTCGTGCCGAAGAGGAGACCACAACTGCAACTGTAACTTTGTACTAGTCTTGTGAGTGGGGAAGGTCAGGGAACCCGCAAACATCCTTTGTCAGAGCGTGGTATCTTTGGTATCTTGTCGGCATTTGGGCTGTTGCTGAGTGGTAAGTTAATTGTACGATGTATGTGTATTTTACTTAATGTTCATGATTGTAGAACCTAAATCTAGTGGGTTTACTTTGGTATAACTACTGCCTCTGAGAGAGTCACGGAAACGCCGTTATATATATGTTACGAAACCTTATAGGATGGGGTCCGTTAGAGAGAGCGTTATTCTTCGTGGGGAACGTGTAAATATCATTAAAACTGTATTGATCGTTTATTCTATTGCCTATATGGGAGCCTATGGAGTATGGGAGCTGCAGCCTGACTTATAACAGTGTCAGCGGTTAAAAGTGTTAATGATGAATATCCGTCATGGAGTAAGTATGGAAGTCATGCCTTCCAGCAGTAGATTAGGACTTTGCGATTGTTTTTCTACAGAGGAGGAAGAACAACACCTTCTTGGCTTCTCAACTTCTTGTACTTTGATTAACGACATCGTGGCTTCTTGGCTTCCCGACCTATTGGTACCTGCCGATACCTGTTGATCTAACTGCGCAGTCAAGCCAGGGTAGAGAGGAAGAACCAGTGCCCAGATAGCGCCATACACCCCTAAAGGAGAGGTTTCCTTATGCTGAATGTTCCCATGTGTTTTATAAAATGTGCTAGAAATTGAATATTACGAAGCCATTTAATTAGCATGTACTGATTTGCATCAACTTCATTCCATCGAAATTCACATGAAATTGTATGACCTATGTTCCTATTATTATTGAATGAATTAATAATTATTGTATATATGTAAGCAATACAGATATCGTTTGTTATAACTTATAGAAGAGAGATAGTCGATTATTTAGTGTGTTTGTGCCGTGCCCATCACGGCTGGTGTCAGAAGAAAGTTAGTGAGAGAACGTGGAAACATCACACCATGCCACGACAAGTTTCCCCAAACAAAGTGTCTGACTTTATCACTTCAGCGGTGAAGGGGCTTATCCTTCGTGATGAGAATGCTCGTATTCTGTATGTGGTTTTCGACCAGTGTTTCAAACTAAGTAGAAAGTCCTGCTGCATACCCCCCCTCTCCCACCCCATCCAGGGAGGACTCAATTGTCTTTTTTATCAACACTACGAAGAGCCGTCGCATCCCCAGCAGACCCTTGTTTTCACCGTCGTTACGTACGAAGAACAAACCAGACGGATGACTATCAGCCAGGTGAGGTCTCAGTAGCATTCAGTTAATACACATCGCATTGTCATAGGCCCAGACCTACAACCAGTACAATTGGGAGGTGGAATTCAGCACACATCTATCAATCACGAGAAAGCTGGTGTTATAGTGGGATATCACATGATTCAGGAAATCAGTGATGGGCATCATAACCTTAAAGTCAACTCAGACGACACAGGCGTACTGCCATATCTCGCTAACACGCCGCACGTAGAAATGCATACAAGTCTGGTCAATATAGTATCTTTCATGAAAGTATTATTGCCAACCAGTAATGTCATGTCCGTTAATATTGTTTGTCAGCATCCCCGAAGCCATCATGCTGAAAATCTTTGCAATCCGTGTCCTCACTGGGCGGGACACTGTTTTCTCGTTTGCTGTCACTGGAAACACTACAGTTCTTACCAAGTTAAAATGTAATGTTCTCTGTCTTCCAAGAGTTGGGAACACGTATTAAACAGAGGAAGAAATCATAGAATTCTGCTTCACTTCATAGCTTCGCTGCATCATCGGGCGCCGGGGACATTCTTGAGGAAAATACATCTTTTCAGCACGAAAATTGCAGCCAAGAGGTATGTCACAATAAAGCTCTTCAGCTTTTCACCATCTATGAACAGAGTCAGACACAATGTCTGGACGTCCAGCATCAGGTGTTATCGTGGAAAGTTGCCGGTGGCTCATTTCCAAACTTCGACCCTCTGCACTGTGACGACATGGTCTGTGGAGATGCAGCTGCGAGCACCAAAAAAGGCTCTTAACCTGTTTAGCTGCAGTTGCAAAACGAGCTGCAGCACAAGGTAATGTACAGTCCTGTATTCAGTTGTGCAAACGAAAGGAGACAACCTCTTTAGCAATCCTGTTAGGGATGTGGCAGCTGAGACGAATCCACCTGAAGACCACTAAAAACCAGTTTCCTACCTCATCGGTGAATTGGATGTGACTCACCTAAAAATGAGAATTCTCCCATCCCATTGAAGTTATTATGGTTGAAGTAATGGGGCATTGGTGAAACAGAGATGACATGAAAGAATATCATGAATGACCTGAATTACACATCTATTGATACGGTGGTGATCAGTTTGTAGGTGTCTTTGGAGACTAAATGCATTTGCATCACCCCTCACCCATTCAACAATGGTTTTGTTCGAATTAAGATTAAACAATTGGCACCATGTGTGTATGTCTATTTTGATATGCTTCTGTTTGTTTTTACAAACTCGATCATTTCCAACTGTACAAAAAACAAAAAAAAACCATTGTGAAAGTTGTTCTCAATTGTAATGTGAAGGACACCGGACCTTTTCAGTGGCGGCTATCTTGGAGTTCGTCATTTATTGAAAAACGTTCAAATTCTCACAGGTGGCATCGATCGGATCTAGAACCGGAATTTAATTTTCATTCAAACCAGCAGGAAACTTTCAATATACACCCAGTTACGAAACAGGGTATACTTAGGCCACGCTAAGACTGATAGTTTGTTGGAGGTTGTCTGCAGATCGCACTGGACAGCACTGAGGGGTTTGTTATTTGACTTGTTTCTCAAGCCCTAATATATCGTTTCCATAGCACATTCCGATATAATTCAAAATGAATGAACCTGGCTTGAACTGCAGTAATGAAACAACTAACTCTTGCTAGCAATAATATTATTGTATACATATCTCAGCATCAACAACAGACGTAACACACTATTACTAACATTTCTAAATATGTGAAGCAGTTCAGAGCTGATCCTCCAAATAGACGTATTACTGTAACTGCTATTATTAATAATTTGATCTTCAAATTGTTGCATTATGTTTTTCAAAAACTTATATAGGTACGTGTCTATGATAATAGGCAGTAAAGTTCAACCTAAGCCACCCAGTATATTTTATAAGATTTTTTAAAATATTGGACTCGCAATGTTCAGCGATATAAGGGGTATAGTTTTGATTTTGTCCAATAGATTTCTTGTAATAAACACAAATCAGCACGAATAACGTTCATGTGGTAGGAAATTGAATTCTTTTTAATTTGATGTACATTAAGCATGGGTATCTCTTTAATATTTGTCTTGGTACAACTTTATTTCTGTCATTTTGGCTGAAAAGAGCGCTAATCTGTAATGTCACATAAGGGGTGTTTTTGACGAATTTCTTAGCGTTGCCACCATTTATCTCATTATATCCGGCATTTTCAGTAGCCCAGAGTGGTTCTCCTAACATTTATAGCAAAATCAGGAGTATATATTTTTGTGCAAGGTTCCCGGCCATTTGACAGCTTGGCCCCCCTACTAACCTGTCAATCGGGGGACAGTGGTTCGATTCTTAGCCAGGTAGGGTTTTTTTTTTCTTCTTTTCTTATAAGTCTTTTTATCTGTAATCAATCTGACATTTGATAATTTAAAAAAAATCCAGTTTGCTTGTTTGTTTGTTGTTGTTTTTTGTCATTAGTCAACCCGACCTTTATCCGCTGATACTGTTGGCGGCCCAAGATCTGCCGATAGTGTTGCCGGATAAACCCAAGTATCCGCCGATAATATTGACGGATAAAGCTAGGCAGTATCCGTCGATAATGTTGACGAATAAAGCTGGGCAGTATCCGTCGATAATGTTGACGGATAAGGGCGGCCTTTTGTATTTTGATTGAAACTAATGAAAGGGCAGAGGTAGCCTGGCCTGTACACTAATAATAATTAATACTAATAGGCCTGTTTCGATCAGGATGAGCCCCTGGAAGTTCCTTCTTTATTTTTAGAAACCGGTGAAAAATGAGCCTGTAGCAGACTTCCAAAGTCTCTCCATTTTGCGGGAATATCCCCGTTTTAATGATATAACCCCGCCCTCGCTATTTTCCTTTGAAAAACCACCCGGAAATGGCAGGGGAAAATTCAGGCAAGTTTTGCATTTCACACGAAAATGACCGTACATAGCCCTTGATTGATATGGTAATACATGTATGTAGCACTATCAGACACAGGAGCTTGAATGGTCCTCACTCAAGTTGGGGTGAGGAGAGTTGGGTGGGAACTAACCAAGAGGAGGGGGCCTGTGCCCATTCAGTCATTTTCATCGATAACAATAACAGTGTGTAGAGACTAGTTGACTCCGGTGTGTCCAGTAAAATGTCAGATGCAGGTGTGTTATCAGGACGTAGGTAATAATTTACAATTTTATTAATACTCACAGACAGCACCATTGACCTAAATTACAGAGAATGTTACCGACCTTGTTAATTTGCATAGTTTTTAAAAATTATGAAAAGGCTTAGTAGCAGAACAGTCTGATTTCAGCTGCTCGGAGATTGCATGATCTGTGCTTATTGTTGTGATCGAGCAATAACCGAGTGTATAATAATAAAAATTAATTTCTTCTTGATTTACTAAGGTGTGTAGCTTATGATTTTAACTATGGCATGTACTGAGTCCCCGGAGGCCAAGAAAAAAAAAAGAAAAATGGATGAAATTGTAAGTTTTCGTACTTTATTACTATTAATTATTATTTATAGGCACAAAGGACAAGTGTCTGGAATTTTGCCAAAAGCAGACTAATTCCCAAATCAACGCTGTGTCCGACATGTTTGTGTTTCTTGGTCAAAGTAAATCCCCAAAAGCAACACAAAGTTCAGACCCGTTTGCTATAAATTTCTAAATTGTAATGAAAGTGCTTGCCTTGAAGTGAAAAACTAGCCGGTTAATGCAAAGAAAAACAATTGGTTCGAAGGGGCGAGAATTTCGCTAAAAAATCCTTGATTCTTGTGTACTGGTTCATAAAAAAACTTGATTATAAATACGATCAAACAATTGTTGAATCATCTTTCCTGCCCACCTTAACGTTGAGAGAGGCAGTGGCAGATTGCTTTAGTAAGTCACTCCTTGACGATGAGAATCAAGTAAAAAAGACAGGGGGGAAAAATTTTAGTTGAAACAGATGAGGTCAAATTTGGAAAAAGAAGATTTAATCGAGGTAGGGTGGGTCATTGAAGGGCAGGGGGGTTCTAGGGAGAATTTGTAGGGAAACAAAAGATTGTTTTTTAATTCCAGTTAAAAATCTTAACCACGCTGCTTGGGATCATCAAAGAACGAGTGTAAACAGGTTCGATTATCCACACAGACTGCTTTAGAAGTTACAGTAAACTCAGCCGCTGTGGCTGCACACACCTCACAGTGAATCATAGTGAGAATTTCATAGATCAGATCCAGACTCAGGCGCTTGTACAAACACAATATTACACAATAGAATCAACCTCTTGGGCTGTCATGAGGGCCCTGCCGTCCAGTATAACAAGGCAAAATAATTTTGCTCTGAAGTTTTGTGGTTGCATGGCCGCGATAAACATACGCTACGTTTCTTTGTGTTGCAGTTTTGGGCCTTTTATTTTTGCACGACGTTGCAGACTAAATGACTGTTTCAAAAATTGTAAGATTAATTTTCTCAAGTATCAACTAATCCAGCCCAGTCGCGTTTGTAGACTGATTGTGTAGATTCAAGTTTCAGGTATTTTAAATAAAAAGTTGTAAAAATGTAAAATACAATGATCTTTGTTAATTGGCTCACTGAAGTAAGTCTACCGCACCGCACCGGGAACGATATTGATATGCATTAAATTCCGTGTGCGCCATTTCCCTTCAAGAAATGAGTGCATAGTGCTCTGGTGCGCATGAAACTGTTGCAAGACTATAGATTGTAGACAATTTTAAAGTGAGAGAGAGAGATATATATAGAATATATCGCTGATAATGCCGGGTACCTCATGTAGTAATTAATAAATTATCAGTGCAGAATCCCAAATGTTTACAAGGTATACTTAATACCAGTGCATTCAAATTTTTATGTTCCCAATTAGATGCAGTAATATCTACATGCTACAATAAAGTCTTCCTTCACATTTCTAAAATTGCAAAAAAAATTAAGAGCTTTCTGGTGGGCCTTCATGTTTTGTTGTTAGCCAGAGGATGAAATTAGACACCGTCACTAATTACTATTGTTTTCACCTTCTCAACGCTTTTAAAATACAGTAGACTGCTGTTGGAAACTGCACCCCAAAATTCAAATTTTTACTAAACAGTATTGTGAGCCTGTTCAAAGACTGAAAGGCTTTTGATACAGTGTCCTTACACTACCATGGTCTACATTTTATTCAGTATGCAGTCTGTGCAGTTTGATTAGCAACCGAACATTTAGGATTCAAATTCTGTGCGGCATACCTCACCAGGAATTCACCAGAGGTGCAAATATCAACTTGTAACCAAAGCAGGTTTTTGTTGACAGGTTGTGTTGGTTGTTCGAGGGCTGTCATTGGCTGATTGGCTCTTCCTCAATATGTTAAGATAGCAGTTTCATAAAGATTGCAATATACTTGCTGTGGCCAGCAAATACTCAAGTGCATTGGAAGGACTGAATTATAATGGTGTGAGAGAGTCACTGCACATTTCATTGAGAATGGCCTGTCCAGACTGGTTCAAGCTTAGCTTGAGATTATCATGTCTTCTTTTGTGTTGGGAGAATAAACTGGTATGTGATTCAGGGTTTTTGTGGCCATAACTTTATTCATGATGCAGGTGGGTTTTTTTTTTTACACCTGTGTGTCTATAACTGTAGGTGGATTTAACAAAACTTCTTTGTCTTTAAAAAACAAAATAAAATATTTCCGAGAGGATTTCAATCCAAATGTTTTAACTGAATGCAGAAAAATGGCCAATCTTTTAATAGCAATTCTCGATTTCCGTTGAAAAATCTTCCCGTTTTTGGAAGGTTTTCCCTGGAATTTGGTCATTCACCTCAAGCCCGATTTCGTCAGATCCACTCACACGCAGTAATAATGTGTATAATTATATTGATTTATCATAATTTATGTTGTCTTTTTTTCTGTTGTGAACTAGCTTTCATTGATCTAGTGTAACCAGATCCAGTATACGAGTGTTGTCATTGTCACAGTCAATGTAACTTAACACATAAAATTGTTTTTTGGTTTGTGTCTATATAATATTTTTTTTTAAAGATCTATCAGGACTACAGATTGTTAATATATTATGATGTAGTCATTGGAAGTTTGGTTTTTTAAATTCTTTTTTGAGGGGAGTGATGTCATGTTGATGAAAATAGTGTTAATATTAATAATATGCAGCTTAGCTCTATAGTAGCTCTTGTCTAACGTTTTCACTTTGAAAGCTTGAGTAAGTCTTATCACTGCATGTAATATCACTCAGTGACATACCACTGCATATGCTGTCAATGTAGGAAAAAGCCTTAGCTGAAACTAAGATAAAGAAAGGGGTATCGCTTCTGACAAATCACAAAACTAGGTCAGTGCAGTAAATAAGAATTGGAAAGGGCCACATGCACAGTAGTTGCCGTTTTTGTGACATACAGTTAAGGATTGGTCAGTGTCCTACATTAATTTAACATGAGAAAGAATACTTTGGACTTTCCATTTATTTTTACAATATATTAGAAATACATTATTTGTTCTATTAAATATATCTAAAAGTCTTCATCGGACAATATCAAATTGATATTGTTGCTGAATGGTCAAGCGAAAACGTTCCCACGACCCAGGCCCTTACCCATGACCACCGAATGTGGAGAGGGTCGGTGCAACACTCACTAGTGCAGCGCCGCTCATGTAATCATGACTCCAGAAGTCAGAAAAAGTTAAGGGACCCACAATGATCTAAAAGCCTAAATTAATTTTTGTGTTTCACTTCAGTTAGGAGAGAGCTATGTTGAGACGAAAACCTACCCGCATTGAGTTGAAGATTGCAGATCTGGAAGAGTATGAGGCAGTCAAGAAGGAACGAGATGCAGCAGCCAAATCCGCCAAAGTTGATCCGGCACTCACACCAGAAATGTACTCGACAAAAAGCCGTATGGAGGTTATACATGCAAGGATTGGGTACGATCCCAAACCCATGCCACAGCCGTCCACTTTACCCCATTAGGTAAAACTGCTTTGGTTGTTGTTGTGAGAAAGTATCCTCAGAAGAATTGAAAAAGGGGCCATCATAATTCATAAAGTACTTATGCTCAAATTTGGTGATTTTTGTTCACCCTTCCCTTCTTGTGCACCTTTCATATGCTTGGCTTCACAATAGACCCCCACCCTAGTGCGCGAGCGAGCATGCACTGTCATTAAAAATGGTGAATGACCATGATATCTTGAAGCTTTAAATGGCATTTGCACATCTATTTAACCATTTCATTAGGAACATAACCTGTATTTGATTTACTGTATAATCCTACAATATATTTTGTTAGGAAAAAAAAAGTACATGTAATAAATCTAAGATTAATTCATTACCATTTAACTAAAATGCCTGTGCGTGCTTCACTGTGCCCCACAACCCTTATGTGCACTTGTCATATGCTGGGACACAAAGTTATTGAATTCAGTGTAGGTGCAAACATGACATTCTCCAAAAACTGAAAGAGAAAACACCCCCTGGGACCAGCGAACCATGAACAGAGGTATCATATTACTTTCATCACTGACGCCATCGCTATAGCAGGCAGGTACAGACATGTTGAGTTTACTTAATCAAAGAATTACAGATAGTGTGTCAATGTTTGGTATAGTCTTTTCAGGATTTTGGTGTCTTTGGATATCTGCTTTCAGGAACACATGGTAATTTCATTTCACTCTCTCCCATCTAACTTCAAAACATCATGTCACCATCCTTAACAGGAAATATTGTTATTTTGCCAGAAGTGTTTGCCAGACATTGTTCTCATGCATAGTGCTCCACTTGCGCTGCATCAGTCCATTTGCAAGCAAAGAAATACCAGCCTAGACATATTTGTACCTGTTTATTCTTTTCATGAATAAAAAAATTAGTGATAGGAATATTTCATTGTTGTAGAATTTGGTCACTTTTTTTTTATTCAACACTGCATCCTGAATGTCAGTTTCAACGATTATAAGATTAATTTTCGGCGGTGTCAAATAATCTAACTAATCCATTCATTTCTGTGTCAAACTAATAATGTTCACTGGAGTTCAAGGTAAATCTTTTTAAAGATACTGTTATACTAGTAATAGTAACTTACAGTGTAAGATCCAAGGATCTTTTCTTGGCTCCTCTTGATAATCCCAGGGCATGGGAAACTACTTGACATACATTATGTTTGAAAATTAATTAGATGGGGGTAGGATGGATAAAAAGGGGGGATTGGGGAGAAGGAGAAAAGAACACCGATGAAAACAAGACAAAGGGAGTAAGGTTGAATTGAAATTCAATTTTTGTCCTTGGCTCGTGAAATTGCAGGTTCTTTACTAGTGTGATAAAATTGATTACCTAATCTTAAGATGACATTCTCAGATCAACAGATTATCTCAATAATACTTGATAATAGTGCAAATATTACAGGAAAGTGTAAACTGTAATAGGTCACGTTGCCCTTTATCCCAACAAATTTATGCTCTTCTTATCAGTACTTGTTCCTGAGTGGCTAGGTAGGGAAGATAGCGCTAAGCTTACATAAACTATAACAGTGGTTCCCAACCTAGGGCAGATTTACTCCCAGGGAGTACATTTCCCCTACCAGGGGAAGTGTTGATTCTGGATTTGTACATTTTTTTATTATTAGTATTGTCTAGTTATGAAAGCACTTAGCAGCATTAATGACAGTTTTAAAAAATTTGGTTATTTGAATTGATTTTCTGAGGTGTCAACTAACCTAACCCAGTCACTTTGGCATTATTGACCTTTTAGTGTTTCCACAACCATAGCTTGATCAACACGGGTGAGAAGATCATTTGAGAAGATTCACCACAACAGTTTTATTACAAAAAAATTCAGAGCTCACGATGTGAGCGCTTCTTGATCTTACACGCTCACAATTGACAGACACCATACAACAAAGACGTAGGACTTACACATATACATAAACATACAGGAAGTGACGACACAACACAATTTACAACAAAACAGGGAAATCTCGGTCCGCAGACCAGTCTTCACTGTTCATGTCAGGGTCACAACAGAGGGGCACCACCACCTATTGTGTTTATTTAAGTTCTAGACAAATTTGTTCAGAGTAAAATATAAAATACAGTGATATTTTTTAATTTTGTGGTCCCTTTTATAAGCCCACCGCTCTGAAGACTGTATTAGACACATGTATATTCATTTTTGTCCAATTTTCTGACCCACAAATGAATGGGCATATGAGATTGGAGCTGTTGTATGACTGTATATATTAATGGGAAACTTCCTAGATCAGAGAGACACAGACCTGGGAATATAGGTTTATCCCGGGCAATGTCAGATACCTCATCTAGTATTTCAACAAAACAAAAAAAAAGCTGAAGATGAAAAGAAAATCTGAAGTATGCTGGAAAAAGAACTAAGTATAGTTTTAACTTATTCGCTACAGTAAGCCAAATATTTGGCTCACCACAGGTTTTCGTATCGCTGCTTGACTGGACATCAAGTTTCCAGCGCTAATAATACAAATCTAAGCCAACTTTTCAATATATCAAATTCTATTCTGGTTCATTGATTTTCCTGTACTTCTGTGTTATAATACGTCAAGTCTTGTGTCCATATTGAGTGACAGAAAAAGCATCTTTGAACCACCCCTAACTTTCAAACTGGATAGTGGTTGAGAGTTTTCGTTGACACCCGCAAAAGTTACCATAGGCAATGAGTTAAAATTTCCCTTTTACTTTTGTTGGTTGCGTTATTGAACAAAACAGCGGGTGTGTGAATTTACTTTTGGAAAGTTGCCAGGGGTACACGTGAAGAAAAAGGTTGAGAACCTCTGATTTGTGACACAAGACTTAAAGACTTTCTCAGCATTAATTACTTTAATGTATATAAGAAGTTACAGGCCGTGAGGAGAAAAAAAGATAAGCTGCCTTATCACCTGATGCAATTTTTAACTGCAAGGTCAATGTCAGTCTGTACTTTTGACTTTAACAAGCTGTATCATGTTCAGACATAATTATGAAGTCTCTGTAGTATGCACAGACACATAGATAAAGGCTTGTTTGCTTTGAGAGTTTACAGTAAGTTTGATATTGTAATCCGAGGTTAAACACTCTTGTTGGGTGAACAATAATTATAGTGCTAAAAGAATTTTCTTCCTTTAGCCTAAATTCTAGGAAATTAATGATCTCCACTTGTTTTTTAAAACATGCTGTGTCCTCTTCTTTGGATACATTGTTAGTGGCATAGAATATCAAGTTGTTAGTTATTTTCAAAACTTTATCTTTGCAATTAGCCTACTGTGATATTATTCATTAGTTCTATGCTCTGGGAAGGAATTATGTCATTGGAAATAAATTGGATTATTAATTTGAAGTTACTAAGCAAGCAACAAATTGTTCAGTGTAGTGTTTGTGTTCCAATGAGAGGGACACTCCTGCCAAATCGGCAGATTGTAGAGAGTTGAGGCAAATTGAATTTGTGATGTTACTAGATGGGTACCAAATATTGGCATTTGAAGGGAAGGAGAAAGAAAATATCTTTTTTATAGATTTGTGCATTATTATACAGTGGTTTATGGTTTTTTTCAGGTTAATCAAATCAGATGAAAACAATGCAGTGCCTGCAGTCATTGAGAACCGTCAGTATCTCTGCCAAAACTGCCTCCACCATCGTTCAGTCATCAAGATGCTTCTTCATGACAAAACAGGGCAGTTTCAGCCAGGCTAGGGCTGCTGTTGCTGTGAAACATTGTTCATCTTCATCATTCTTTTCCAAGCATCCTAGGAGACTGTGTTCATTGAACCAATGCAGTAGTTTTAGTTTTTGTGAATCTTTTCTGTGTATGCCAAAAGTGACAACTAGTGATTGCAGATACATTCACACTGGTGTTCTAAATAGAAGTGGGTATAAAATATCTTCAAATGACAAGGACGAATTTCTGAACATCGAATCAAGTACGAACCAGCTGACTATTCCCTACATCTGGCTGCGAGACCATTGTCGATCCAGCAAATGCTACAACCATTCAACCAATCAGAAGAATGTTGATCCTGACCTGCTGAAAAGAGATTTAACACCGTCCACGGTTAAGCTCTCTCAGGACAAGGAGGGTATTATAATAACATGTAAGTTTTCTTTTGTCAAGCACACTGTCTCTTGTCTCTGCGAAAAATTGTCTTTTCTGTTCAGCTTAAGGAATGCCGTGGTTCTTGACTGTAAATTCTCGGAGGACCAGGACAGTGGCAAATTCACAAGACAATGGACCAGGAAGTTTAGATTTTTATCATAGCCTGTTTGCTCGGAATGAGCATTATGTGTGTGCATGAAGACATCGTATTGTGAATAGTTTAGTTGAAGTACTCATTTGTCCTTTTTTTGTGTGTGTGTGTTTGTGACATGTTTTCATCTTTATAAGTGATACTGTGATTGACTTGAGACTCGACATGTTTCAGAATCAACTGAACTATTATTGGTAAGAGGAAGCTCTTCATTTCCTAGGTGGGAATTATCCTCCTCATTTCTAATCTCAGCGATTTTCATATGCTCTGAGCCTGTGTATATGCATGTATCATCATGTAATCATGAAATACACATGCAAGTTTACCTCTAGATTCAGACTTATCAAGTGGTTTCAGTCCATTGTCAGTCCCAATGAAGGTTTTACCAATTCCTACATTTGCAAGTGATGTTCAGTTAATGGCTGAAAGAAGATTGTATGAGGAAAACGGGTCTGACTATGATTCTGACCTTTCAAACAATTACATGTATTTTGAACAGTTCTCTTTCAGTCCAGTCTCTTTTCTGATGACAGGGCGATATTTTACATTTTGTGACGAAATTATGCTTTCTTCCGAGTGCATTGGTGTTATTATTATTAGTGTTTAATTAGAATAACTTTTTATCTCTTCAGGGCAGGATGGACATGTTTCAGAATTTACGTTCAACTTTCTGGAAGAGAATTTCTATCCAGGATATTTATGTAGACGTGAACGTAAATTGTGGGACAAGAGCATCAGTAGTGAGAAGTTGCCAACTGTGTCTTACCAAGAGCATATGAGCTCAGAGAATGGTCTGAAACAGTCTTTGAGTAACCTGGTCAAATATGGCTTTACAATTGTGAATAAAGTAAGTCAGATTTGTTATTATGGGTCATTCTTTCAGGGGTCTGTTTTGGCCATAAGTCATTATTCCTAAGAATTTTAAGAGCTAAATACTTTTAAAGACACTAGCTGTGTTTTGTGTAGGCCTACCGTACATGGTACAAAAATATTCTCACATTTGTATGGTTTTTTTGGTAATTTTTAGGGACGGGGGTCCTTTGTTGACTGAAAGCTTGTGTTGTGTTTCCTTTTCATTTCTAATTTATTGTGATATTTCTTTTTTCTTTCTTATCTGAGGCTTTGTAATATACAGCTCCTGTTTGCTTGTTCTTGTTTGGCCCCATCCATCCACTGCAGGATATGGCCCTCTGCCTGTGATCTCCATTCTGCTCTGTTTTTTTGTCCATCATGTCCATATCTGTCCACCTGTCTGCACAATGTCATCTCTCTATCGTCTCTTGGGGCATCTTTTTGTTCTTTTCCCTTTTCTAGATCTCCATATCGTGCAACGCTTTTTCTCTTTGCTTTTCTGTGTCTTGAATCAGTATTTACAACTATATGATCTTCTACTCCCACCCCAGGCTCCAGCCAATCTGGAAGGGACCCAGGAAGTTGTGGAGAGAGTGTCCTTCATCCTGGAGACAATGTTTGGCAGATTGTGGTCGTTCACTTCCAATGCTTCACGCAGTGATACATCCTACTCCACGCAGGGGCTGGGTGCTCACACTGATACGACCTATCTTACCACACCTGCAGGGTAAATATTTATTTCATATCTGGTCAATGTTCTGTGCTAATGGCATAAGATTAAGACATTTTTGTCACTTTTGAGATGAAAAAACTTGTTTCTTTTTCCGTCATTTGGTGACTTGTATAAAAAGAGGTACATTACAAACAAGACGCAAGACCTACAAGCAAAACGAACGATAACAGACCCTACAAGTCCTAACCTATATTACAGAAAGTTTAAGAAGAAGACAGGAGAGACATCTTCCTAAAGAAAAGTGAGGAAGTAAGAAAAACGCCACAATCTATACGAATAATGGATCCCTAATAGAACTATTCACAGTGAAGCAAATAACCCCGAGTTATCAATAGCCACCAATGCACTCTAATATCATTCGAAATGGCAAAGAAGAAATGCTAAACTATGATCCCATCCAACCTCCCGCTAAACTAAAGTGAACATGCAAAAAGAGAAAAAGCCTGGAAATAATGAGGCCGGAAAACACTTCAACCTCCCCAAAAATGGCACTCGGATGGTTCACTTAACTTTTTGAGGAATTTAGATGTTGGTTTCCTCAATCCATAGCTCGCATTCCCAAGTCCAAAAGTCTCGTTTTCTGTCACAGGTAGAGTCTAGATCTATGGTGGATGTTGTCCCTCGCCGTGATCGTCGGGTCAATGGGATCGACAGAACATCATATGAAATTCAAACAAGAAATTTATATTAATATACAATGTATATCATTGATATGTTTCTAGATCTAGATCTATATCATCATATTATATTATTTCTTCTCTCAATAATAGCTGTCTCCTTACTACCTTAAATTCTTTAAGAATGTCCCTATCTAAATGTTAAGTTATGGTAAGATAATAAAGGTTCTTTAGGGGGTCCCTCTCCAGTTGTTATGACCCAGTTGTTATGGATTCCCTGGAATCATAATGTTGTGTTGATGGGGTGTTGGTTCGACTGCATTTTTTTATAATCGAGAGTTTTATGATTTATTATTTATTCCATCTAAGACCTAACTTTCATACCATTCCAAATACTAAAAGACAATCTGATTAAAGTTCAATTCATCAGACCTGCAGGGTCACATTTATTTATAATAAAGACACTAACAATCTCGACTAGATCTAATTAATTAATAAGGATAAACATCTGTGGCATCACATCCATAATTAATAATACTTCCTTCTAAGTCTAGCTCTATACTTTCTCTAATAACATTTAACTCTGGACTCACTAATTATCTGCTTAAACTAGATCTATTAGGTATATATATCTAAAAACTAGATTACTTATTGGATGACAATTACAGTCTCTGAATACATAATGTCATATGGGATATTCTGCCTACAATTCTAGTAGAGAACGAGCCCGTCAACGACAAGTGACGTCGGCCCAGTTAAGTACAGAGATCTAGATATCTAGATATATCTAGCTCTAGGATGGGCTGGCATTTCCCAGCCTCACCCAGATAATTCAATCACAGTTAGTCATACATTTCATACATTAGTTCTAGATGCAGCTCTAGATGGCAGTTTACTTTTGCATTCACTCCTGGTGGGTTCCTTCAAGACTCTCCTAACGGATAAATGTCGTACGTTTCATTCACTGTCGATGTCATCAAGAGATTCTATCTTCGATTACTTACGATTGGTCTGGCACTAAGGCCAGAAACAATATATCAAAGCGGTGTCATGTCAAGCTTATGAATATAAATGACAAGATCAACATCTAGTCATGTTGTATTGGTAAATATTACAATCATCCACTCAAGTAGGATGCAACTGACTCCTACACACAGGGAAGGCTATGCACGGAGTGAAGTCCCCCGGTCAGCTGCTCTCTCGGCTGCCTATATTATCAATACGCCTTAACGGTTAAGTGACGTAGACAAATAAATAGTTCTCACCCCCACGTTGAAAACGGGGTGTTAATCTTCATCGATAGCACATTATCTTTACATTTTAATATCAGTAGTATATATCTGATTATCTATAGCCCATTCACCATAACACCAGTGATATTCTATCTACTAGCATACTACTGTTTATCTACGCCTTCCTGTTGTTCAATAGTTCCCTCTTGCTTAAAATGACGTCATCAAAAAACACCGTCCTTATCTACAACTGAGGTACTTCACATGTTATATTTATTCACCTCCTCTCTATAATTAATTCGGTTATTTCCCCTTGACCACTAACCTCACACCAATTACATTTGATTATGACAGCCATTATGATCAAAAGACTATCGGATGATTACATTTTCCTGCTGGCGCATTTCTTTTAAATTTCTATATCATCTGATAGCCCTCATACTCAGGAATGCAATAAACTGTCAGTTGCCTTCCAGCATATGTCTGACATATGCCGTTATTGAAGAGCAGTGACGATTTCTTCATTGTCAATATTTTGGTACCATTGTTGTTGTTGTTGTTTGTTTTTATGGTAAGGTTCATGTAAATATCTGAATTTTTAAAATTACAAGTGGCCTCGGGCATGCCTATTAAATGTGCCATATTTTTTACTTTTCATATTTGGATAAGACTGGATATGATGTTTTGGTGATTAAAGATGAAGATCAATCAATTGAAAACTCAATTTGTCTTTCCTTTTCCTTTATGCTTTATTATATTATATCATGTCTATATCATTTCTTTTGCAAGGATTTTCTACATACAATATTTCCTTTTTGCCATATTTTGACATCAGTTTTTATACTGTCCCTCATTTTCAACCACAGAATTCAAGTGTTTCAGTGCCTGGAGCATACAGGCTCAGGGGGAGAGACACTATTGGTGGACGGATTCCATGCTTTGGAACAGCTACGCAAATCACAACCAGCAGCCTTTGAGCTGTTACGTACAACTGTTGTACCTCATGAGTACAAGGAAGAAGCAAGCTCCACTCTTCCAGGGTGTCACTCGTACAGCCTTGGAACTGTCGTAACGACGCACCCAGCCTCAGGGGAACTTTTACACTTGAGGTCAGTTCCTTGTCTTTGCGATTCTGTTCTATCTTTACATCAGTGCGTTTGGAGAAACTCGCTAGTACAGTTTTGTGGTTAATTCACTGGAGTCTGGGCCTTTGGAAATTTTACATGTACGGTGGAGATTGGCATTTGTTTTGTTTTTTTTAAATCACCAAGCATCTCAGAATATTGTGATTTATTGAAAATGACCCAAATTTTGACTTCCCGGGAAATTTTCAGAAACAAGACTGACCTGAAATAAAATTGTTAAAAAAAATATATATAACATCATCATCATCACGAACATCACTGAAATCACTGTTTTCATCAAAAAGTTCAAACACATATGGTGGTGGACGTCGTTTACAGGATGCGATGATTCCGCACTGGTCTGGTATTAATTTACACTGGTCGATGACAGTGAGTTCCCCTTATCAGCTGTAACTTTAAAGGTTATCATCCGATCTCATTGAAACTTCGCTGGAAAAGAGAGAAATGGCTCTCGTTCCACATAAGACGAATCCACCAGCTCTTGGCGGGTTAGCGAGAGCAGGAAAAAAATAAGAAGTCAGGCCACCAAGGATCCATCCCAAAGAGCAACTGGCCGAGCCACCAAAAGATGGCAGATCCGTCGAGAGGGACTTAAACTTTACGTGTTGGAGCAATTTCTTCCCACTTTAAAGTCTACTACTAGAAGGGACATACTTTCACGATTTTTGTAAACAGTGACAGAACATAATGGCAGAGATGCCACCCATTCCGATTTGATCAGAATCATTCCAATTTTTCTTGAAAACCTGACGTAATTCCGATTTTCAGATTAGCAGGGCCGGTATTCCAATTTTTCTGTTACTTCCAGCAGTTGGCTTTTTTTTTCTGTTTTCATTCTTCCGGGTTCTAGTTTTTAATTATAACTTTTACAAAATGCCCTGAATCGGAATATTGCGATCATTCCAACATGCCTGCACCAACTGGGGTTTGAAGCCCATACCTTCGCTATGAGATGCGAGCACTTTGCTTCTAGACCAACATGTCCCCTATTGTGTCGTAAATGATGATAGTATGCACATTATATAATGTAGTAATACACATAGGAGACATCTGAATTTTGAAGTTGACCATCGTGTTTTATGTATGTGTTATCATTTCTTTGGAAATCATGAGGGTTTCAGTTGGCATTTATATGGCATTAGAACACATCGTTGGTCAGCTGTTGGAGCTCCATTTAAACTTATCGAAGGCTGTTCTTAGGGGACCAAAGGGTTTAGCATAGTAAAAGCCATAGATTAGCAGTGAATACGAATCAATATTTTTTCCATTTGGCTGTTGACCATGATCCCTAAACCACAGTCTTTGATTTTAGTTTTAACAAGGTACCAACAGCCCACAGGCTGTGTGACCCTTGGATTTAGAAGGACGTTAATTTGGAAAGAAAAACGGAACTTTTTTTTCATTTAGATGATAATGTAAACTACAACTAAATTTTTTCTTCGAAATAAGGCAACATTAAATCAATGTTCTTGTTTGTCGTATGGACTGCTTCTCACCAAAAAAATGTCTTTTTCCAGATTTAACCCATATGACAGAGCACCACTCAATACTGTTCCACCAAAGGATATCCCAGCATTTTATGAAGCTTATGACAAATTGGCACGTATTATTGCCAACAGCAACAACGAGTTCTGGATCAAGCTGGTCCCAGGATCAATTTTGATAATCGACAATTGGAGAGTTCTTCACGGACGCTCAGCCTTTGACGGGAAACGTGTAATGTGTGGATGTTATCTGCCGAGGGATGATTGGATATCAAAAGCAAAATTTCTAGGGGTTCTGTGAGTGGAAGTATTTGGCAAAAAAAAATATATTAATGCTCATTATAGAAAAATGTTCATCGCATACTCAGTGCTGCTTGAGCATTTTGCCCTTCACAAAGCATCTGATTTTAGAAGTTCATTCCAATTCCAAGAAAAACACATGACAACAGTTTGCTGACAAGTAGAGTCCACCACACCAGTTTATGTTGTAAACACGTTATGTCTTCCAACGGTTTCAAGACTTCTTCACAAGTTTAATCCGTTTCTCAATTGTAGTCTCAATGCCAATAAAGATGTCATTTTCTGTTTGTGGAAGGTGATTGGTGATAAAACAAAGAAACATAACCACATTGTGTCACCATTCCTTAGGGGAGTAGTAACTCAAAAGTTGACAAAACCCGACTTATTACATATATATAATTAGCTACATTCAAAGTCGCACGGAATTATCTTGATTATAGACTCCAAAGCAGAAAAATAATCAAATAACAAACTTTCAAAAATTCCTCATAACTAAACCAGCTGTGCTGAAATAAAAGAGTGTTTTGTTACTCCCGAAAAGTTGCCAAAACTGATTACAAAACTTATAGGGAACGGTGATGATTAACAGCACATCAAGTAACTAGCCTTTAAGGTGAAAGAAAGAGAGAGACAAACATTCAAATAAGTCTTCATAGAGGAGTGAAAAAGAAACAAAAGCTAACAAATCCACCCATCTTTGGTTTTGAAACAAACAGAGAACATCTGTATTTCAGTGTTCATGTGTTGCTATTTGCTATCATACCTCAGTCATTTTTTCCTTGAGAGTGACGCAAGCTGTGTTTTCATGTGCAAGGCAACGGAAAGGTAGTAAAAAGAGTGCTTCCATGAGTTGTTTCGCTACTTGAAGGGTTTTTGATGTTTCCATTTCCTTACACATGAAACACCAGCTCAATCCTCATATCAGCTTTTTTTTCTTGCAAAATAATTATACCAGCTATATTTTGCCACTGCTTATTTAGTTTGTTCAGAATCATTCTTGTTCCCGTGAAATCACCAGTGTCATCACAGGAAAATGACTACATTTACCTGTAAATATCAAAAAAAATTCTTTGTTGAACATCATTCTATACAATGGCATGAACATTTTTCCATTGGAGATACAGAATCATCAAATGAATACAGGGATGTAAATGTATTGTGTGTTTTTTGTTCTCAGAAGGCTAAGAGCTCGTCGTTAGTCCTACATGACCCTAAATGTAAAACAAAGTACAGCCCTTCTGTAACTGTGTACGTGTAATGTCAGATTCTTTCTTCTTATGTCTTTCCCAGAATGTTAAATAGATCTGCTGTGTGATTTTAATTTAACTTAAATACCAACATCAGGCTTTGTTCTTCTTAAATACTTCATTAGATCTATAGCTTGGTATGAATTGCACTAAGGAAACATCTTTATTCTTGGCGGCTTGGGGCATGCCGCGCAATTTCCTTCCATTTTGTCGCGGGCTGTTTACATCTCCGTGAATAGTTTTGTTCATAAATTTTATGTCAGGTATTAACTGCTATCATTTTGATTATCTAAAGTGTGGCTACTTGAAGTACTTGTCAGATTTACAGCTTTATAGACGATAAAATAAATTTTATGAAAAGATTTACTGCCATCATTTTACTTACCTAAAGTGAATTGTCAGATTTACAACTTTGTTGACAAAGACCAGGAAGAAATTTGTTAAGGGAGGTATGATACTAAATCCGGAACGTCACAGCCAGTTGCGGTCAGCAAAATGTACGCCCAAGACATAATGGCCGAAGTTGACTGTCTGACCGGGCTTAGTACAGTATGAACGGTTCTTTCTCGGATTTACTAAGAAAATATGGTGCGCACTTCTTGTCTGCCATCAGCTGACTGTGCCGTTCCGGATTTTATATGACTTCCTTCCTAATCCACCCTTGCTCATATGATTCATTGCCATGTGTGGTGAAA
Source organism: Onchidella celtica (assembly GCA_963931925.1). Lineage (NCBI taxonomy): Eukaryota > Metazoa > Mollusca > Gastropoda > Systellommatophora > Onchidiidae > Onchidella > Onchidella celtica. The sequence continues at coordinate 38,304,882 of OZ007580.1, read as the reverse complement.
ATCTAGTGAATGTTGTGTTGCTTCCATGCAGAGCACAGCAGTAGAGCAAACTGCAGATATTCGGACATTGTACAATGCACAGATATTCTGTCTTTGAACTGAGGGACACCAGGGCAAATAATTATGTGATGTGTTGAATGTTAATTGCGAGGCAAGAAAGATCAGTTAGTTTACAGAGCAAATGAAATGTATGATTATGAGAGGATGTTTACACTGTGATCATCTTTCTGCCTTGGAAAAACAAAAACAAGAAAAGAAAGAAAGCCGATAGTGAAAGGTTTGACTCTCCATCTTATGAATTGTTCTGTGAATGACCTATCTGAAAAATAAATATGTTACCAAGAACAGTTCTTGGATCAGTTAATTTATATTCTACATCAAATTGTCTTCTTCCATCTATCCATTAAGATGTTCAGTGTTGTTTTGTTGGAGTTTCATTTCTTTAGGGTTATACGTACATACAGTGGAGTCTGCTTAAGATAAACCTCTCGGGACCAAGACAATAAGTTTATTTTAAGCAAGGTTTATCTTAACTATTTTCAAAGGAAACAACATCTCACATAAGAATAAGAGGTGGATAATATACACAGTTCTTATAAACCGCCTGCATGACCCTCACCTTGAAGATAAACACAATGTATAACACCATGTGCTGACGCGCGCCTGAGAGGCGGGTGGGGAGGAAGGCTATGCTAATCACAAGTGCGTCTCCCATGTGGAGACTGACATGTACTGGACAAAGGTAGTGAAAGCATCGCCCTTCCCAATCTAAACTCCCCTCCCCCATCCACACACATGGCCCTTTTACATCATAAAGACTGCGGGCAGTGCTGTGAACTCGACTTTGGCTTTATAAAGCCACTTTTTTAGTAAGTTTGGTATGAATCACGTACTGGTTTACACTGGCAGGCCGATAAGAAGGGTTTATTTTAAGAGGAGGCTGTGTTGTTGGCGTTTAAATTAACCAGTCGTTGATTGGTAGTAGTAAAGAAGAAAAAAATTGGGACTATGAGAAAAGTTTATTTTAACCGAGATTTTATCTTAAGTGGACTCCACTGTATACAGTTTAGCTTAAAATAAAAGGAGAAGGATGGCACTCTACTCAGATTTGTTAACTTTCAAGGTGTTGGTAGAATGTCCTACAGCTGTACTTTTTTTTGGGGGGGGCCCCCAATTAGTTATTCACTAACCCCCAAATGTGGACAGTTTTGATCCTTTTTTTTTTTTCGTCTTTCTTGCTCATCAAACCTGTATATTTTTTAGATATGTGCAGTGCATTTCATAAACCTAGTTAGTTTTTTTGTTATTTTCCCCCAGATTTTTTGTTTTTTGGTAAAATTTTTATTTTCTGGAGTAGCATTTTTTCCTAAATCTCTTCCCTTTTTACTAATTTTTTTTTTCATGTCCTGTAATGTCTTGGCCTTTTTATCATGAATTAAATCAATGGCTTATATAATTATGTGTACAAATTGTTTCATTAAATTTGCTTCTGAATTTTCAATCATCATATCAGCAGTTTCACTCTTGTTATGTGCTATATGTGTGTGTGTGTGTGGTTATAATCTGCTCAACGAACCTGGCTTTGGCTAATAATCACTAGTAGCTGACACGCATGCCATTTCCCCCTTTTCCCTACATTCTAATTCATTTTGAAATACATTTCATTGCCCATGGTTTGAAATATCAATCAGAGAAAATATTTACATGTACATGTACTGCTTTTATAGTCCCAGCTTACTTTGTACTTCCCAGGGCCAGATAGCCCAAAAGACATTTTATTAAAGTGTCAGCCCTGAATGTTTTATCCAGTCCATGCTTTTGGAAAACAGTGAGTGGTTTACCAGGTGGCTTGCACACGTGACATGAGAAAATGTACTCAACCACAGTTTTTAACGAATATCTCATGAATAATAATTTATTCAAACAAATACATCTTACAATATAAAATACAACCAGACCTTTTAACAAATGTATCTCTTGAGTAATTACCCAACAAGACCTGTTAGCAAATACATGTATGTCTTAAGTAATGTACACATGCAAGTTCTTTTAAGGAGTACGTCAGGAGCAATTTACCAAATCAGACATGAAATATTATGTTCTCAGAAATTTACCCAATAAGTTATTTTAACAAAAATGTCTGGAGTATCCAGTACTTTACCAAAGAAGTCCTTTTAACAAATACCTGTGATACTATGTATGTCTTTAGAAATTTACCCCGATATGTTCTTGTAACAAACATCTTGAGCAATTTGTCCAGCCAGTGCTTTTCATAAATGAGTAATTTACCAAGGTCCCTTTAACAAACAAGACAAAAAGACTTCATAGAATTTACTCAGCCAGACCTTTTATTGCCTATGTCACTGTTAATCCGTATTAGATGGATTTTTGAGTCACACATATAGCATATATATGTGTAGTGATTTACTCAACCAGGGTCTTGAACAAATTGATGTGTCTTGATTGATTTACTCGATTCCATATTCCATAAATCACATAGTCTTAAAACATGTACAGTGTAGTAATGTTTGATCCCATAAGGCATGTCTGTGATGGGCATGGTCTGGTCTCCACATATGTATTTTGTAATACACCAGGCATCCCCAAACTCGGATTACTCAATTTTTTTCCACTTTACCAGTTGGCTAGTGTACAATTCATATCAAAACCAGCGTCTTCTGTGATATGTCTAAACTGTGATAGCACAAGGCTTGTGAAATCTGTTAGAAATAGAAGGATGACTATGTCTACTGTCCCTTTTCCAGCCAGTTTTTTTTTCCACTGTGAGCCATTATACCAGAAGTTAAGATAGGATATTGAACTACAAAAGCTTACTTTATAAGTAATGTACAGTGTATTTGCATGCGTGATTACATTATATTATGCAAGTCTTCTTATCTCTAAATTATTGGTAAAATTACTAAAAACATCAACGCCATACTGTGGTGCTGGCCATAAACTCAATGGGTGATCATACCAAGCCCGGAACATCACCGCCACTTGCTGCCAGCAAAATGTACACCCAAGAAATAATGGCAGAAGCTGACTGTGTCTGACCAGGTATGATAGGGTCTTCCTGGATTTAGTAAGAAAATACATGTATTATATAGGAAATTTTTGTGTGCACACCTTGTGTGCTAGCATCTGACTTCGGGTTCCGGGCTTAATATGACATCCTCTTTCCACCGTTCGTCAGCACCGCAGGTTGTATCCGTGAAATACATACAGATGTATACCAGTTGTTTTCATGGTGGCTTAGTGCTCAAGTTCAAGTCCCAATGTCTCCGTCTTTCTTTCAGCTTTGTAGGCCGTCACACTTGTCAAGAGTCAAGTACACCAGACTTTGTTATAATGCTAAATTCCAAACACGGACATCTCCGACTTTTTTCGGCACGGTAGCCTTCCACAATAGTCACAGAGCCAAGTACACCAGTCTGTTTTATAATGCAAAACTCCAGGCACGAACGTTTCCGCCTTTCTTCATCACTATAGGCTGCCACATAGTCGCTGAGTCAAGTAAGCCAGACTTTTTTTATATGCAGAACTCCATACCCAGACATCTCCGTCTTTCTTCAGCATCGTAGAATCATGCACACCCAGTCTTTTTCATATTACCTGTACATACTTGTATCTACATCTGACTGTGAACCGCCATTGTCCACGCCGCTACATCTCAAATACATGTACATGTAGATCACAATCATGTTGTAAAGGAGCCTCCGTTTGACAATCTGGACATTTCTTTGTGTCCTATCGACCGTATACAGGAAACTGTCTCTCTGTTGAGTGGTCAGTGCCACGAGACGGCCACTTGTAATATCCGTCAGACCTATAGCATCAACAACGAGAAGAACCTGCTCACGAGTTGTGATTAGATTAGGCATCATGGCGCTGACCACTTGCAGAATCAGAGTAACTCAGAAAGCTCCAAATAATGATCATAAACACATGTACCTTGTAATTATGTTAGTAATGTTAGATCACGCTGGTTCTTGGATGTTTTAATCCCCACAGACTAAAAAATATGCATGAATCTGAGTTTGAGTAATGTCACATGTGAAATACATATTGACGCAGACTGTAACATTTTGGCAATCAGAGCTTTTCCTAGAGTATCCTAGACTGTAGACTGTGTAGTACGTGTACATTGAAATAGAATCTGTCCTGTCTTGACGCTTGTATAATAAGAAAACATTTGAAGTCCATAAAGGAAACCATAGTCCATGAAATGAAGACAAAACAGACTTGACTCAGTATGCAGGATAGTTTACACTATGGCGAATCAAGTTTATGACATTGTTGTTAGCTGTTTTTGTCATTGGTAACGAAACAATTACTGTACGTGTAACCAAAGCACCAGGGCAAGTCTTTCTTCTCTAGCGCATGTCACAACTCAAACAATGAAGGTGTGTTCTTGAAGCGATCAGAAAAAGCGGGAGTGAAAGACGGAGAGACGACTCAGGCTTTTATCTATTGCTCTGTCTTGGCCAGGCTTTTTCTTACCGGGTAAACAGGTCTCAAAATCGATCGATCGCGCCTCTAGATTGTAAAAGACCTTTTTGCCACTTGCTAGATTGTGACACGGCTTCAAAACTACCACAGGAGATAATTTACGTAAACACTCCATAAAGCATGTCGTAAATGCATGTATGTACATGCGTACTTCGTTATCTCCTCGTGACGTCTTTTATCTACATGTACATGTATTACATCTTCGCACATTTCTCGGAAATCGGATTTACATGGTATACAGTAATTGTTGGCTGCTTAAAGTTGTTCATTTTTTACCGGGGGGGGGGGGGGGGGGGGGGAGATAATTGTTCCCAAGAATGAAAGAGTTGTCTAACTTCACGTTTGGTGGGCACGGAGGTAAACCTCAAGGGCGTATGAGAACTTTCTAATCTTTCAATATAATCAAGGTCTAACTTCTCCCGCGACGAAATAAATTATTTCCTGTCTTTCCCCTTAGCCTACTTGTTTAATCAAAGAAACGAAAAATTCGACACAATGTTTTCAAAAACAATTAAAATGGAGAATGTCCATTTATTCTTTTTAATTCAAGATGGAGATACTTGGAATTACAAACAAACAAACAAAAAAACTGCCCGTCATTGTGTCCAGCTGCTTTGGGACAGTGATATTATATAACCATTTAGTATACGGTACCCTGTGATCGAACCAATTGCATTTGTCCAATTCGTACATGAACTTGTAATGCCATGTACATGCATGTAAGTTACAATTTTATAACTAATTGCTATACTACATGTATTAGTATTAGATTTGCTTCCATAACTGTGACAGATTGAAATAGTCCAGTCTTTATTTTAACAACGACATGTGTCATAATAATGGAGTACATGTACAGTGTATAATATAGCTCCCATCTTCATAAAGTGAACCCAAAGAGCATTACAGTGAAATACATGGTTGTACATGTACATGTAGTAACAACTCTCTCAGTTCTGTCCATCTGGTTCTCCTTCCTCCCCCATTCTCTCTCTCTCCTCCTCTCTCTGCCTTCCCTACCCCCCCCCACCTCTCTATTTCTCCCCCCCCCCCATCCTCTCTCTCTCTGTCTCTCATTTGGCAGACGTATCTCATTCCCCTGTGTCATATTACACAAGTTCCCCATAATATAACTACATTGTATCAGTTCAGCATTTGGCCAGTATAGGCCTACTATAGAATCTTACACCTAAACCGGCACCTGCAATGACTTATTGTTTTACAAAATACCACAACATAAGGGAGCGTCTTTGACTTAAGAGTGTCGAAAGGTCTTTTTCCCAGGAATTTTCTTCCACTGATAAGAGTAAACGTTGCTATTGTCTTAACTGCACTAACCGTCTTTACAGTTGAAGTGTTACAATCTCCTGTCTTATCTATAACATAAGAAAAAGGCATAATTTTTTGTCAAGGTTGCAGGACACCCCGTTGGGCGGCAATTAGCCGGTCAGTAAAATGTCTTACAATTCAGTGTGGTGCATGATAGTTATCATGAAAAAATGTATCCTTCAATTTCCAAATCATAAGTGAAATGTATGTGCAACAAGCAATCTTACCGATGTGTCGTACATCCCACATCACAGAGCTCTTTCGAGAGACTAGAGCGGGAAGTAGGTCAAGTCACTGTGCACACTATGGTGCCTCGAGGCGAGACAATTGCAGGGCAAGGTTTCGACTAAAAAAGTTTGGAAAATGGTGCTCAACTGTTATATACATGTACCATCAGTGTGGGCTGTAATTAATAGTAGTCGCTTGCCCTTAATTTTGTCTGCAGTGGCGCAGCGCTTGGTGGCCAGGCAAATTGCCGCCATCTTTTAGTGGACGGAAGAGAGGCGGCGCAGCGGAGTGCTCTATTGCAAAGCTCTGTGACCTACTCTCAGACCTTGTCTTTCTTCAGTACATGTATTGTAGACTGAGCCACAGACTCATATAAATGTACCGTGCTTGTGATATTCTGTTGGGGATTACAATGTACTAAACCCTGCCAAACTTATAATAAATGGCGGAATCACCATATCAGAGAAATGTCCAATACTTATTGTGTTGACATCCTGTAGACCCCAATTCAGACCGTATCCCATTGCCGTAGCATTGTCGGCTAAGTCATAAAGTCTTTCTCTGTTGGTAGTTACTGGCGTACATGTCATCAATCCCGAAATAGATGGCGTGCAGCAATTACCTGAACATTGTGCGCATTTCTTACAGTGTCCTATTGGTTGTACAAAGGATACCGATTTCTTATTGAGCGGGCGGTGTGATTAGTAGCCTCCTTGTATTAACTGTCGTAACGAGAATCTTGGTCTTTGCGAAAGATACGGGGGGGGGGGGGGGGGAACTATCACACTATATCTCACGAACCCCAGAACTCAGAAATTATGCGCTTTCTTCCAGGATTGTTGGCTAAATCGCAATCTTTTTCTGCTGATAGTTATTGATGTACAGGCCACTGAGCCTGAGATGGATGTCGTACGGCAACTATCTAACATTTCTTGCATTTCTTACAGTCTCCTGTCGTCTTTACAGCTTTATACAGCTCTGCACAGGATGTGTCATGATTCAGATGTTATTAAAACTCACGCAGAGAGTGAGTTGTTTTTTTACCAGGGCCATGAGAAATTGGCTGGTGGCCTTGAACGGTCCTCGCCAAATTATAGTTGGTGAGTAAATAAATGTAAAGTTAAACGGTTGGATTCACGTTTGTGGGTTTTAATGTTCGTGATTAATAAGTAATGGAGTAGGGGTGAAACAAGGTGGGGACAGTTGACATTGTTAAGTATGACTAGACAAGTTTTTGCACGTTAACTGGCTGGTAGAATAGTGCAGACGTATTACTACAATTAAAATGGTGGGAGGTTTCGACCTATGAGATAGCTGAACTAATTGGGCCAGCGGACTAGCACGCTGGGTAGTTAGATAGTATAAGACATCGTGTAACGTTCAGATTTGGTGAATACAGGCGAGCAGAAGCATCGTGTCGTGAAGTATCTCCGGTCGACCAGTACCTGAACTGTGTGCTTTGAAGACAAGAAGTCCTTGCTAACGGACTGACTGAGCTCTAGAAAGAAAGGTCTGAGTGGGCTGACCTTTGAAAGCCCACGCTGCGCTATTTTGATGTTCGCGCCTACCAGTAGGCGTGAGCAATGGTAATATATTTTATTTGTTCAAGCATAATAGAGATCGGAGATAGAGAGAGAACTACAGCCTCATAGGAAGACTAAGGAAACCCCAGCTGGCACTCGACCACGAGTGTCCTGTATCATAGATCTATTGCCATAGTATGATTGGAATAATATAGCACATTGTTGATGAATTGAATAGTGATTGTGCATAAAATATAGTCTTTTGGCAACTGCTTAAATTACCTACAAGCCGAAGAGTGCTTCTGTAGGCTTTGAACGTACTGGGCTCTCCTAACATTTAAGCCCATATGATTTATGGAGAGTTTGCCTGGCGACTGGCCAGGGGCGACTCAACTGTCACTTTAAATTGATATCTAGTTTCGTATAATATACCTATTTACTATTGATTGCAGTACCTCCATAGTTACATGAATATCATTGGTTAAGTTATTAATTAGAGTTTTTTTTGGTTTGAATATATACCTCTATTGTCTTTTGTTTTGCTATTAATATTTATGTAAACTATGGCCTGACCGGCCTGACATATATACGCTCTAGTTATTTAATACTTTTCTTGTGTGGTTGTGTCCGAGTGTGAGTTAGCTGCCTCTCGTGCAGTCATATTAACATCCCCAAGACCCTAACTCTGCTCGTGACAGATGTCGTACGGCAACTATCTAACATTTCTTGCATTTCTTACAGTCTCCTGTCGTCTTTACAGCTTTATACAGCTCTGCACAGGACACTGACTTCCTTGGTTTAAAGTCGGCAGATTCATAAACAGATGAGTCTTGAAGTAATGTCACATTAAGTACGGTAGACAGTAACAATTTGGAAATTAGAGGATTTTCTACAGTAACCTATCCCGTAGATTTCTTACAATATTTTACAGGATGTTTCCTGTGTCAAGCTCTGTGTTTAACATTACACATGCTGTGTGTTTTCTTGGTCTCTCAAACCTTCAAGAAAAATGTCCAGGGGTTATTTTGCTGACTTCTAGTGCGACCCAAACTCAAACACTGTCAGCTTTTGTTTTCATCCTTATACTTTTCTGTCAGTTTCCTATGGTTTTTGCAGCTTTGTGTAGCTCTCTACAGGACACTGCCTTTTTTCCGTTAAAGTCTGTAGATTATAACTACCAATATATAAATAGTGAAGTAATGTCACAAGTGACATCGTAAAAAATTGACAGTTAGAGCATTTTCTGCAGTGATATATCCCGTAGATTTCGGAGTGTACTTTGCAGGATTTGCCCTGTGTCAAGTTTTCTGTTTAACATCACACATACTGTGCGTTGCTTTGGTCTGTCAAACCTTTAGAGTAAATGTTAACGGGTTATTGTGCTGACTTCCAGTGTGCCCCAAACTGAAACATTGTCAGCTTTCCTTAGCACTGCATTCTGATGGTGTTTTTCTGTTGGTAGTTACTGACGGATACGTCATCAAACTATCTAATATTCTGTACAATTCTTACAGTCTCCTGTAATAGTTGTCGTTACGGCTTTATACAGCTCTGTACAGGACACTCTCTTTCTTCGTTAAAAGTCCGTTGATTCATGACGGAATGAATCTTGATGGAAAGTCACAAGTGAAGTAGAGTGTGACATTTTGGCAATCAGTGCATTTTCTACAGTAACCAGGTCTGTAGACTTCATAAACTATTTAATCAGATGTGTCCCATGCCAAGTTCTGTGCTTAACATAACACAAGCCCTGTGTTGTCTTAGTCTGTTTCTTTAGAGAAATGCCCAGGGGTATAGTGCTTACCTCCACCTTGCCCCAGACTAAAATATTGTCTTTTTTCCTTCAGCATTGTAGACCAAGTCACAGACTCGGCTGTCTTAACATCATTGTGGGCCTCTGGGCAGATTCTTTTGTAATGCCCGGGATTTTCTTCCGCACTTCAAAAATCGATATAATTTGCATGCATTTACCTGAACTGCCCAGTGTGCCCATAGGTTAAGTCGGCTATGGTCACAGAGTCTTTTTTTGTGTAGGTAGTTACTGTCGTACATGTCATCAATCCCGAACTGGATGGCGTGCAACAACTACCTGGGCATTGTGTGCATTTCCTAAAGTGTCCTGTTGGCTGTACATAGGATACTGTCTTCCTTTTGAGTGTTCGGTGTGATTTGTAGCCCTCTTGTATTAACTGTCTTAACAAGAATCTTGGTCTTTGTGAAAGATACGGGGGCGATCACACTATATCTCACGAACCCCAGAACTCAGAAATTATACGCTTTCTTCCAGGATTGTTGGCCAAATCGCAATCTTTTTCTGCTGATAGTTACTGATGTACAGGTCATCAAGCCTGAGATGCATGGTGTACGGCAACTATCTAACATTTCTGGAATTTCTTACAGTCTCCTGTCGTCTTCACGGCTCGGTACAGGACACTGCCTTCCTTCCTTTAAAGCCCGTAGATTCATTTTGTAATGAATTTTCAAGGAAAGACACAAGTGAAGTTGATTGTGACATTTGGCAATCAGAGCATTTTCTACAGTAACCAGGCTTGTAGACTTTGTAGAATATTTAATCAGATTTTGTAGATTCATAAGGGCATGAGTCTTGATTGAAGTAATGTCACGTGTGAACTAGGCTCTAAGTTGTAACCACTGAGCAGTCTGAGCATTTTCCACAGTAACTTGTCCCGTAGACTGTATAAAACATTTTATAGGATTTGTTCGGTGCCAAGTTCAGGGCTCTGTTAAAGATTTGCATGTTCTCTTGTATATAGAAATCATGATTATAATTGATTGGCTAAGTCGCAGTCTTTTTCTGTTGGTGGTTATTGGCATGCATGTCATCAATCCCGAAATAGATGTCCTGCAGCAACTACATGTATCTGGACATTGAGAATGAGTGCATTTCTTACAGTGTCCTGTCGGCTGTATACAAGACACTGACTTCCTAGAGAAATATCCAAGGGTTATTGTGTTGACAGCCCTGTAAACCCCACAGTCAGTCTACGTCACTTTTCCTTCAGCATTGTTGGCTGAGTCACAGAGTCTTTTTCTGATGATAGTTACCGTTGTACACGCCACTAAACCTGAAATGGATGGCGTACGGCAATTATCTAACATTCTGGGCATTTCTTACAGTCTCCTTTGGTCTTTGCGGCTTTATGCAGCTCAGTACAGAACACTGCATTCCTACTTTTAAAGTCCATAAACTCATAACGAAATAAGTATTGAAGTAATGTCACAAGTGAATTAGAAAGTAACAAACTGGCAACTGGAGCATTTTCTACAGTGACGCATCCCGTAGATTTCCGAGAATATTTTAACAGCATTAAATTTGTCCTGTATCAAGTTTTATGTTTAACATTACGCTGTCATATCATATCAGATCGTGTGGCCTATCCAAGACCATTCTTCAGGGAACTGTGCAGGGGAGGAGAAGAAGAGGAAGGCAAAGGAAGAGGTGGACCGACAACATTGCGGAATGGAACGGGAAATCCTTCGCTCAAACTCAGGCGCTCGCAAACAATCGCGAAAAGTGGAGGCACCTGACGAGGCTCTCTGTCAAGCAGCGCCCCTACGATCCTGGTGTATTATGGGATCAGTGGTAGTAGATCATATCTCATCTTTGCATCTCAAATCATTAAGGAACATATGCAAGGGTTATGGCGTTGATATCCTTGTAAAATCCAAACACGAACATTGTCAGCTTTCCTTCAGAATTGTTGGCTAATTCACGAGTCTTTTTCTGTTGGTAGTTACTGATGTATTCGCCATCAAACTATCTGCACACGTTCTACATTTCTTACAGTCTCCTGCCGTCTTAACAGCTGTTTACAGGCTCTGTTCAGGACACTGCCTTCCTTCGTTTAAAGTGGGGGTGTATTCAAATGGAATGAACATTACACCCCCAGGTCAGACAATATCACTTTTCCTTCAACACTGTTGGCTAAGTCACAGAGTGTTTTTCTGTTGGTAGTTGTTGCTGTACATTCATTAACCCCGAAATGGATGACGTGCAGCAACTACACTGAGTGCATTTCTTACAATGTCCTGTGTCCTGTCTGCTGTGTACAGGATACTTACTTCCTTGAGAAATATCCAAGGGTTATCGTGTTGACAACCTTGTAGACCCCAAACTCGAACAATGTCACTTTTTCTTCAGCGTTGTTGGCTACGTGGCACAGTGGTTCACTCCTGATAGTTACTCATGTACACGCCACTAAACCTGAAATGGATGGCGTACGATAACTATCTAACATGTTATACATTTCTTACAGTCTCCTGTCGTCTTTACGGCTTTACATAGCTCTGTACAGGACACTGCCGTCCGTGGATTATAAGGAAATAAATATTGAAATAACGTCACAAGTGGCATAGTAACAATTTGACAGTTAGACCATTTTCTACAGTGACCTATCCGGTAGATTTCGTAGAATATTTTACAGGATTTGTCCTGCGTCAAATTCTTTGTTTTACATTACCCATGCTGTGTCTTGTCTTTGTGTGTCAGACCTTTAGAGAAAAGTCCACCGGTTCCTGTGCTGACATCCAGAGGTCCCCAAACTCAAACATTGTCAGTTTTCCTTCAGCATTGTAGGCTGGGAGTCTTTTTCTGTTGGTAGTTACTGATGTACACGTCATGAAACTATCTAGCATTTTGTACATTTCTTGCTGTCTCTGGTCATCTTTAAGGCTTTACACAGCTCTGTACAGGACACCTGTCTTCCTTCCTTTAAAGTCTGTAGATTCATAAGGGCATGAAGTAATGTCACTGGTGAACTAGGCTGTGAATTGTAACTACCGAGCAGTCAGGGCATTCTCCACAGTAACTTGTTCTGTAGATTGTACTAAAACAGTTCAAAGAATTTGTTCATTGTCAAGTTCAGGACTTTGTTAAATGTCGTGCATATTCACTTTTACATAGAAAACATGATTATTATCGACTGGCTAAGTCACCAAGTCTTTTTCTGTTGGTAGTTACTGATGTACATGTCATCAGTCCCAAAATAGATGGCGTGCAGCAGCTACCTGGACAATGAGTGCATTTGTTACAGTGTTCTACCGGCTGTATACGGGATACTGACTTCCTAGTGAAATGTCCAAGGGCCATCGTGTTGACAGCCCTGTAAACCCCAAATTCGACTACGTCACGTTTCCTTCAGCATTGTTGGCTGAGTCGCAGAGTCTTTTTCTGTTGGTAGTTACTGATGTACTCGTCATCAAACTATCTAACATTTTGTACATTTCTTACACTCTCCTGTCGTCTTTACGGCTGTATACAGCTCAGTACAGGACACAGCTTTCCTTCGTTTAAAGTCCGTAGATTCATAAGGGCCTGAATCTTGGTGTAAAGTCACAAGTGAACTATGGTGTCAGTTAGCAACTTGTGTACTTATAATTATTACACATGCCGTGTGTTGCCTCGGTCTGTCAAACCTTTAGAGAATTGTCCAGGGATTATCGTCCTGCCTTATAGTAGGCCCCAAACTCAAACAATGTCAGTGTTCGGCTGAGATTCTTTTTCTGTTAGTAGTTACTGGTGTACATGTCATCAAACTATCTAACATTTTGTACATTTCTTACACTCTCCTGTCGTGTTTACGGCTGTATACAGCTCTATACAAGACACAGCTTTCCTTCTTTTAATGTCCGTAGATTCATAAAGGTCATGATTTGTTCTGTATCGAGTTTCATGTTTATATTTGAAACAACACATTCGTTCTCTTGGTCTTTGGTGAAATATACGAGGGCTATCACACTACACCCCGTAAACCCAGCGTCTTATTCCTGCGTTGTAGGCTTAGTCTTTTTATTGCTGAGAGTTACCGATGTACACGCCCGTCGCTAAATTTAAAATGGATGGCGTACGGTAACTACCTAACATTTTGTACATTTCTTGACGGCTTTATGCAGCTCTGTACAGTTCACTGCCTTCCATGGTTTAAAGCCCATAGATTCGTAGGGGGCATACATCTTAGGTAATATCGCAAGTGGAGTAGACATTACGGATTTGGAAATTAGCTCTTCTACAGTAACTTGTCCTTCAGATTGTATAGAAAATTGTATAGGTTTTGTCCTGAGCCAAGCTCTGTGTTTACCATTCCACATGCCGCATGTGTTGTCTTGGTCTGTCAAACATCTAGAAAAGGAAGTGTATATTCGTACAACATGTTGTATGGATATGGACAGTGCATATCCGTACAACATGTTTACCAAAAAAGCGCGACTGGTGAAGGTTTGCTGAAACAAAACTTGGTATGGTGTTCACGAATTTAAAGTGACAACACATGGAATAGTCAGATGGACCTGGGGGCGTGAGGGTCTAGTCAGTTTGTATCAATGGGCGGTAGTCAGATTGACTAATCAGGCGAAAAGGGGTTGGGGTAGCCATTGGTGTGATCGACGTACACTCAAGTATATTATTAGCTCAGATTACGCAATCTCCGAGCAGAAGTCAGATTGTTTTGCTACTAAGCCGATTCATATTTTTAAAAACAATGCAAATTAACAAGGTCAGTAATATAGTATTCCGGTGTGTGTTCTGCGTCATCGAATTGTGTGCGTTGTACGGATATGCACTTCCTTTAGAAAAATGTCCAGGGGTTATCGTATTGACTTCCTGTGCCCCAAACTCAAACATTGTCAGTTTTGCCTCAGCGTTGTAGGCTGGGCGTCTCGTTCTGTTGGTAGTTATAATGTACACGTCATCAAACTATCTAGCATTCCGTACATTTCTTACAGTCTCCGGTAGCCATTACAGGACACTGCCTTCCTTCTTTTAAAGTCTGTAGATTCATAAGGGCATGAATCTTGAAGCAATGTCCCAGTGAACTAGGCTGTAAGTTGTAATCATTGAGCATTTCTCAGCATTTTCCACAGTAACTTGTCATGCACATTGTATAAAACATTTATAGGATTTGTTCAGTGTCAGGTCAAGAACTTTGTTAATGATTTGCTTATTCACTTTTACATAGAAAGCATGATTATAATTGATTGGCTAAGTTACATAGTCTTTTTCTGTTGGTAGTTACTGGCGTGCATGTCATCAGTCCCGAAATAGAAGGCGTGCAGCAACCACCTGGATATTGAGTGCATTTCTTACAGTGTCCTGTCGTCTGTATACAGAACACTGACTTCCTAGTACAATATCCACAGCTTGTCGTGTTGACACACCTAGCTGTAAACCCTAAACTCAAACAATGTCAGCATTATTATCAAAGTCAGAGGGGGCTTTTTCTCATGATAGTTACTGGTGTACACGCCACTAAGAAGTCTGAAATAGACGGCGTACGGAAACTATCTAACGATCTGTACATTTCATACCGTCTCTTGTGGTCTTTACAGCTTTATACAGCCCTTTACAGGACACTGCCTTTTCTTCGCTTAAAGTCTGTACATTCATAAAGGAATGAACCTTGGGGTAATGTCACAAGTGAAGTAGAACATGACAAATTGACAATTAGAGCGCTTTCTGCGGTGACCTACACCGTTGATTGCAGGATTTGTCTTGTGTCAAGTTTAATGTTTAGCATTACACATGCTGTAGTTTATCTTCGTCTCTCATACCATTAAGGAAGTATTCAAGGGTTGTCGTGCTGACGTCATGAAAAATCCAAACTCAGACTATGTCACGTTTCCTCCAGCGCTGTTGGCTAAGTCAGTCTTTTTTTTTTGTTATTAGTAGTTATTGACGTACATGTCGTCAATCTGCCTGGACAGTGTGTACATTTCTTACAGTCTCCTGTCGTCTTTACGGCTGTATACAGCTCTGTGCAGGACACTGCCTTTCTTCCTTCAAAGTCCAAAGATTATCGTGTTGAATTCCATTATTCCCCAAACCAAACTTTGTTAGATTTCCTTCAGCATTGTAGGCTGGGAGTCTTTCTCTCTTGATTGTTGCTGATATACACATCATCAAACTTCCTGAACACCTTGTACATTTCTTACAGTCTCATGTTGTCTTTACGGCTTTATACAGCTCTGCACAAAATACTGCCTTCCTTCGATTAAAGTCCGTAGATTCATAAGGGCATGAGATGTTTCGTTCTGTGTCAAGCTTTATGTTTAAAATTACACATGGTTATCGTATATTGTTGCCTTGGTCTCTCACACCATTAATGTATATGATATGGTATTACAAGGTTTATCATGCAGACACGCGCCAAACCCCAAACTTGAATATTGTCCGTTTTCCTTTAGCGTTGTAGACAAAGTCGCAGACAAAGCCGCCTTAACATCATTAAGCGCCCCTAGCCAGATTCTTTTGTAAGGCACGATAGTTTCTTCCCCGTTTCAAAATCCAACGTAAATTTGCATGCATGGGCCCCTTTAAACATTCTGGGTCCCTGGACAACTGCACAGTGTGCCCCATGCGTTGAGACGGCTCGTTTTCTGTTGGCAGTTACTGACATACATGCCATCAGTCCGGAAAGTGCACTGAGTGCATTTCTTACAGTGTCCTGTTGTATGTATTCAGACACTGATTTCCTATTGAGTGATCGGTTTGAGTAGTAGGCCACTTGTATTGGCTGTCGAAACTAGCGAAAAGACAACATGTTTTGCAAGCCAACCTCGATGTAGTTTTGTCCTTATATAAGAGATAAAATATAAGATATAACTTTATTATCCTGACGCCAGGAATTTGTTGTCACACCATCAGTAATAGTCCATCGGTAAAAATACGGAAGACCTACAGGTTTTTAACGCATAATTATCGCCCCTACACACATTGCTCACACAACATTACCAGCAAGTAAGAACATTACTCACATACACACACTGTCAGAACAATCCATTAGGAAAACTAACAACAGCATTCTACACCAGGAAACACTGCTGCTTCGAATTGCGGATGGCGAAAGAGATCATCTATAGCGCTCTCTGTTTGTTTATGAATAAAGTATTCGTCCACATCTTTGGGGTCGAACTATCTGATGGAACAAGGGGTGGGAGCAATCATTTAGAATTCATTTTAGTTTGTTTGTACGAATGCATAAATAACTCTCAAAGCTCACTCAGATTACCCAAGGTCCTTACCAGTCCACTAATGTTCTTATCTGGAAACATCTGAATGAGCAAGCACTGAAACTCGATTCAAAGTAATCAAGAAGCAACGAAAGGCGCAAAGTGGATGTAACAGCTGAGGTTGTTCTAGCACGTTATAGTAGGGGGGAGTTAGTTGATCTAACTACAACCCTTTAGAAAACGAAACTATTACAGCTGTAAAATAAATAAACACGAGATCCGACGATAGATTAAATAATGCTAAAGTTTAATAACTGTATAGTGAACAATAAATTACTAGGAAGACACCAGCGAAACTAAATATCTACGCCACACAAAAGGAAACTCACTTACTCACCCCACCAACCACTCACACAGGTCTATATATATAAACATTCCTACAGAAAGTTCCCGAAATAAACGTTACCTTTGCCCTCGCACAAACTAACCAATCACGCATCAATACGTTATCAGGTTACATCACTCAAGGCCAAATCTGGCGTAAACATCCTTATCCACAGTGTTATCGAATGTTCGGGAACATACTAATATTTACTGAACGAGTCAAAACACCTGACAACAAGCGGGCGAGGAAAAAACTACTCACTAGGAGAAGAAGGTCAGGTCACGGAGTACAGTACACTCTAGCGGTTGTCAAGAAGAAATGAACACATGCTCACCAGTGTAACAAGAAAACGGGGGAGGGCAAGGGATAGCTTGCAGATGCTACACAACTCCCCAATTTAAGTTGAATATTTTCAAGTCCGAAACATTATTCAGCGTCTGCAATATCTTGAAATAACAATCTTACAGTACTCCCAATCTCACAAAGGTAGTTGCTAATTCTATTACAATTATTAACAATTTCAGTGTCTTCCCGAATGTCATCACAAATACAATACAATGCAGTGTACTTTGTATCACTAATACCATAACTAATACAATACCGTCATTGCTTCCCAATAGTAAACATTAGGCCTACTAGTCAAAATAACACAACGCCACCACTGTGGTGAAACAATGGTCAATGATATTATTACAAATCATATATGGTGAAACGATGGCCCATCGTTTACACAATGCTTCGTGCACGAATCATAGCATATAACTTGTTGTACATAACATGGTTATCTCCAAAATGTATAACTCATACGTACAATGGCAAAAATACCAATACATACCGACCACTGATTAGGGTCTTTCTTCATCATATTAGGTCAAAACAAGTTACAACATTGCAATATAACACAAACACTGCTTGCTCGCAGTCCCCATTTGGGTTACATTTTCCAAAAATTACACCAAGTTCCATTGGTAACTAATATGACATAGCATAAAATCAAAATGTGACTAACACATCATGACTCTCTATCAGCCACCAATTCAATATTCAGTCACAGATGAACTACGTCCCCAATTACAGTACAATACTGCCGTCCTAGCAGTTCATCTAGTAGGCAAAAGTATGGGTTACAATGCATTTCACTGATAGTGTACTACTTTAAAATACCCTGCTCAGGAAATCGGCACAGACATTTTCTCTGCCTTTTACGTAGTGAATCCTGAATCGATAAGACTGTAAAAATAAACTCCATCGTAATAACTTTGGACTGTCAAACTTGGCAGAGTTCAAAAACTCTAATGACCGATGGTCAGTTTGGAGCACAAACTCCTTTCCATACAAATACAACGTAAACTTTTTTACAGCCCAAACAATAGCTAAACATTCGCGCTCTGAGACCGAATATTTTGTCTCACGAGGCAATAGCTTACGACTAGCATATGCCACAGGGTACAACTTTCCCTCGTGTTCCTGCATAAGACTAGCGCCTAATCCGCGATCTGATGCATCAGTTGCTAAGACAAACTCTTTGGAAAAATCTGGCAAACATAACACGGGTTTGGAGATAATGACATTCTTCAAAGAGGTGTACGCTTTCTCCTGCGTTTCATCCCACTGAACTATATTGGGCTGACCCTTTCTAAGTAAATCAGACAATGGTGATGCAATCGCTGAAAAGTTAGGAATAAATTCATGGTAATATCCCACTAATCCTAAGAATGCTTTCACTTCCTTCTTAGTGGTGGGTCTGGGTGCGTCTCGTACCTTACATACATTCTCTTCTAACAGGCCAATCATACCTTCTCCCACTAAGTGTCCAACAAAGTCTACTTCAGACGTTCCAATCAGACACTTCGATGGTCTTGCAGTTAATCCAGCTTGGTCCATCCTCTGCAGTAAGTCCTTGAGAGTCTTCACATGCTCGTCGAATGTCTCTGTATGAATCAGCAGGTCGTCCACATATGCTGTCACATTGTTCATTCCACGGATCAATGGCTTTACGATCCTGTTCAGCGTGGCTCCTGAGTTCATCATCCCAAAAGGCATCCGAATGAATTCATAGTGTTCGCCCATGGTGACGAACGCCGTCTTGGGAATGTCTTGCTCTCGAACTTTCACTTGCCAGTATCCCTTGCTCAGGTCAATCCGAGAGAATAATTTTCCTCTCGATAGACTCTGAAACACTTCCGATGGCGCTGCTGTCGGATGAGGGTCGAATACTGTGATCTTGTTTAACCTCCTGTAGTCGATGCAGACTCGGTTGGATCCGTCCTTCTTCTTGACGACAACAATAGGTGAAGCATAAGCTGATGAGCTCCTTCGAATGATGCCCAGCCGTTCCATGGTGGTAAGCTCCTCCTTCAATGAGTCGCGCATAGCGTAGGGCACCGGGTATGATCGTTGACGAACTGGTACTTCTGTCGTCAGGTCGATGCGATGTTCACCCAACTGACAGCATCCAGGGAGATTGGTGAAGACGTGCTGGTAATTCTTCACCACATCGCAGAGTTCTTGACGTTGTTCCGATGTCAGTTGCGTTCCATACTGGACATCTCTGTAGCTTTCCTTCTGGTCCCAGCTTCCTAGGTCGGCAAGGTCCTCCGTCGTTCCACCGTTGTCGCCTTCCAGGTCGCAGTCCTCGATGATTGTCATGCCAGCTGACTCCACGGGTTGACTCTTGTCCATCATGTCGTCCTCTGCCAGTACAGTCTCAGCACTATCACCGCCGCCGTCCTTTATGGCGTTGACATGTCCAGGCGTGATATCTCTCCTACTGTTGTCCATCCCACACATCTCGGTCACAACAGGTCTCGGTTCCATTGCCACTGCTGCTGCTTTTGACGTCCTTGGAATGTATCTCTTGAGGAGGTTGGCGTGCAAGGTCTTTTCTTTTGCACCCATCTTGACTCTATAGTCGTTGACACCGACAATTGAGACTACCTTATATGGTCCCTTCCATTGGACTAGGAGCTTGTTAGTATTCGTCGGCAGTAACACCAACACTTCATCTCCGGGGCGGAACTTCCTCTCTCTCGCCTTCCGGTCGTAGTAGGTCTTCTGTCTACCTTGAGCCTTGGAGAGTTCTTCCGTCGCTAGCTTCCATGTGTCCTCCAGCCTCTCACGTAGTTCCATGACGTACTGGTAACTGGTCTTCGTTTCCGGCTCCTCTACGTCCTTGGTCCATAGTTGACGTAAGATGTGCATCGGTCCTCTCACAGTTCTCCCATACAGCAACTCGAATGGGGCAAACTTGGTCGACTCTTGAGGAACTTCACGATATGCGAAGAGCAGCGGGTTGAAGTATCTGTGCCACTGCTTGGGTTGCTCTGCGCACAGTCGTCTTAAGGTCTTCTTCAGTGTGCCGTTAAATCGCTCCACCAACCCGTTGCACATAGGGTGGTAGACTGTAGTGGTCGACTGTCGAATTCCCAGTAGTCTATTCGTTTCCTTCATGACATCTGACATAAACTGGGTCCCTTGGTCCGACAAGATCTCTTCGGGCACACCCAAACGGCTGTAGATGTTCACTAAGGCTTCTGCTACCGTTTCTGCGTCGATCTTCTTCAAGGGTGTGGCTTCGGGGTAACGAGTAGCGTAGTCTATATACACCAGGATATACCGATGTCCACCTTCACTTGGGGGGTCGATAGGTCCTACTAAGTCCACGGCCACTCGCCTAAATGGTACGTCCACTACTGGCATACTCTGCAGGTGCACCTTTGGGGTCGCTCCTTTGTTCACCGTCCTCTGGCATATGTCGCATGAGCGGCAGTATCTCGCGACGTCACCTTCAATTCCAGGCCAATAAAAATTGCTCATAACTCTGTCTTTGGTTTTCTTCACGCCGAGGTGTCCTCCGACGATCGAGTCGTGGGCTACACTCAGTACATACTCTCTCAGTTTTTCGGGTAGTACCACTTGCCTTATAACCGTCGCCTGTCTCAGGTCCTTGTAGATCCGGTACAGTACTCCTCCATGTTTCTCAAAATGAACAGATTTATTGCCTCTATTAGTTGGGATCTTCTTCTGCTCTAACTTCCTAATGACTTCGTCTTCTTCTTGGAGTCGGATAAGTTCCTCTCTATCCACTCCCGCGTGCCGTTCTGCCCTCGGCACCTTCAGCGACGTAGACACAGCGCCGTCACTTTGCCCGTCAGGTAAGGCGTCTTCACGTCGATAACGGCTTCCTCCGCCGCTAGCAAGGAGTTATCGATCCTCGCGATAAGTTTCTTCCCACCGGTGAGCTGTCCGTCGTCCACCAGTGCTCGCCGCACCACTACACCTTCACAGCCGGTATCTCTTAGGACATCTACCGCTCGATTTCCAATCAAGCCCTTCATCACTGGTAACTTCAGTTTCTCCACGGTCCTTCCGTCACTGCATCCTCCGCAAGTAACAGGCACCGCTAACTGTAGCTTCCCGTCCTTCATTACCGCTTGAACGTTGATGCTGGTGTCAGCCGTCGTCGCATCCTGTCTCGACGACTCGTCCGCCGCTATCACTACGGCCGCCGCCGCCTTGTTCGGCTTGCCTCGTCCCATATCCTTCTGGGCTGGACACATCCTCCGAACGTGGCCTGGCTTTCCACAAAGGTAACATCTGAACTCACCTTTGTCTTTTGTCCTTGCACGACACTCCCTCGCCTTGTGTCCCGGCCTCTGGCACCTATGGCAGACCTGTGGGCTTCTGTCTCCGTTGGGCCTCTGTCGCACTGGCCGGCTCTGCAGTCTGGCGCTCCCGCTGAGCGTCCGGTTCCTCGCTACCAGGTACGCCTCCGCTGAATCTGCGATGTCCTGTAGCGTCTTTGGTTTCCTCTCCCTCACATGGGTTGCAAGGTCTGGTGGGCAGGCATCCATGAATTGCTCTCTGACGAACAGATCTCTCACTCCTTCGTAGGTCTCCTCCGTCTTCGACAGCTTTATCCACCTCTCTAGATAGGTCTTGATCCTGGTCAAAAACATTCCAACATCTTCTCCATCTTCAGGCGTACCTTGTCTGAACATGAGTCTGTATCCGTCCTCTGACAGGTTATACCTCTTCTGCAACGCTTCCTTGACCTTGTCGTAGTCCTTGGCTTCGTCGATCGGTAGTCTGCAGAAGCACTCCAAAGCTCTCCCGGTCAGCAGGGCAGACAGTGATGTCGTCCAGGTGGATCTGGGCCATTCAGCTGTCTCAGCAAACCTCTCAAACCGCAGCAACCAGCTATCCAGATCGTCCTTCTTGTCCTGGAATGCAGGTAGCTTGGGTCTCTTAGAACTGGCGTGGTCGCTGGTCCCCTGCGTCGACTCGCCTCCACCCTGATGGCGGATCCTCTCCATCTCCAGCTCGTGGTTCATCTCCTTCTCCCGAGCCTGTCGTTCAGCCTCCTTCTCCTGTCGTTGAGCCTCCAGCTGTCTTTCTCTTTCTAGGCCTTCACGGAGGTAGTCCCGTCTCTCCTGCCCAGTGAGCTCCATAGCGTCCGCTTCCTGGCTAAGCCTTCCAATAACCTCCGACATGTTGTAGATAGCTTGTCGATGATATTCCTACAATAAACTATGTAAATGAATCTAGTAATTTTGATCTGGTCCGCTCGAATATGGTCGGATCCCGGACGAGCCCCCAATATGTAACAGCTGAGGTTGTTCTAGCACGTTATAGTAGGGGGGAGTTAGTTGATCTAACTACAACCCTTTAGAAAACGAAACTATTACAGCTGTAAAATAAATAAACACGAGATCCGACGATAGATTAAATAATACTAAAGTTTAATAACTGTATAGTGAACAATAAATTACTAGGAAGACACCAGCGAAACTAAATATCTACGCCACACAAAAGGAAACTCACTTACTCACCCCACCAACCACTCACACAGGTCTATATATATAAACATTCCTACAGAAAGTTCCCGAAATAAACGTTACCTTTGCCCTCGCACAAACTAACCAATCACGCATCAATACGTTATCAGGTTACATCACTCAAGGCCAAATCTGGCGTAAACATCCTTATCCACAGTGTTATCGAATGTTCGGGAACATACTAATATTTACTGAACGAGTCAAAACACCTGACAACAAGCGGGCGAGGAAAAAACTACTCACTAGGAGAAGAAGGTCAGGTCACGGAGTACAGTACACTCTAGCGGTTGTCAAGAAGAAATGAACACATGCTCACCAGTGTAACAAGAAAACGGGGGAGGGCAAGGGATAGCTTGCAGATGCTACAGTGGACCTTCCCGCGCCGGTGTGCCGTTAAGCCTCAACTCACACTCAGCATTCAGTTCACTAATGGGTCATTCTGCGTCCTTACTCAGATCTCTGAGATCTAGGTTTTTCATCCAATATGAAATTGATATTCTTTTCTTCTTCTTTTCTTTTTAACCCAATAACTAGAAATAAATCGTCCACTGTCAGAAGACAGTGGCCTCCTTACAAGCATGTGATAACCTAATGCCCATAAAGGCTGGTGACATATTCTAATACATTGGCGAAACTGAAATTGGTGAACATATTATGTTTCCAGTTTGCCGTCACATTGGCGTGTCTAATGTCTACAGGCGTCTTGAACTTTCACATGCGTTAAGACCCTTTCCAAAGAAACCCACCCTTTTTCCATGTTCTGTTGTTTTCTTGCGTACTGCTTAGGTATTTAGGGACCAAAACTGCAGGTATAGTTTTAAAATAGATATCCTACTACATGTATTTCACCGCAGGCATATCGTGGGACACGGGGGAAAACGCATCATGGAAAAGTAGCCGATTTTCTTCATATTTATTGGGTTCGTATAGACATAATTTACAGTATGGGCTTTTTACTATTTAGATTTTCAATATTACTTTTATTGGATTTTATTAATTTTATAGGAATCTAAAGGCTGAAAGCTGGCCCAAAGTAAAATAACGATAACACAGTGAATGGCGCAAAATGGCCGTTATCGTGTCGAAGGGCCCTTAAACCCAAACCCAAATCAAATCAAATGGAAGCACCATGGAAACGAAAAATACGAACGATTTCTGCAAGGCCCATGTATTGTGTGATCTTTAAAAATACGCCTCAAGGAAAGCGGCCTTAAATCTTGTATAAGCAGAATGATAAGCAGACAGGCCTCAAATATCTCGTCTATTTATCGCTTGTTTTACGTACCGGTATATAATGCTATTTGTCTGCAGTGGAAATCAACATTTTAAGGACAGCAGCACCAAATAATTATTATTACTTACAGTGCCTGTTAATTTGTCTGTGATGTTTTAAGGGACAGACGAATGTTTCCATAAGTTCTTTGATACGTGTTGACTCGTCTTTTTGTAATTTAAACACCAGATTTTTCTCACTCCAGTTTACTGAGTTCACCCGCCAGATAATATTATATTTATATCAAGCATCTTCTGTGATTTGTTGTTCTTTCTTATAATGTAAGGGGTGGAAAATCTTTCAGAAACCATCATAGATCAGTGTTTTTTCCCTTTTAAATTATATTTATTCCATTGAACAAGCGATCATTATATTAGATGTATTTAGAATTATCCTCTACGAAAAACTCTATTTTATAAGATTTATTATATGGTAAAACAGAACATTTGTCGAGAATGAGTTTTGTTTCTTACGCCATTAATTGTAGAAATGGACGATAACTCTTTGTGTAAACCTGAAACACAAACATTGCTTATCTCCTTTCAACAATGTTAACTGAGGAAAAGCGTCAAATGTAACGGGTCTTTTGTCAAATAATTTACGATGGTATTTACTCATGGCTGTGAAACCCCCTATGTACAGGGCCCTGAAATAAGCGGCAGGCTGCTAATCGCCTGAATATCAGTGCATTTTGTACAGCATCCTGTCGGCTGTATGCAGTAATGGACAGGATACTGGCTTCCTTCTCCAAATCTCTCTAGATTCATAAAGGAATGAATCTTGAAATAAGAGACAAGCGAACTTGACATTAACAAGTTGATAATTGAAGCATTTTCTACAGTGACCTATCCTGTATAATATTTTATGGCATTTGTCCTGTGTCAAGCATTCTGTTTACCAGTGCATAATTATGCCGTGCGTTGTCTTTGTCTCTCAAAGCATTAGAGAAATTTCGGGGTGGGGGAAGGGGGGCGGGGTTGATGTGGATGGGAGGGGGTGGGGGTGGGGGGAGGAGGAGACGCATCATTAATTCAGACAATGTCACTTTTCCTTCAGCATTGCAGGCTAAGTCACAGAGTCTTTTTCTGCTGGTAGTTACTGACGAACATGACGTCATCAAAGCTGAACTAGATGGCGTGCAGCATGTACCTGGCCATTGGCAGTAACAATTTGGCAATCAGAGCACTTTCTAGAGTAACCTGTCCTGTAGACTGGATGGAACATTTATAGGATTTGTTCTATGTCAAGTTTTGATATTTACCATTAGACATCCCGTGTGTTACCGTGGCCTGTATAACCTTTGGAGAAAGGTCCAAGGGTTGCCGTGCTCACTTATAGTGTGCACCCAACACATACACTGTCAGCTTTTCTTTAGCAGTGTAGGCTGAGTTTTTTTGTTTTTTTTTGCTGGTAGTTACATGACTCAAATCTGTCCGTCTATTTTGCTACATGGAAAGCGGTCTTAAATCTTTATTGAGCCTTTAAAGCACAAAGGCCGCAAATATCTCATTTATTTATAGCTTCTTGTATACATAATAATAATGACATCTGTCTACATTGGGAATCAAAATCTTAATGACAGTAGCACAAAATGATTATTATGGGATTACTTTCTGTGTCTGTCCATTTGTCTGTGATATTGTAAGGGACAGTACGTCAAAAATACTCTTCGTGGAAAACGGCCTTAGATCTTTTATAAGCAGATAAATCAGACAGGCCTCAGATATCTTGTCTAGTTATCGCTTGCTTTACGTATGTAATGGTATTTTGTCTACATTGGTAATCAAAATTTTACAGACAGCAGCACAAAATGATAAACTATTGAAGGATTACTTACAATGTCTGTAATTATTTGTGATATTTTAAGATACAGATCAAAGTTTACCTATAGTCTGTGATATGTGTTGTGTAATCTTTATACAAATTATGCGCCAAATATTTCCCATCGCAGATTAGACTTCACCACTCAGCCAGTGGTGTATTTAGTGCTCTCTTGTTACGGGACCGTAGTAGTTTACATGGTGAGCTTTAGATGAGCAGTGAACACAACCAAGTATTTCCTCTATTTCGGTTTGTGATTGCACTACGGTCCCCTAACAACAGGCACTTGTGAATTTATATCAAACATCTTCTGTGATTGTTATTGATTCATTTCAGCTGATAACGTAAGAGCTGGAAATCTTTCCTCGGCCAGTGTTCTTTCCCTTTCAAATTACATTTAATCCACTGAGCGAACAATTATAAATAATATTAAATAATCCTCTGCAAAAAAAGTACGTCTTTTACAAGATTTATATAATGTAAACATAGAAGGTTTGCATAGCATGCTTTTGGTTTCCTAAGCCGTTATTCGTGAAAAGGAACGGTAATTCTTCGTGTGCGCTTGAAACACAAGCATTGCTTATCTCCCTTCAACCATGTATTCTGGTGAAAGGAGTCAAATGTACCGATCTTTTGTAAACTACTTTACTCCGGTGTTTAAATAATTTTGTGAAAGCCCCTGTGTACACGTTACTGTGTACACGCCGCTAACCCTAAAATAAGTGTTACGGGGTTAACCTCCTGGCAATCAGTGCATTTTGTACAGTATCCTGTGGGCTGTACACAGCTCTATACAGGTTACTGTCTTCCATCCTTCAAGTTATTATGGATTCACAAAGAAATGAATCTTGAAGTCATGCCACACATGTGACACTAATGCAGTGTGATATCTTGGCAATCAGAGCATTTTCTACAGTATTCTGTGGGCTTTTTTTCAGTTCTTTAGCAGATACTGACTTCCTTATTCAAATCTCTCTAGATTCATAAAGGAATGAATCTTGAAGTAAAGTCACAATTGATGTAGACTGTCACAATTTGGCAATCAGAGCATTTTCTACAGTGACCTGTCCTGTAGATTGTACCGATTACTTTACAGGATTTGTCCTGTGTCAAGTTTTATGTTGGCCACTGCAGAATATATCGTGTATTGTCTTGATCTCTCACAGCATTAGAGAGGTGTTCAAAGGTTGTCGTGTTGACACTCCTGTTAATCCCGAACTCAGGCAGTGACATTTTTTCTTCAACATTGTTGGCTAAGTCACAGAATCTTTTTCTGTTGGTAGCTACCATTGGAGAAGTGTCCAATGGTTATTGTGTTGAAGCCCCTATCAATCCCGAACTCAGACAATGCCACTTTCCCTTAATCATTGTTGGCTGAGTCACAGAATCTTTTTCTGTTGGTAGTTACTGATGCACACATCATCAATCCCGAAATAGAGGGCGTGCAGCAATTACCTGGACATTTTGCGCATTTCTGACATTATCCAGTCTGCTGTATATAGGATAATGATTTCCTTTTGAGTGGTCGGTGTGATTACTAGATCTCTTGTGTTGACTGTCGTGGCTAAAGTCTAGGCAACGTGTTTTTTCAAACTAATCACAATAGAGTTTAGTCCTTCTATACTAATTCAGATTACTCCATGGGTGAACCTAAACACGTACGTCAAAAGTACTCTTATGGAAAACGGCCTTAAATCTTTTATAAGTAAATAAAGTAGACAGGCCTGAGATATTTCGTCTATTTATCGCTTGTTTTATGTAAATAATGGTATTTGTCTACATTGGTAATCAAAACTTTATAGACAGCAGCACAAAGTGATAAATTATTAGGGGACTACTTGCGATGTCTGTCAATTTGTCTGTGATATTTTAAAGAACAGATTGAAAGTTTTCCCCGTAGTCTGTGATAAATATTGTCTAATCTTTATATAAATTATACACCAAATATTTCCTACCAAAATTATTGAGCCCACCAGTCAGCCAGTATCGTATTGTTATATCAAGCATCTTCTGTGATTGTTCTTTTTTTCTTGATTATATTAAAGGTGGGAAATCTTTCAGAATCTTTCACTGGCCAGTGTTCTTTCTCTTTAAATCATATTTATGCAAGTGAGCAAGCAATCGTACTAGATGTAACTGTATTATTATCCTCCCCAAAAGATAAACGTCTTTTATAAGTTATTGATAAACATAGAACGTATGTGGATAACGATTTTGGTTTCCTAAGCCGTTCAGCATGAAAAGGAGGGTTCTCTGACTGATTTGGTATGAGCCTGAGACACAAACATTGTTTATCACCTTCAACAAAAGGCAAATATACCGGTCTTTTGTAAGATAATTCACTCTACTATTTACTTATGGCTGTAAACCTACCTAAGTATACGCCCCAGTGTACATGCCGCTGAACCTGAAATAAGTGTCATGCGGCTAACCACCTGGCAATCAGTGCATTTTGCACAGTATCCTGTCGGCTGTACACACCTCTGCAGCCTACAGGATACTGTCTTATATCCTTCAAGTGACTATAGATTCACAAAGAAATGAATCTTGAAGTCATGCCACAAATGTGATAACATTGGAATGTGACATCCTGGCAATCAGAACATTGTCTACAGTATTCTGTGGGCTCTTTACAGATCTATAGAAGATACTGACTTCCTTCTCCAAATCTCTCTAGATTAATAAAGGAGTAAATCTTGAAATAAAGTCACAATTGATGTAGACTGTCACAATTTGGCAATCAGAGCATTTTCTACAGTATTCTGTGGCCTCTTTACAGATCTATAGAAGATAATGACTTCTCTCTTCAAATCTCCCCAAATTCATAAAGGAGTGAATCTTGAAGTAAAGTCACAATTGATGTAGACTGTAATAATTTGGCAATCAGAGCATTTTCTAACCTGTCCTGTAGATTGCATCGATCACTTTACAGGATTTGTCCTGTGTCAAGTTTTATGTTTGCGATTACACAATATATCATATCTTGTCTTGATCTTTCACATCATTAAAGAGATGTTCAAAGATTATCGTGTTGACACCCTTGTCAATCCCGAACTCAGACAACGCCACCTTTCCTTCAACATTGTTGGTTAAGTCATAGAATCTTTTTCTGTTCGTAGTTACTGACGCACACATCATCAATCCCGAAACAAATGGTGTGCAGCAATTACCCGGACATTTTGTGCATTTCTGACATTATCCTGCCTGCTGTATAAAGGATATTGATTTCCTTATCAGTGGTCGGTGTGATTAGTAGATCTTTTTGTGTTGACTGTTGCGACTAAAGTTTAGGCAACGTGTTTTTTCAAACTAATCACAATGGAGTTTAGTCCTTATATGCCAACTCGGATTACTCCATAAATGAATCTAAATACGTATGTCAAATATACTCTATTATGGAAAATGGCTTTAAATCTTTTTTAAGCTGATAAAGTAGACAGGCCTCAGATATCTCTTCTATTTATCGCTTGTTTTACGTATATAATGGTATTTGTCTGCATTGGTAATCAAAACTTTATAGACAACAGCACAAAGTGATAAATTTTTATGGAACTACTTAAAGTGTCTGTCAATTTGTCTGTGATATTTTAAAGAACAGATTGAAAGTTTTCCCCAAAGTCTGTGATAAATATTGTCTAATATTTATGTAAATTATACACCAAATATTTCCTACCAAAATTACTGAGTCCACCAGACAGCCAGTATTGTATTGTTATATCAAGTGTCTTCTGTGATTGTTGTCTTTTTTTTTTCTTGATTATATAAAAGATGGGAAATCTTTCAGAATCTTTCACTGGCCAGTGTTCTTTCTCTTTAAATCATATTTATTCAATTGAAGCAATCATACTAGATAAATGTAATTGTACAATGATTATTATCCTCTCCAAAAAAAAACTCCGTTTATAAGATATAGGATAACACAGAACCTATGTGGAGAATGATTTTGGTTTCCTAAACCGTTCGGCATGAAAAGGAGAGTTCTCTGACTCATTTGGTGTGAGCCTGAAACACAAACATTGTTTGTCTCCTTCAACAAAAGTCAAATATACCTGTCTATTGTAAAATAATTTACTCTACTATTTACTTATGGCTGTGAACCTCCCTAAGTATATGCCCCAGTGTACACGCCGCTGAACCTGAAATAAGTGTCATGCGGCTAACCACCTGGCAATCAGTGCATTTTGTACAGTATTCTGTGGGCTGTACACAGCTCTGTAGCCTACAGGATACTGTCTTATATCCTTCAAGTGACTATAGATTCACAAAGAAATGAATCTTGAAGTCATGCCACAAATGTGATAACATTGGAATGTGACATCCTGGCAATCAGAGCATTGTCTATAGTATTCTGTGGGCTCTTTACAGATCTATAGAAGATACTGACTTCCTTCTTCAAATCTCTCTAGATTAATAAAGGAATGAATCTTGAAGTAAAGTCACAATTGATGTAGACTGTCACAATTTGGCAATCAGAGCATTTTCTACAGTATCCTGTCCTGTAGATTGCATTGATCACTTTACAGAATTTGTCCTGTGTCAAGTTTTATTGTTACCCATTACACAATATGTCGTATCTTGTCTTGATCTCTCACATCATTAGAGAGATGTCAAAGGTTTTCCTGTTGATACCCCTTTTAATCCTGAATTCAGACTATGCCACTTTTCTTTCAACGTTGTTGGCTAAGTCACAGAATCTTTTTCTGTTGGTAGTTACCGATGCACACATCATCAGTTACTAAATAGATGGCGTGCAGCACTTACCTGGGCAGTGCTTGCTTTTCTGACAGTATCCAAGTGAGCTGAATACAGGATATCGATTTCCTGTCAAGTGGTGGGGTGTGATTAGTAGATCTCTTGTACTGACTGTTGTAACTAGAGTCTACACATCATGATTTACAAGCTAATATCAATGTACTTTTGTCCTTATAAGGTAACTGGGAATACTCCATAGTTTAACCTAAATACGTACGTCAAAAGTAGGCTTCATGGAAAGTTGCCTTAAATCTATTATAAGAAGATAAAACAGACAGGTCTCAAATGTGTGGTCTAGTTTTCGTTTTTATAATGATATTTGTCCACATTGGTAATCAAAATTGTATAGAAAGCAGCACAAAGTGATAAATTATTAAAGGACTATGTACAATGTCTGTCAATATATTTGTGATATTTTAAGGGACAAACCAAAGTTTACATAGAGTCTGTGATATGTCTTGTGTCATCTTTACATAAAATATACCCCAAATATTTTCCCACTCCAAACTACTGAGTTCACCACTCATCCACTAATGTATTAAAGACCCTCTTGTTACGGGACCGTAGTATTTTACATGGTGAGCTTTAGATGAGCAGTGAACATAACTCAGTATTTTCTCTATTTGGCTTTGTGATTGCACTACGGTCCCCTAACCACAGACTCTTGTCAATTTATATCAAACATCTTCTAAAAGCTGGAAAATCTTTCCTCGGCCAGTGATCTTTCACTTTTAAATTAGATTTAATCCACTGAGCGAATAATTATTATATTGGATAGTCATAATTATAGAAATAATCCTCTGCAAAAAAGTACGTCTTTTACAAGATTTATGTAAACATAGAAGGTTTGCATAGCATGCTTTTGGTTTCCTAAACCGTTATTCGTGAAAAGGAACGGTAATTCTTAGTGTGAGCTTGAAACACAAACATTGCTTATCTCCCTCCAATCATGTCGTCTGGTGAAAGGAGTCAAATGTACCGATCTTTTGTAAACTATTTTACTCTGGTGTTTAAATATTTCTGTGAAAGGCCCTGTGTACACGTCACTGTGTACACGCCGCTAACCCTAAAAGAAGTGTCACGGGGTTAGCCTCCTGGCAATCAGTGCATTTTGTACAGTATCCTGTGGGCTGTACACAGCTCTGTACAGGATACTGTCTTCCATCCTTCAAGTTACTGTGGATTCACGAAGAAATGAATCTTGAAGTCATGCCACACATGTGATACTATTGCAGTGTGATATCTTGGCAATCAGAGCATTTTCTACAGTATTCTGTGGGCTTTTTATAGTTCTATAGAAGATACTGACTTCCTTCTTCAAATCTCCCTAAATTCATAAAGGAATAAATCTTGAAGCAAAGTCACAATTGACGTAGACTGTAATAATTTGGCAATCAGAGCATTTTCTACAGTATCCTGTCCTGTAGATTGCATCGATCACTTTAAAAGATTTGTCCTTTGTCAAGTTATATGTTTGCCATTATACAATATATTGTGTATTGTCTTGAGCTTTCACAACATTAGAGAGATGTTCAAAGGATTTCATGTTGACATCCTTGTCAATCCCGAACTCAGACTATTGCCACTTTTCCTTCTACATTGTTGGCAAAGTCACAGAATCTATTTCTGTTGATAGTTACTGATGCACAAATCATCAATGCCGAAATAGATGGCGTGAAGCAATTACCTGCGCATTGCGTGCATTTCAGACACTATCTAATCTGCTTTATACAGGAGCTTGATTTCCTACTGATTGGTCAGTGTGATTACTAGATCTCTTGTACTGGCTGTAATAACTAGAGTCTACACGTCATGATCTACTAGATCTAGCTAGTCTCAATGTAATTTTTTGCCAACTCAGATTACTGCGTTGGTGAACCTAAAAACGTACGTCAAAAGAAGGCTTCATGGGAAGGGGGGTTAAATCTTTTATAAATAAATTATGTAGATGACACAGACAGGCCACAAATGTCTGATCTAATCATCTTCTATATAATGGCATTTGTCTACATTGCTAATCAAAATTGTATAGGAAGCAGCACAAAGTGATAAATTATTAAAGGACTATTTAGAATGTCTGTAATTATTTGTGATATTTTAAGTGACAGATTAAAGTTTACATGGAGTCTGTGATATGTGTCGTGTAATCTGTACATAAATGATAGGCCAAACATGTTCCCATTCCAGACTACTGAGTTCACCACTCAGCCAGTAGTGTATTTAGAGCGTATTTATTCCTTGCCGTGGCCTGTAAAATCTTTAGAGAAATGCCCAAAGGGTTACCGTACTGACTTCTAGTGTGCACCAAACTCAAACATTGTCAGATTTCCGTTAGCATTATGGGCTGAGAGGTTTTGTTGTTATTGTTGTTGTTTTC
Organism: Onchidella celtica; assembly: GCA_963931925.1. Classification (NCBI taxonomy): domain Eukaryota; kingdom Metazoa; phylum Mollusca; class Gastropoda; order Systellommatophora; family Onchidiidae; genus Onchidella; species Onchidella celtica. The sequence goes on along the minus strand of OZ007580.1, from coordinate 38,271,884 downwards.
TGATAGATGCGCACTCAAACCTGTTCATTTGGCTACATGGAAAACGGTCTTAAATTTTTAGTGAGCCTTTAAAGCACAAGGGCATCAAATATCTCGTTTATTTATAGCTTCTGTTATGGATGTAATGTTATTTGACTATATTGATAATCAAAATCTTAATGACAGCAGCACAAAATGATCATTATGGAACTACTTTCAATGTCTGTTCATTTGTCTGTGATATTTAAGGGACAGATGCAAATTTCCATAAAGTCTGTGATATGCGTTGTTTAATATTTATATAAATGAAAGGACGAAAAAAATTACTTATCGCCTCTTAATCATGTTAAACAGTAAAAGGCGTCAAATGGCCGGTCTTTTGTAAAAGAATTTACTGTGGTATTTAAATATGGCTGTGAAATCCAATATGTACACGCACCTGTGTACACGCCACTAGCCCTAAAATAAGTGTTACAGGGCTAACCACATGGTAGTCAGTTCATTGTGTACAGTATCCTGTGGGCTGTACAGAGCTCTGTACAGGATACTGTCCTCCTTCTTTCAGAGTTCTATAGATTCATAAAGAAATGAATCTTGAAGTCGTGTCAGAATGTGATAAGGTCGCAACATATCACATTAATCATCATTTTCTACAGCATCCTCTGGGCTCTTTAAAGCTCTATAGAAGATACTGACTCCCTTCTTCAGATCTCCCTAGATTCGTAAAGGAATGAATCTTGAAGTAAAGTCACAGTTGGCGTAGAATGTAACAATTTGGCAATCAGAGCATTTTCTACAGTGACCTGTCCTGTAGATTGTATCGATCACTTTACAGGATTTGTCCTATGTCAAGTTTAATGTTTGCCACTACACAATATATCGTATCTTGTCTTGATCTCTCACAGCATTAGAGAGATGTTCAAGTTTTATCGTGTTGACACCCCTGTAAATCCCGAACTCAGGCAATGCCACTTTTTCTTCAACATTGTTGGCTAAGTCACAGCAGAATCTTTTTCTGTTGGTAGTTACTGATGCACACATCATCAATCCCGAAATAGATGGCGTGCAGCACTTACCTGGACATTATGTGCATTTCTGACATTATCCTGTCTGCTGTATATAGGATAATGATTTCCTTTTGAGTGGTCGGTGTGATTAGTAGATCTTTTGTGTTGACTGTCGTGACTAAAGTCTAGGCAACGTGTTTTTTCAAACTAATCACAGTGGAGTTTAGTCCTTATATACCAATTCAGATTCTCCATGGGTGAACCTAAACAGGTATGTCAAAAACGCTCTTTATGGAAAACGGCCTTAAATCTTTTATAAGCAGATAAAGACAGGCCTCAGATATTTCGTCTTTTTATCGCTTGCTTTACGTATATAATGGTATGTATCTGCATTGGTAATCAAAATGTCTTGAACAGCAGCACAAAGTGATTAATTAGTATGGACTACTTACAGAGTCTGTCAATTTGTCTGTGATATTTTAAAGAACAGATTGAAAGTTTCCCGGAAGTCTGTGATAAATATTGTCTAATCTTTATATAAATTATACACCAAATATTTCCTACCAAAATTACTGAGTCCACCAGACAACCAGTATTGTATTGTTGTATCAAGCATCTTCTGTGATTGTTGTCTTTTTTTCTTGATTATATTAAAGGTGGGAAATCTTTTAGAATCTTTCACTGGCCAGTGTTCTTTCTCTGTAAATCATATTTATTCAAGTGAGCAAGCAATCGTATTAGATGTAACTGTATTATTATCCTCCCCAAAAGATAAACGTCTTTTATAAGCTATTGATAAACATAGAACGTATGTGGATAACGATTTTGGTTTCCTAAACCGTTCGGCAGGAAAAGGAGAGTTCTCTGATTGATTTGGTGTGAGCCTGAAACACAAACATTGTTTATCACCTTCAACAAAAGGCAAATATACCGGTCTTTTGTCAGATAATTTACTCTATTATTTACTTATGGCTGTGAACCTACCTAAGTATACGCCCCAGTGTACACGCCGCTGAACCTGAAATAAGTGTCATGCGGCTAACCACCTGGCAATCAGTGCATTTTGCACAGTATCCTGTCGGCTGTACACACCTCTGTAGCCTACAGGATACTGTCTTCCATCCTTCAAGTTACTATAGATTCACAAAGAAATGAATCTTGAAGTCATGCCACAAATGTGATAACATTGGAATGTGACATCCTGGCGATCAGAACATTGTCTACAGTATCCTGTGGCCTCTTTACAGATCTATAGAAGATACTGACTTCCTTCTCCAAATCTCTCTAGATTAATAAAGGAGTAAATCTTGAAATAAAATCACAATTGATGTAGACTGTCACAATTTGGCAATCAGAGCATTTTCTACAGTATCCTGTGGCCTCTTTACAGATCTATAGAAGATAATGACTTCTCTCTTCAAATCTCCCCAAATTCATAAAGGAGTGAATCTTGAAGTAAAGTCACAATTGATGTAGACTGTAATAATTTGGCAATCAGAGCATTTTCTGCTGTAACCTGTCCTGTAGATTGCATCGATCACTTTACAGGATTTGTCCTGTGTCAAGTTTTATGTTTGCGATTACACAATATATCGTATCTTGTCTTGATCTTTCACATCATTAAAGAGATGTTCAAAGAGTATCGTGTTGACACCCTTGTCAATCCCGAACTCAGACAACGCCACCTTTCCTTCAACATTGTTGGTTAAGTCATAGAATCTTTTTCTGTTCGTAGTTACTGACGCACACATCATCAATCCCGAAATAAATGGTGTGCAGCAATTAACTGGAAATTATGTGCATTTCTGATATTATCCTGCCTGCTGTATACAGGATATTGATTTCCTTTTCAGTGGTCGGTGTGATTAGTAGATCTTTTGTGTTGACTGTCGCGACTAAAGTCTAGGCAACGTGTTTTTTCAAACTAATCACAATGGAGTTTAGTCTTTATGTGCCAAATCGGATTACTCCATAAACGAATCTAAATACGTACGTCAAAAATACTCTATTATGGAAAATGGCTTTAAATCTTTTTTAAGCAGATAAAGTAGACAGGCCTCAGATATCTCTTCTATTTATCGCTTGTTTTACGTATATAATGGTATTTGTCTGCATTGGTAATAAAAACTTTATAGACAACAGCACAAAGTGATAAATTATTATGGAACTACTTAAAGTGTCGTTCAATTTGTCTGTGATATTTTAAAGAACAGATTGAAAGTTTTCCCCGAAGTCTGTGATAAATGTTGTCTAATCTTTATATAAATTATACACCAAATATTTCCTACCAAAATTACTGAGTCCACCAGACAGCCAGTATTGTATTGTTGTGTCGAGCATCTTCTGTGATTGTTGTCTTTTTTTCTTGATTATATTAAAGGTGGGAAATCTTTCAGAATCTTTTACTGGCCAGTGTTCTTTCTCTTTAAATCATATTAATTCAAGTGAGCAAGCAATCGTACTAGATGTAACTGTATTATTATCCTCCCCAAAAGATAAACGTCTTTTATAAGTTATTGATAAACATAGCACGTATGTGGAGAATGATTTTGGTTTCCAAAACCGTTCGGCATGAAAAGGAGAGTTCTCTTACTGATTTGGTGTGAGCCTGAAACACAAACATTGTTTATCACCTTCAACAAAAGGCAAATATACCGGTATTTTGTAAGATAATTTACTCTACTATTTACTTATGGCTGTGAACCTACCTAAGTATACGGCCCAGTGTACACGTCGCTGAACCTGAAATAAGTGTCATGCGGCGAACCACTTGGCAATCAGTGCATTTTGTACAATATCCTGTTGGCTGTACACACCTCTGTAGCCTACAGGATAGTGTTTTCCATCCTTCAAGTTACTGTAGATTCACAAAGAAATGAATCTTGAAGTCATGCCACAAATGTCATAACATTGGAATGTGATATCTTGGCAATCAGAGCATTTTCTATAGTATTCTGTGGCCTCTTTACAGATCTATAGAAGGTACTGACTTCCTTCTCCAAATCTCTCTAGATTAATAAAGGAATGAATCTTGAAGTAAAGTCACAATTGATGTAGACTGTCACAATTTGGCAATCAGAGCATTTTCTACAGTATCCTATTCTGTAGATTGCATTGATCACTTCACAGAACGTGTCCTGTGTCAAGCTTTATTGTTACCCATTACACAGTATGTCGTTTCTTGTCATGATCTCTCACATCATTAGAGAGATGTCAAAGGTTTTGTTGTTGATACCCCTTTTAATCCTGAACTTAGATTATGCCACTTTTCTTTCAACGTTGTTGGCTAAGTCACAGAATCTTTTTCTGTTGGTAGTTACCGATGCACACATCATCAGTTACTAAATAGATGGCGTGCAGCACTTACCTGGGCAGTGCTTGCTTTTCTGACAGTATCCAAGTGAGCTGAATATAGGATATCGATTTCCTGTCAAGTGGTGGGGTGTGATTAGTAGATTTCTTGTACTGACTGTTGTAACTAGAGTCTACACATATGATTTACAAGCCAATATCCATGTAGTTTAGTCCTTATATGGCAACTGAGAATACTCCATAGTTTAATCTAAATCCGTACGTCAAAAGTAGGCTTCATGGAAAGTTGCCTTAAATCTATTATAAGAAGATAAAACAGACAGGTCTCAAATGTGTGGTCTAGTTTTCGTTTTTATAATGATATTTGTCCACATTGGTAATCAAAATTGTATAGGAAGCAGCACAAAGTGATAAATTATTAAAGGACTATGTACAATGTCTGTCAATATATTTGTGATATTTTAAGGGACAAATCAAAGTTTACATAGAGTCTGTGATATGTCTTGTGTCATCTTTACATAAAATATACCCCAAATATTTTCCCACTCCAAACTACTGAGTTCACCACTCATCCACTAATGTATTAAAGACCCTCTTGTTACGGGACCATAGTATTTTACGTGGTGAGCTTTAGATGAGCTGTGGACACAACTCAGTATTTTCACTATTTGGCTTTGTGGTTGCACGACGGTCCCCTAACAATAGACTCTTGTCAATTTATATCAAAAATATTCTGTGATTGTTATTGATTCATTTTATCTGATAACGTAAGAGCTGGAATATCTTTCCTCGGCCAGTGTTCTTTTTCTTTTAAATTAGGTTTAATCCACTTAGTGAACAGTTATTATATTGGACATAACTGTAGAACAATTGTCTACGAAAAAATACGTCTTTTACAAGATATATGTCGACTTAGAACGTTTGCATAGCATGATTTTGGTTTCCTAAGCCATTATTTGTGAAAAGTAGAGGTCATTCTTCATGCAAACTTCAAACACAAACATTGCTTATCTCTTCTCAAACATGTTGACTGGTGAAAGGAGCCAAATGTACCGATCTTTTGTAAAATAATTTAGCCTGGTATTTAAACATGGCTGCGAAATGCCTTGTGTACATGTCTCTGTGTACATGTCGCTAACCCTAAAATAAGTTTCATGGGGTTAACCATCTGCAACCAGTGCATTTTGTAGAGTATCCTGTCGGCTGTACACACCTCTGTACAGGATACTGTCTTCCATCATTCAAGTTACTGTAGATTCACAAAGAAATGAATCTTGAAGTCGCGACTCAAATGTAATAACACTGGAATGTGATATCTTGGCAATCAGAGCATTTTCTACAGTATTCTGTGGCCTCTTTGCAGATCTATAGAAGATACTGATCTCCTTCTCCAAATCTCTCTAGATTAATAAAGGAGTGAATCTTGAAGTAAAGTTACAATTGATGTAGACTGTAACAATTTGGCAATCAGAGCATTTTCTACAGTATCCTGTCCTGTAGATTGCATCCATCACTTTACAGAATTTGTGCTGTGTTAAGTTTTATGTTTGCCACTACACAAAATTTCGTATCTTGTCTTGATCTCTCACAGCATTAGAGAGATGTCCAAGTGTTATCGTGTTGACACCCCTGTAAATCCCGAACTCAGACAATACCACTTTTTCTTCAACATGGTTGGCTGTCACAGAATCTTTTTCTGTTTTGTAGTTAATGACGCACACATCATCAATCCCGAAATAAATGGTGTGCAGCACTTACCTGGACATTTTGTGCCGTTCTGTCATTATCCTGTCTGCTGTATACAGGATATTGATTTCCTTTTCAGTGGTCGGTGTGATTAGTAGATCTTTTGTTTTAACTGTCGTGATTAAAGTCTAGGCAACGTGTTTTTTCAAAAATAATCACAATGGAGTTTAGTCCTTCTATACTAATTCAGATTACTCCATGGTTGAACCTAAACACGAACGCCAAAAATGCTCTTCATGGAAAACAGCCATGCATCTTTTATAAGCAGATAAGGCAGACAGGCCTCGGATATCTCGTCTATTTATCGTTTGTTTTTACCGATGTAATGGTATTTTGTCTACATTGGTAAGCAAAATTTTATGAACAGCAGCACAAAGTGATTAATTATTTTGGGACTACTTAAAGTGTTTGTCAATTTGTCTGTGATATTTTAACGAACGCATTGAAATTTTCCCCGAAGTCTGTGATAAATATTGTCTAATCTTTATATAAAGTATACGCCAAATATTTCCTACCAAAATTACTGAGTCCACCAGTCAGCCAGTGTTGTATTGTTATATCAAGAATCTTCTGTGATTGTTGTCTTTTTTTCTAGATTATGTTAAAGGTGGGAAATCTTTCAGAATCTTTCACTGGCCAGTGTTCTTTCTCTTTAAATCATATTTATTCAAGTGAGCAAGCAAGCACAATAGATACAATTGTATAATTATCCTCTCTAAAAAAAACGTCGTTTATAAAATATAGGATAACACAGAACGTATGTGGAGAATGATTTTGGTTTCCTAAGCCATTAGACGTGAAAAGGAGAGTTCTCTGGCTGATTTGGTGTGATTCTGAAACACAAACATTGTTTGTCTCCTCCAACAAAAGTCAAATATACCGGTCTTTTGTAAAATATTTTACTCTACTATTTACTCATGGCTGTGAACCTCCCTAAGTATACGCCTTAGTGTACACGCCGCAGAACCTGAAATAAGTGTCATGCGGCTAACCACCTGGCAATCAGTGCATTTTGCACAGTATCCTGTTGGGTGTACGCAGCTGTGTACAGGGTACTGTCTTCCAGCCTTCAAGTAACTGTAGATTCACAAAGAAATGAATCTTGAAGTCGTATCACAAATGTGATAACGTCACAATGTGATGTCTTGGCAATCAGAGCATTTTCTATAGTATTCTGTTGGCTCTTTAAAGCTCTATAGAAGATACTGACTTCCTCCTTCAAATCTCTCTAGATTCATAAAGGAATGAATCTTGAAGTAAAGTCACAGTTGACGTAGACTGTAACACTTTGACAATCAGAGCATTTAGTACAATAACCTATGCCATAGATTGTATAGAGCATATACAGGAATTATCCTCTTTTTGTGTTTACTATTACACATGTCGTATATTGTCTTAGGGAGATATCACACTAAATCCAGTCAAACACATTCAGATACTGGCAAACAATAAGTGCACGCCATAATTTCCTACCTTTTCTCAGTAATCCGGGAAGACCCTGCCACACAGACACAGTCAGCTTCTGCCATTATTTATTGATGTGCATTTTGCTCACAGTAACTCACTGTGACCCTCCGCAGGCTGAGTCACATTGAGTCTTTCTTCTACTGATAGTCACATAATTGTGTACACGTCATCAATCCTGAAATAGATGGCGTGTGCAGCAACTATCTGATATTTTGTACATTTCTTGCCGTGTCCTGTCGGCTGTAAACAGTGGTACAGGATACTGTCTTATTGGAGTATCGGACTTTGTCTTGCATTTGGTAAATTCTTGTTTACAGTCAAACCTAATAATATATCCGAAAATTGTTTATATTTCCTCCTTCCCCTCCTCTCTCTCTCTCCTTCTTCTTCTTTCTCTCTCTCTGTCCTTCTTCTTTCTGACTCTCTCTCTGTCTCTCTCAAAGTGCATCTGCACCTGATAACAATGAAATCGTCTCCAGTTTGCTTTTGTCTTCAGCACTGAATTCAAATTAACATTTCACTTGCGGATGTTTCTTAAACTGCTTTGACTTTCCGAGTTACCATTATGATTATATTCGGAGAAAAGTGAGAGTGGGGGGGGGGTGGAGAGAGAGAGAGAGAGAGAGAGAGAGAGAGAGAGAGAGAGAGAGAGAGAGAGAGAGAGAGAGAGAGAGAGAGGGGGGGGTGCAGCTAGATATATGAAAAGCTTAAATGGTGATGAGTTGGGGGTGGAGGTGGGAGAGGGTGCCAAAAGTCTCCAAAATGGCTAGTACGTTACTTTATGGATTGCTGACCTCTGTCTATCAGTGCCTATCCCACCAAGAACAACTTTCAGTGTTATTTTGTTTGGCTGTTTATTAACATGCCAATATTTATTTATTTATTCCATCACTAGATGATGTTCCCGGCATTATCCGGGATAAGTTAGTGAACCCACCTTTCAATCTGTCTCTCTCTCTCTCTTTTTGGTCCACAATGCTTCCCGTATTCTACGGTCTTGCCACCGATTCCATACGGACCAGAGCACTACGCACTCATTTCTGGTAAGGAAATTCCGCGCACCGAATTGAACGCGTATTAATACATGTACATCGTTCCCGGTGCCGTGGGCTTACTATAGGGAGCCAAAACAAAGATCATTGTATTTTACATGTTTACAACTTTTCATTTAAAAATGACTGAAACTTGGATCAAAACAACCGGTCGATACAAAAGCGATTGGGCTGGATTAGTTGACATTTAGGAAAATTAACTCTATAATTGCTGAAACTGCCATTTTGTTTGTAGAGTCAAAAAAAAAAAAAAAGACAAAAATTTCACCACAAGCCTCACTTTTTTTTGTAATGAGATAAGATTCCAATTCTCGGAGGAAAAATTCTCGTCTTATTATGTAACTGTGTTTTAAAATGGTTTTGCTTAACTCTTTGCTTTTTGTTTCCTGGCTTCACTGTTTTATGTTTTGTTTTGTGTTGTTTTTTTTGTTGTTGTTGTTGTTTTAAAGAATTTAGCAGTTTGGCTGGAGAGTTTGCCTAAAGGCTGTGAATTAATTATGTTGTTTGATGTGGAGAGTTTACATTTTTTATTAATTTTTTTTCTTACTTTGTGAGATAATTATAATCTTAGTGAAGAGAAAAAGGCTTGATACAAATAATTATGTCCCATTTGTTGGGTTTTGGTGTGTTTTCAAAATTTAAGGTTATTTACTAAATTGTGCATTTAAATGTTCTCTCTTTTCCTTGATATAAAGAATGTTTGGGTAAAGCCTGGCAGCCAAGACGCAGTGACTAAAATATGTTTTGCTTCGGTTTTGATTCAGGCTTCAACTTCCCAGGGTTCACACAGGTCCTTAAAAGTCCTTAAAGTCCTTAATTTTCATAATAGAAAAAATAAGTACTCAGAAAGTACTTAAATTCTGAAAATGATGCCAAAGTCCTTAAAAAGTCCTTAGAATGTGAACTTCAGTAGAAACATTTGAGATTCAAATCTTCCAATTGCACACTGGATAATTGGTACTTTGAAATAACTGAGAACTTTTCAAAGTGAATTTACTATGTTTGAACTCTGGATACAGAAACATTCCGTTTCAATGAGTGCTGAACACCACTTGTATAGTTGTAATATTTCTTAGTCACAGGCATACAGGTCCTTAATTTGTTTACTGTGAGTCCTTAAAATGAGTTTTCAAGACTTTATATAGGAACCCCGGAATCAAGTAGCAAAATAGATTTGTTTACGCCTCGTTAATGAAGGAGGTTCCGTCTAACTCCACAGTCCAAAAACCATAGACAAAACAGTCTTGAATCACTCCGCTGTGCTGCTAAAAGTGTTCCAGCGACATGTGGCTTTTTGAATTAGTTGGTATGAGTGAGTCCGGTAAAGCTGCTATAAAATGACGTACATGTAACTCAACATTTGATATTTTTGATATTATGTGTGATATTTTTTTTACTGAATGTATTTTTTCTTAAAATTTCTTTTCATTCAATGACACCTGTGGTTTAACATATATATAGCCATCGTCTTGCCTGATTATTAAATTAAAAATGTCACAAATTTTATTATGTACTGAATGTCATTAAATTTACATAATACAATGCTAAGGCCTTTGTTTCGTAGTCATTCTTTTTGTGTGTGTGTGTGTGTGTGTTTTGCACATTTTTTGTTTTCATGAAATTACTTACATGGCCTACAACTTGATTTAAAAGCTTTTAATAATCTCATTTAGTCTTTTGAGATCTATACAAAACTATTTCTGAGAATTTTAAGTGTGTAATAAAGTTTACATGGAAGTATTTAATCCTATGTGTGTGAAATGTAAATCGATGAAATTCTGAATATCAAACATAAATAAAGTACAAAAAAAGACCGTAAGAAAGGCGCAAAATGGGCGTTGTCATGCAAACGCGCCGTAACACTAGAACTCAGACTCAAAACTCAGACTTACATATTCAATAATAGTGAAAAGCACAGTTGATAAAGAAAAGTAATCGAGTGAATCAGAAAGAACTGAAGCAGAGAATCTGAGATTTTTTTCATAAAACAACATGGGTTTATTTACAGAAGAAATGTATCAACGTTCTGAGAGGAAGTTTTCCATATAATTTGATTTAAATTAACGAGACAAGTAACTTAAAAATACTCTTCATAACAAAATGATCTTTTTCTCTCTTACTTTTTCTCTTTCTCTCTCTCTCTCTCTCTCTCCCCTTCTCTTTATCTCCAGCCCCTCTTTCTTTCTCTCCCTCTCTCTCTCTCTCGCTATCTCTTTTTCTCTCTCACTCCGGCTCTGGCATTCTCTCTTTCTCTCCTCTCTCTCTCTCTCTCTGTCTCTTTCTCTCTGACTCTCTTTCTCTCTCTCTCTCTCTCTCTCTGACGCTTCCTCTCTCTTCTCTCTCTGTCTCCCTGTTTGTCTGCTTCTCTCTTCGTCTGTGTGTGTGTGTCTCTCTTATTCACCTTTTCTCTCATTCTCTCGTTCTCTCCCCCCTCCTCTCTCTCTCACTTATACACATACACACAAGTGCATATTTTCTTGTACAAGTGTACAAGTCACAAAAATCCAATACGTGTACTGAAACCAAAGAAATATAAATTTCCAGAAATTCTACAAATTATAACGAAGTTCTTTCTATCCCCCCGAATATATCGACAGATCTTTAGCTCTCCTGGGTTCGCTCTAGATCTAGTCCTAATTATCTGTCGTGTCATCGCTATCCAGGCTGTCATCGTCTTCATTATCACTCTCCACACCACAAGAATAACACCTAGGACAACAGAACACACTATGTGTTTAACACTGGCTGAGAAGTACTGCGTTATACTAAGTAATAATGATGTAATCATAATGAGATTTAGAGAAAATCTCTCTCTCTCTCTCTCTCTCTCTCTCTCTCTCTCTCTCTCTCGTTCTCTGTCTCTTTCTCTGCCTCTCTTTCTCTCGTTCTTTCTCTCTTGTTCTCTCTCTCTCTTTCTTTCTGTCTCTTCTGGTGTCTGTCAATTTCTCTCACTTTCTCTCTGTCTGTCTGTCTGTCTGCCTGCTGCCTACCTACCTGCCTCTCTCTCTCTTTCTCTCTCTCTCTCTCTCTCTCTCTTTCTTTCTCTCGCTGTAATATTTATCGGGGCCCTATAAAATACATCATGTCAGATCTTGCATTTGATGTACCTGTGTTCAAAGATAATCTATGCCACTTCCAATCAATAACTCAGTAACCCAAAAGTAATCCAAAGATGGCGATAATCAATCTGTAGTTACTGTTCAATTGATTATATTATGTCAGTAGATAAACTGATAAAGGCACCAAAAATGATCAACAGAGATTTATGTGGGGAAAAAAAGGTACCCAGAAAAGCAGACACCTTACGTATTAAAGACAAACATAGACCTTACTTCCGTTTGATGTCCACCCAGCAGTCCTTGCAGTAGCCGACACCACAGCCCTCAGTAGGACAATGATAAAAGCCCTCGCCCTCTGGCTCACCGCAGATGATACATGTGTCTTTACTGGACTTGAAGACTCTCAGGCACCCACACAAACGAGGGAATTAGCGCTAAGCAGGTAGAACGTTATAATATAATCTGACAGGGTTAAGACGGTTTTTACCATCCGTAATTCACCTCAACAAGACATTATAATTATGGGGACGTTCAAATATAATCTTACGCCTCGGAGGGGGCGGGGGCGTGTTTGGCTCCTATAAGAAAAGTGTAAGAAAGTGGGGGGGGGGGGGAGTGTCTTGAACCAATGTAATATTACACTTTTGTGAGGTGAGAATAGGGCTTTGCACAGGATGGAGGAAGAAATGGAGGTGGAGGAAGGGAAGAGAAAGAGAAGAAACAAGACCCGGATTTTCAAGATAGCTCAGCAGATGCCCCTGTTTTTTTAGAAATATCTTTGACATTTATATGATGAAAAACCCCTTTGTTGATGATAACTAATTTAAGGCAATTTTGACATTGACTTTGACATGAGTCTCATTTTCCCCTCATTTGTAAGAAAGAGTAAGTGTGCAATGTATAATTATTACATGTATTATTGTAATATTACGGGATGGGGGGGGGGGGGAGGGGGGGGGAGCAAATGTTAGAAAAGTGTAAGAAGATGAAGGAGGGGGCCTATGTATATCACCACCAACATTCCGGGCCTTGAAGGAAGAGACTCTCAGCCAGATGCTATCAAACGCTCTCTTACCCTCGAGCATCTGGACAAGAACTATCCATCAACCCAGTGGGCACGATTATACACTGACGGATCAGCGGAGGAAGCAGTTAGAAATGGTGGATGAGGGGTCTACATCCGACTTGCTAGTGGAGAGACCCATGAGATAAGTGTTCCTGCAGGCATTTTGTGCTCCAACTACAGAGCAGAACAGGCAGCACTACTGCAATCCCTGCAACATCTCAAGACCATAGTTACACCCAAGATGAAGATAGTCTGCCTGACCGACTCCCTGTCAACACTCCAGGCACTCAGCTCTTCAAAACCGGACACCCTGACAAAGGAGCTCCGCACACAGCTGACCGACCTTTCAAGGATCGCAACTATCCACCTTCATTGGATTCCTGCCCACTGTGGCATTTCGGGCAATGAAAAAGCCGATGAACTTGCCAAGACAGCCAGCAACCAGGAACAGATATTGCACCCATTATCATATAATGAAATTAAGTCGATCCTTAAACATAAGATTAGTTAGGAGTGGAGAGACAGGTTCCCAGAGTATGATCATAGGAAGGACCCTATCAGGCACCTTGAAAGGAAAGAGCAGGTGCAGATATTCCGCCTCCGGACAGGACACTGTGGCCTCAACCACCATGCCCACAGAATAGGCTTGTCGCAGACAAACCAGTGTCCATGCGGAGCCGGCCCTGAGACTCCAGAGCATGTCATCCAGGACTGTCCACTCCACAGGACGGAACGACAAAACCATTGGCCTAATCCCACGGACCTACACACCAAGCTATGGGGCAGTGAGGCAGACCTTCACCTGACTACCCAGTTCCTGGCCCACACTAAACTAAAAAGCATGACTCGGAACGCTGAAGAAGATGAAGGAGGGGGGTCAAAAAGTCCCAAAAAAGGTGTAAGATTATATTTGAACGTCCCCTATCTAGATGTGTGCTCTATTTTACTAAGGTTTCATGCCATGTTACTTCAGGTAATGTTATTCAGTTATGATACATATTTTTGTAATGATGAGTAAGATGTATGTATCATTGCATGTGCTCTTAGACGATCTGTGGAAGAGAATTTCTCTCGTGGGATAATAAAGTGATTCTATCTTATCTAAACGTACAACTCTATAAAGAGTCCAGTGGAAAAACCAGCCAAGTCACAAAGTAGAAATTATGGGCTGTTGGCTACAGGCCGAAGCGAATATTCCATTGCACAACCTACTTCACTGTCTAAGCTCAGTCCCGCTAAAATTGTCATCTAAAAATAACAAAGTCTATGAAAGAAAGAGCACTATCAAAGTCAAAAAAAGCAGTTTTCCTTTAACATGAAATCTGTGACTTACCTGGTTTTTCCAGTGATCTCTTCCTATGTATACCCAGAATATTATTATCATTTCTCATTTCACTGCCATAGTCTTATCCATTGACGAAAGTCGCCCAAGACCACATTTTTTTGTTATCTGCTGTCATTTGGTCCCTTTCTGGCGTTTGTCATTTTAAATTTTTGTTTATTTTGAAAACAAACAAACAAAAAAACGTCTGAATTTACAGTCATGAAACTTTCGGGCATGAAAAGCAATGGAATAAATGGACAAATTGTTCTGAAAAGTGACCGGACAGAAAAGAAAATATTCTGATAACTGTGGATTTCCTTCGCAACTAAGAATTCGATTTTGCCACTAAGCACCACAGATCTATAAAAAGCTCATTCGCATCGTAAGAAACACAGCTGTATGAGTCAATATTAAAAATCAATTTGAATTTCATAGGAATAAAAAGAAGGCAATTTTACAGTTGGAAAGGGGGGGGGGGGGGGAGAGAAATACATTTTTAGAGGGGAAAAATGAGGAAATCTTTCATGGATTTTTATATGAACAAACCAGAGTAAACAGACACGCACACTATCTTTGAAGGCAGTCTCTTTCAATTTTTGTTTACCGCGGCGACCTGGTTTGGCGATTTGGCGGAGGTGAGATCTCTCTGTACATGTATACATAATCTCTGGTTTCAATTAGATCCAACCAATCGGCTGAAGCGGGAGGTCTTATTGAAACTCAGTGTCATGACGTCACTATCCAACTGGTAGGTTGATTAAAATCTGCTGGTGCACGCCGAGACTTACTGTTTTCTAACATGATGTGAAATTACAATGCACAATCACAATTTCCCATTAGCAGTATTAATGCCGAAGGCAAGAAACATAACTCGTTCGAGTCACTTTTATACGAGAGTAAATTCATCAGTTATTTCCCTTAGATAATTCTTGCTGTCTCTTCGATTTTTCATCTCAAATTTTCTTTTTTCTAAGCACCGCTGGATTTGATCACTAGACATGTCGTGTGCCATGCATGTACTCTACAAGCTCCGTGAAAGAGAATTTCCCTCATGGGATAATAAAGTGATTCTTATCTTATCGTCTTAAAATGGGCCAGCCCCCCACCGGGTCTTACTGCTCTTGTCCACAGCATCAACTCCGCTATTTTTACGGAAAGTGACATTTTGGAAAACTCTCTTTACCTCTATAGCAGTGAGGATCGGAGCGGAACGGATTTTGTGGACAAGGATACAGAGGCCACCTCTCTGTAAGGCATGATCTGGGTTTGTAGAATTATATCTTACAGAGAAAGAGAGAGAGATGGCAGATTTTTTTTTTCACCAGACAACGCTGGTTGACTCGGCCGGTATTTTATCCTGTGTTATCTTACCACTGTCGCCTCGGTATACATGAGCTCAGCCTATCTTTCTAATCATGTGAGAGGACACAAAAAGCAAGTAAAACTGCCCACTTTACCTTTGCCCAAACATTTCTGAAGTGTCGGGAATTCCTCAGTCAACAACCATCTTAGATCATCAAACTATTTTTCATGGACGTCTATGTGGTGTTAGGTCAGCATGTGCCACAAACTTCAGCACTAAGTTACTGATCATGATTGTGGTGGCTTTGGTGATGTTAATAACGATGATGCTCGCTGATGGTGTTCATGATGTTATTTTATGATGATATTGATGGCAATAGTGGTAGTAAAGTCAAAATGTGGCAAAAATAAAATGTTGTGAGTAGGAAAGCCTCGCTGCGACCCCACAGATTTTTGTTGGTTTTTAATCAATTATAATAGTGATGGTAGTGGTGATGTAATGAGTTTGCTGCTGATGATATTGGTAATTGAAGAGATGTTAGTGGTGGCATTGATGAAACTAGTTTTGACGCTGAAGTGTAATTAATCATGCGGTATGGAACAAAGGAACGATCCAAACGTTGAACAATAGTCAACTTCGAATTTTTTTGGTCATTTAATCATGTCACAAGTATTATTATGTTATCTACTGTTTGTTTCGCGATCTGCGACTCGACGTGACGCGAAACATGACTGGATATGAAAAAGGTCAGAATACTTACTGATAACAAAACAGTCAAGTGGGAAATTCAAGTATCTTTTATTGCTCATGTGACTTAGTCACTTCATAGGGAATCATAATTTTATGGACTGTGTATTTTAAAATAAATTATATTTCTTTATCTGAAACATTGCATGACATGGAACATGTAGCAGGCAGATCATCTAAGCTGTATCAGGTCTTCAGAGACTGCACAACCTCCAAATCAACAGACAACACAATCATAATCTGTTGTTGGCTGGTCACATTTTGGTTATTCAGATCTACCATAACATCATCATTGTAATACTGTTCCTTATGTGCCCGGTTGGTACAGAGACAACAAATCAAACACATCAACAATAGATAGGCATTGTCCTGTTTACCGATGGATTGTCACTAGAATTCTGATTCTTAAGCAGGAATCACTTGGCTCCCAAGGGAAAAGTTTTAGCCCGTGGAGAAATAAAGAGGTCCACAGTTGGAAAAAGTATATAGGATATATAAGTTGAATGATGAAGTGAAATGACTTGTTTTTTTCCCATCCGATTGCAACTAATATTAAAGTATTATAGCTTACTTTTATGCACTGTCTCAGTCATTATCAGTATAAAAGTATAATTATTGGTGAAAAAAAAAATAACAGATGGCGTTCAAAGGGAGGTAGGAATTCAGGGGACCTGAAACGACAAGCCCAGAACCACTGCAGTAAAAGAAAAATCGTCACACGAAATTCTCTCGGTTTCTCGTCTTTCATGACATTAACAGTAACAGAAATAACAACTGCTGTCATTACCACTGCTGTAACTACTAGTGAGGCTACTTAAACATCTACAACAACAACGACAGCATCGTACCATCGTACACTTTATTACACAGTTTAGTGCTATTATTATAATAAAAGTTTAATTACTGATATTCAGGAGTGCAGTCACAAACATTTCAAACATACACACACACACGCCTATCCGCCGATAGATGCATAATATACATACAGACCTACCCAAACACACACACACACACACACACATACGCGCACGGGCTCGACCCACACAAACGGATCGTAGGGAATTGTAGACTATTTTTACACATAGACCATTCTCAACTCTTTGAATAGAATATAAAGAATGTGTTTGATTTTTCACCATCAGTGTCTAGCATCAACACATGTACTGTTCTTTCTTCCATAAATCATACTGTTACTAACACTCTAGTGCCTAGTGTTCTATAACTGTAGTGTTCTATAACCGTAAAGTGTCACTTGGGGCCAGTTCTCGTTTATTGAACACTTTCGAATGTATCAATGCTTCATGGTAAATATTCATATTTTTTTGCACTCTTTCACAATTTTATATCTTATTTTGCATGTGCATGTATCAGAAGTGTGAATAAGCCAGCTAATATCTTGGCACGAGAAGGCTAAACTGGATTAGATAGCAAACTTCTACTTTGAAAAAAACAACAAAAAACATTTTGAGAAAATTGTCCTTGAGAGAAAGGAAAGTGAAAGCAATTTAGGTTTACCATTCCATTGAGAATTAAGAGAGAGAGAGAGAGAGAGAGAAAGAGAGAAAGAGAGAGAAAGAGAGAAAGATAGAGAGGGAGACACAGAGAGAGGGAGACAGAGAGAGGGAGAGACTACTATGGGATCTGAGCATAGAATGAGGGGTGACAGCCAGAAGGTTGTATGTGACATTTTTGGGGCATTTTCAGGTTCTTGCACTTTCTTATTTGTACAGCTGCCCTGCTTCTTCGGGCGAAAAGAGAACGTTCAACTCTTATTAATTAGCTAATTAATGACCAATTACACAAGGTTGCATGTACATATCTCACCACCGTGTCCCGCCACAAGGTTGTATGTGCTTTGTTCGGCAGCCAGAAGGTTGTACATGCCTTATACAACCTGTTGGCTGTAAATATTTAGTCCCATCTGATCTACATCTTTGCTGGCCACAATATTGTAAGTGTCACATACAACATGTTGCAGGACGAGAAGTCCAGTTAGTAATTCAACCTCAGCTTTCAATGTGCTACAATTGAGATCAGCACTGAGTTACCCAGGCAAATAAAGACCTGGGGCTTGGCTGTCCTCTCAGTGGAGAGCATTTAAGGGCTCATCTTACCTTTTCACCAGGTATTTCTATAAAATGACTTGATGGAACAAGGATAAGAGCTATAAATCTTCACAGGATATCACTGTAGGAAGACACATCGTACAGAACTTCCCAGCCTCTGAATTTTCATTGCAAAATGTCTCATTGTTGTGACAGTCACTTGAGCATACACTCACACACGATGCAAAAACACACATACAGCACAAGTTAGGAAGCATAGCTGCTGTGGAAGGCTTTCATAGCTTCATCGGTTCTGTTCTGCGGTTAGAATGTACGCATTGAACCAGCCGGTGTCTGGGGCTCTTTACTGAGAAGATTTAACATTTTGTATCTGCCCCCCTTGCTGGTAACTTTACGAGGTGATCGACGGCAGCCTGCCTTCTGTCAGTTCAAGGTTCAAGAAGAATTTAGCACCGAGAATATGTACTGGTGAGTATTTTTTATTATTCCTTTCCCCTATAACACTGCCAGATAATCTTCTGTTTTGTCACTCTGTTTTTTTTTTTATCTTCATGTCTGTTTCTCTTCCATCTATCACGGTCTCTCCTCTTCATGCACACACACACGCACACACACACACACGCGCACACACACATTGTTAATAACATACACACTGTCATGATCTCATTTTTGGGATCCAGTGAGTAGTGTTAGGGTGATCCGACCCTTAGAATAAAAAGGTGGGATTTTATAGGTTAGTGGACTCACGCCCTAAGGCGGTGAGTTGTGTAAGCAATGCACGGACCACGTGAACCCGGCATGATTCCGGAAGGTGAGACAAGAAACTTTCACGGGGTTTGGCTGGAGATATATAAGCTTAAGTCGCCATTGTTTAAGCAGAGAACGGCTGTGGAAATCATTCGATCCAGTGAGGTTCCTCTCGGCTCGAGCTCCAGGGCCTGACAATAGGAGTCGAGCACAGACAGAATAGACACAAGTGAAGAAGAAGTGGGGTGACGGTGTAGTCATCCAGAGAATTGATAAACGCCTCGTCGCACTAGGCCAAAAGTGCGAACCGTGTCCTTTGGATCTACGCTCGTACTTGGCTACGAGCGTATAATGGTAGGCAATTCATAAGTCCACACAATAGAGACAGGAATTACTAGATCAGCCCAGTGACGAAGCTGAGTAGTAGGAAAGCCACCTGGCAATCCTCACAATAGAGACAGGATTAATACAGTGTAGAATGATAGTGTGTGTGGAAAGAAAGAAGTATTGAAGTCATTCATAGAAAAATAATCTTTTGTAGACGTAGTACGTAGATATTGTATCTCATGTTATATTGAATGCCTTGTATCCCATGTGAGATTAGAACTTTTGAATTACAGTTAATAAGTTCAGCGACAAGCTGGAGTTCCCACAACGGGGCTTTGATGTAGCCACTAATTAAGACAGTCCTATTTATTGTATCTGCAATCCTATCTATTGTATCTGCAACCATATTTATTGTATTCTGCAATCCTATCTACTGTATCTGCAACCATATATATTGTATCTGCAATCATACCTATTGTATCCGTAGTAATAAAGTAGTATGGCCCTTCAGGCCTGATATATATATTCAACGAGTGTATGAATTATTATGATTGTGCCTGGACGAGTGTGAGTGGCCTTTCGATTAGTCGAATGCGCTATTATCCCCAAGACCTTACTCACCTCGAACATTGACACTGGAGGGGACCCGAAATCTGTGGACACACTAGCGATCATCTTGACGTTGGAGGACACCAAACCAGTGCTGTGACCTTTCCGGGCACTCCTTCACTACATTTTTTAGATTAGTTAGTTATACCCATATTATCTTTGTATACCGCTAATTTGTGTTCTTTTTCCGTTGCATGGACATCTCGTCACTGATCCGTGGACAACAACGAGGAACGGACAGGACATCGACTCGCAGAAAGTGAAAGACATATGACGGGGCGTACGCTGTGGAGTGAGGAAATTTGACACCCAATTCCCAGTTAAGTGATACCATCAGATTCTGTCTATGTTTGAGGGGTTGACACGTTTCTCTTCCCCTCTCTTTAACAGGCATTTTTCCTTTTTTCTGTGTTTAGCTAGAGTAAGCGGGTGGTTGGAAGGGATCGGGACTCAGCATACCTCTTCTTGCCAGACTAGCCGGGCTAGGTGGCGTTTAAACCGGATGGGAGATCTGCTTTGCCTTGAATAGTTCTTTGTTAGGGATCCATTTATCGTTTAGATTGTGGTGTTCTATCTTCCTCGTACTTTTTAGGAAGACGTCTCTATTGTGCTTCTCTTACCTATCTGTAGATAGTTTCAGGCTTGATTGGGTCTGTTATCGTTCGTCCTTTGTGTCGTTGGGTAGTGTTCACTGTATAATTTCTTTTCACTTATAGCGTTACCATATTATACTTATATTTATCTTTATAACATTATTGCCTGAGAGAAATCGCGTGTCAAGGACACGTTGACGTATAATCTGGAAAGTGAGAGTTGAGGCTTAGAGGCCATAAGAGATCAGATTGGGAGTATTAAATTAGGCCAATCTAAGAGCAGAGGAAACGCTGCTAAGCGGTGTACAAGTTGTACACGAAGAAGTGAGTGGAATATATATAAAGGAAGTGATCACGAGGATAATCAACCGCTATTCGGTTGAACAGTAGAGAATTTGTTGTTGATTCGTAACATAAAGAAACGAACACCCGAAGAGGACAAAGTATATACTGTCTTCAGGGATTGAGGAGTTGGTAAGTTTGAACACACCGATTTAAAAGTGTGGTAGTCTCAAGGAGACTTAGTTCCCGTTGTCGACCAACATTATGGCCGACCTAAAGAAGTATTTAGAGCTGGCCAAAGAGTTCAGCATCCCAGAGGAGCAGCGAGCTTCTTGGGTAGACCAAAGAATAAAGGAGGACCGCGCAGAGAAAGCCGCGCTACGAGAGAAAGAGGAGAAAGCCGCGCAACAACAAAGAGAAGATAGAGCCGCGGAGCGAGCAGAGAAAGCCGCGCAACGAGAACAAGAAGATAGAGCCGCGCAGAGAGAGCACGAACTGGCTCTCAAACGGATGGAGCTGGATCAGACCCAGCGGGCCGCGCCCCCGACTGCGCAGTCTAGCAAATCGTCTAAGCCGAAGCTTCCTACGTTTCAAGATAGGGTCGACCAGATTGACTCCTATCTCCACCGGTTTGAGTTACACGCCGCCTGCGCCGGATGGCAGCGGAGCGAATATACTTCCTGCCTTGCGAACCTGTTAACCGGCAGAGCATTGGAGGTCTTCCATGGCCTCAATGTCGACGACGCTAAAGATTATGATATACTTAAAACCGCCCTTCTAAAGAGGTTTCAACACTCGGAAGACGGGTTCCATAAACGGTTCCGGGATTGTAAGCCACAACCTTCCGAGAATTTTGCCACTTACGTGGACCGTCTCCGGCACCTTCTCAATCGATGGATTGAGTTGGCTGGGGTAGAGGATGGCAACTTTACTAAACTGTACGATTTGGTCATAAAGGACCAGATATATACATCCTGCCATGCGGACCTGGTCGCGCATCTGAAAGAGCGCGCTCCCAAGACGTCCGCCGAAATAACGTTAATAGCGGAGCAGTATGCAGCTGCTCACCCTAGTCGCTCCTTGGCCAAGGCCAAATCTAATGAACCTTTTTACGCCGGAGTGGGCACTAAAACATCGACAGGCTCGAGACAACCTCGAGCGCCCGCTCGACAGGAACCACCTCCTCGCGGACATTCCGAACCGCCAGCTGGAAGAATGCAACCCGACCCGCGTAACTTCTCACGCGGCCGTGAACCCCGGTTGGGACGTCCATTCCCTGCGGGCAGACCAGGTTATGGACATTATGAGGAACCACCAAGGCAGTTCTATCGCGCATACGATAGACAGTTCAAATGTTATAACTGTGGCAGAAAAGGTCACTTTGCTAAGGACTGTAGAGTGAGGCGGGAAATAGCAAATGCGTGTTCCGTCGTGTTCACGCATGAGAGTCCAGACAAATCGTTGATTGTGAAGACGTCACAAGATGTACCGGTTATGTCAGCCCTCCACGAGCAGGGCGTTTTAACACTATATGAGGGTCAAGTAAACGCAACCCGCGCATCAGTGTTGCGGGACTCGGGATGTACCACCATCGGCGTGCGGGAATCCCTTGTTCGCCCCACGCAGCTCCTTGACCGAAAAGCAACGTGTATTACATTTGGGGGATCGAGAGAGCATTTCCGTCTGGCGGAAGTGTACATAGACACACCCTTTCTTACTGGAGTGGTCACCGCCTGCGTGTTGCCGAATCCGGTGGCGGACCTGATAATTGGGAACATACCCCAGGTTAAAGACATCCCTTACAATAAACTTCAGATGTGGGACGAGGAGAGGGATATTGCATGTGTTAGCACGCGACAGCAGGCCCGTCGCCAAGCTGACGGTGCGTTGCGAACGACTGTCGTGGATTTAAATGTAACCCCGGAGTTGTTCTATAATGAGCAGCGCTCAGATTCGTCTCTGAGTCATCTCTTTGCAAAGGTTCATCCTGACGAGCCGAACACGACTAAATTCTGTATTAAGGATGACTTGTTGTACCGCGTTTATAGAGGCAAGCGCGAGATCATAATGCAGCTGGTGATACCCAGCTCCTTTCGACGAGACATCCTGCGTCTTGCGCACGATACTGCGTTATCGGGCCACCAGGGAAAAGCTAGAACGAAAGCCAGAGTCCTGTCGCAGTTCTTTTGGCCGAGCGTATACGCGGATATTAACCGCTACGTGTCGCGATGTGACACCTGCCAAAAGAGGACTCCTCGAGGTAAAGCTTCGCGGGCGCCTCTAGAGGAGATGCCAACTGTCTCAACGCCTTTTGAACGGGTTGCCGTCGACATTGTGGGACCTCTACAGAAGTCAGATAGAGGCCATCGCTTTATTCTGTCGGTTATTGATTATGCAACCAGATGGCCTGAGGCCGTGCCCCTTAAAGAAATTTCAGCGGACCATGTTGCCGAGGCACTGGTCACCGTGTTTTCACGCGTCGGATTCCCGACCGAGCTGTTATCTGACAGGGGACCACAATTTACCTCGGAGTTGTTTAAGAACGTACTTGAGCTGGCAGGAATAAGACAGAAGCTGACTTCCCCTTATCACCCGCAATCGAACGGGTGCTGCGAACGCTGGAATGCCAGTACGAAGGCGATGCTGGCACGCGTGTCCGTCGACAAGCCGAATGACTGGGACCGTCGGCTGCCAGCCGTTTTGTTCGCCTACCGGGAGCTCCCCAATGCGTCCACGGGGTTCTCCCCGTTCGAACTATTGTATGGACGTAAGCCGCGTGGGCCAATGGCCATCCTTCATGACCTGTTCGCCGGTTCAGACACCGACGGAAATGATACGCGATCCGCGTATCAGTATGTTGTCGATCTCCGACAGAGAATTCATAATGCATGCGAGTTGGCCCAACATTTTGCATGCGTTAGGGCCAACACTTTCAAAACATATCGCGATCAGGGTAGCAGATTGCGAACCCTGTCTGTCGGAGATCAGACCCTTATACTGTTACCTGAAACGAGGAACAAACTCCTCTTGACCTGGAAGGGCCCATTCGAAGTTAAAAAGAGACTCTCCAGGGTAAACTACTTAATTACCATCCGGGGACGCGATAAGATCTTCCACATTAACATGCTAAAGAAATATTACGTTGACGATCGGGATCGGCAGGGTCAGTCCTGCCACGTTGTGGCGCAGGCTAACGCCGCGATTGTCACCATAGATGACGACGACCACGAACCGTTAAATATGAATAGATCCCTGCCGACTTTGCAGGCCACCGAGAACATGACTCACGTCAACATTAGCCCGGAACTGTCCCAAGAGCAAAAGCGGGACATGGAGGACCTTGTTCGAGAGTTCGCGCCCATATTTACGGATTTACCGGGCAGAACGTCCTTGGTACAACACGTGATCCGTTTACAAACAGACGTGCCCGTGTTCGTAAAACCATATCCGCGTCCGCTTCACGCGCAGGTAACTATTGAGGCCGAAGTACAGAAGATGCTCCACTTGGGAGTGATTGAACGATCGGCGAGCCCGTACTGCTCGCCCATCGTTTTTGTAAAGAAGAGCGACGGGAACGTCCGCTTTTGTATAGATTACAGAAAACTAAATACTATCACGATTTACGACGCGGAACCGATCCCTAACCAGGAGGACCTGTTTTTGCGTCTGGCAGAGTCTGCCGTTTTCTCAAAAATAGACCTATCTAAGGGTTATTGGCAGATTCCAATGGAGGTGAACAGTAAACAGTACACGGCATTTCAGACCCCTATGGGTCTGATGCAGTGGAGATACATGCCAGTTGGCCTGGTAACGGCCCCCGCCACTTTCGCGAGGATGATGAACATCCTGCTGCAGCGTTCGCATTGCGTCGTTAGTTATTTCGACGATATCTGCATCTATCATGCGAATTGGACGGGCCACCTGCACGCGCTCCGACAGGTTTTTATTGTGCTTCAACAGGCCGGACTCACGGCCAGACCGAGTAAAGTGTTTTTGGGTTATACACAGATTAACTTCCTCGGGCACACTATCGCTCATGGCGTCCAGACACCGGACAACCGAAAAATAGGTAACATCTTAAAACTCCAGGCCCCATATACGAAGAAACAGGTCCGTAGCCTGTTAGGCCTGATAAATTATTACAGGAAGTTTGTCCCTAACTTTTCTGCCCTTACGGCACCGTTGTCCGACCTTACTCGGAAGGATCAGCCAAATAAGATAGTCTGGTCCACACAGTGTACCGTAGCACTTGAGACCGTGCAGCGACTGTTTTCCAGCGCGCCGCTGCTGATACTACCAAACATTAAATATACATTTACCGTCCGCACGGATGCGTCGGACCAGGGTATTGGAGCGGTTTTGCTCCAAGAGAGAGATGGTTTGTTGCGGCCTTGCATGTATGCCAGCCGGAAATTACTTTCCCAGAGAGAGAAAATACCCAATAATAGAGCGCGAATGTCTGGCGATAGTGTACGCGGTCGACGCGTTTTCCAAGTACTTGCTCATGCCGGAATTCGTTATAGAAAAAGACCACAAGCCATTATTGTTTCTCAAGTCAAACAGAGCCAAAAACGCTCGGCTCACTAGGTGGAGCCTGGCACTCCAGGAATATAGATTTATTATAAGGGCCATTCCTGGGGGAGAAAATTTCCAGGCAGATCTACTATCACGACTACTCTGTGAAGATTGGGGTTAAAGAAACTGTTGATATCTCATTCGGAGACCGGGGATGGAATCACATACTATTGTCCATTGATTTTGGGACACTTTAAACCACTCCCGTGCTTTCCTTTATCCAACAGTGTAACGACTGACCAGGACCCGGATTGTTGGACAACCCACACGCTGTTGCCCACGGGTCAGATGACAAAAATCCATGGCAGACCAGGCATCCAGAGCCACAAATGCCAGCGAATGAAAATTTTGTTAGAAGTATCCATTGTTGATTGTTAAATGTATTCAGTACGGATGTTTGTGGATATGACCATGTGTGCATTCAAATTGTGATATATGCATTGATGTATATTCCGTAGGGATAACTTGTGATTCATTATTTGTTACAGACGGACCTTGCTACAGAACGATGCATATAAATTTCTCATGCAAGTTTTGTCCATCAAAAAAAATGCACGTTCAGTTTTCACCTTTAATATAAGTTCAGTTACATGAACCTTCGTTATATTGGGGGCTCATGACATTAAGTTCCCCAAATTTTTTTATCGTTAGAATTGTAAATTTTAACTGGGGTGGGGGATGTGTCATGATCTCATTTTTGGGATCCAGTGAGTAGTGTTAGGGTGATCCGACCCTTAGAATAAAAAGGTGGGATTTTATAGGTTAGTGGACTCACGCCCTAAGGCGGTGAGTTGTGTAAGCAATGCACGGACCACGTGAACCCGGCATGATTTCGGAAGGTGAGACAAGAAACTTTCATGGGGTTTGGCTGGAGATATATAAGCTTAAGTCGCCATTGTTTAAGCAGAGAACGGCTGTGGAAATCATTCGATCCAGTGAGGTTCCTCTCGGCTCGAGCTCCAGGGCCTGACAATAGGAGTCGAGCACAGACAGAATAGACACAAGTGAAGAAGTGGAGTGACCGTGTCGTCATCCAGAGAATTGATAAACGCCTCGTCGCACTAGGCCAAAAGTGCGAACCGTGTCCTTTGGATCTACGCTCGTACTTGGCTACGAGCGTATAATGGTAGGCAATTCATAAGTCCACACAATAGAGACAGGAATTACTAGATCAGCCCAGTGACGAAGCTGAGTAGTAGGAAAGCCACCTGGCAATCCTCACAATAGAGACAGGATTAATACAGTGTAGAATGATAGTGTGTGTGGAAAGAAAGAAGTATTGAAGTCATTCATAGAAAAATAATCTTTTGTAGACGTAGTACGTAGATATTGTATCTCATGTTATATTGAATGCCTTGTATCCCATGTGAGATTAGAACTTTTGAATTACAGTTAATAAGTTCAGCGACAAGCTGGAGTTCCCACAACGGGGCTTTGATGTAGCCACTAATTAAGACAGTCCTATTTATTGTATCTGCAATCCTATCTATTGTATCTGCAACCATATTTATTGTATTCTGCAATCCTATCTATTGTATCTGCAACCATATATATTGTATCTGCAATCATACCTATTGTATCCGTAGTAATAAAGTAGTATGGCCCTTCAGGCCTGATATATATATTCAACGAGTGTATGAATTATTATGATTGTGCCTGGACGAGTGTGAGTGGCCTTTCGATTAGTCGAATGCGCTAATATCCCCAAGACCTTACTCACCTCGAACATTGACACACACATTCACCAATTCATTGCCCTTTACTACGATGTCATTCAAATGATATTTTCTTTTATTTGTTTGTTGTTGTTTTTGTTAGTTTTACTAATCGAGAAATATAGTCTGAAAATAATTTAATCTCCATGACTATTCAGTTTTAACATGATATTATTTCAGCCACTGAGGACAACCATTAGTCTCCTGATGATGTCAGCTGCATAAATGTGTCGCAAGTTGTAACCACCAGCACTGACTGCAATGACAGTGACCATCAACACTGCCAGCCCTACAGGAAATGCTGCTATGTTCTGTGCAGTTTTCCTGGATATCACCCTTACGTGACTGTCACACAGGGCTTCTGGCATAATTACAATGCAGATGACACCACAGTGGTGAGGTAGAGGATGAAAGTTGTGTCTGTAGCCAGAAAAAATCTACCACTTTATTGAACAGCAAATGGCTTTCTGGTGTGCTCAGTGCATGGAAACTGGTACCATCTTCTCTCACCAAACCAACCTTCAGATGTCAGAGATGTGACTGTGTATGCATTGGAAACAGTTCTCTCTGATGAAGATGCTAATGAACAATCCTATGACAGTTTCCAAAGAAAACAGTCATCTTCAGTCGTGTATGACTAAAATCTTGAACAACTCAAGCACACTTACCCAAGGAACAGCGATGTCAGGGGTTTATGCATTGTGCATTCTATATGGAGTTGATTATTACATGTACCAGTGAGATGGCAGTATTCAGTTGAGCAGGGCAAAAATACAGCCGTGGAGGCATTATTAGTGAAAGCAAAGCATCCAATATGCTTAAAAATCAGAGAACAAACTTTGTCCACTGGCAAACACCAGGACGACCATATCTGTAAGAAGATTAATTTAGATAAATTACTATCCAAGAGAAGTCTAATCTATCAATATTTTCTTCAACAAAACCGTGCATAAGAATACTTTTTCCCATATGTATACTATGTAATCATATTGTAGCATATTTAGATAGTCCAAAAATTGTGCTGATCGATGTAATAATATAGCAGTTACGCTGCTGGCCCTATGTAAAACCTTGAAACCTTTACTGAGATTCGGCCACCTAAGATGGAGGGAAAAGTATCCACTTCTTAACTAAAGAAACACTCTGAAAAGAATCGTTATTCCCATTTTTTTCCCTTAGAAATACACTGTACAGGAATACACTCCACAGTATTTTCATCATAGTGATATGAAAATGGAAAAGCGCATTTTCTCTATTTTAATAAAGCCCTGAAAGGTCACATATCACCAAAATATGAATACCTGTAAAGAATATGCTCAATATTCAATTTAATTAGTTCTTCCACCTTCGTAGCATTATATAATACATGTATATATTTCGTGCTCTTCATCGAAAACGCCAGCCCGCCTTTTCAATACCTCAAATGGATGTGTAACTATTATTTCAGTGATGTGTAAATTTCTGTTTTCTACATAAAATT
>OZ007580.1:38060928-38238428 GCA_963931925.1 Onchidella celtica | reverse complement strand
CGCTGCTCTCGGCATTTACACCTCGCAGTTTCTTGTTGTTCTTTCGTTTTTCTGTGTTGACAAAGTGGATATTGTTAGCTGTCTGAATGTTCAAAATTGCCATTCATGATTAAAAACTTCATTGACGCCATGATTATTTTCCAGGACTGTTTATTTCAGACATTTTTGTTCCTTGTGCTATGTCGTAGGCGGGGACAATGATGGAAGGTAAACTTGACCAGAAATAAAGTCAATAAAATGAACACTGTGAGTAACGATCCCCATGATTTTAGCTTGACAGTAGAACATGCTGGAGTGTGCTAAATTCATTCCAACTTATCAATAGTAGGTTTAAAGTTTGGGAGACAACAAACTCTATGAACTGACCGGTTGTTTATGTCAGCCCCACAATCTCCTCTACATGACGTACGCAAAGAACGTGAACATAAAAAGCCCAGCTGTCCCATTGTGATAGATCATTGCAAATATCCGGAGCTGCGGGTTCAGTGATTACAATCGTTGCAGTTCCTTGATAAAACTGTTGTTTTTTTTTTGTAGTTTGAGTTTGGGTTTCAGTTTAACGGCCCTGGGGCACAAAACGGTCCATTTGTACCTTTCACCTTCTTTTAAAGGGTGCTCCACTATTCCTGCGGTTCCGTGAAAGAATTATTTTCTGACGTGGATCTGCAACGCATCCTGTCCTTTCTGAGAGAGGCTAAGATCTACAACTTGATTCACTAACTTTTATACTCGTTTACAAAACTTTTCAGATCAATACAAAACAACTTTTGGGAATTTTACCAATGTGATAAATTTATATGAATGCGTTTAGTTCTATGTTAAAGTTAAAGGCTCGGAATACAATACATAAATAAAAGTACCCAACTAGACCATGACAGGCGCAAAGTGGCCGTTATAGTGCTGATTCACTTAAAACTCAAACTCAGATATACCTACTGCCCCCCCCCCCCAAACACCCTTCAAACACAAGAGTATTAAATTGTCTTGAGATTTAAAAAAAGAAGTATCCCTATTCAAACTACCAGTTTCAGGCCACAACACCTCCTGTTTGCCATGTTTAAGGTGTTATCCTGTTTTCTGATCATTAGGCAAGCAGGTCAAGGAGAGCTGTTTTCGTAAAGATATTGAATAAGGCGCCGTGCGAACTTTCTTGAAAATAGCATGCTAGTAGCCCGTTCAATGCCAGCAGGCTTTTGCTTGGTGTGCAATTATAATAGAGGAAGACAGGGTTTCCTGCATGTCTGAGGTTTTTAGTGACCGCAGGCCTGGTGAAGTGTTTTGTTTGAATTCTTTTAAATTTTATTATCTTCTTATTGTTTGTTTCAGACGTAGGACTTTGACAATGGATTCTCTTTCTGGGTCTCTGTCGGTGTTTCTGTCTGTCTGTAAGTGTGTGTGTGTGTATGTGTCTGTCTGTCTCTCTCACGCTGTCTTTGGCTGTCTGTATTTCTCTCTCTCTCGCTTTTCTCTGTCTCTGTCTGTTTTCTCTCTTTTTGTGTCGCCTTTGTCTGTCTGTCTTTGTCTGTTTGTTTGTCTCCCTCTCTCTTTCCCGTTCTTTCTCTCTCTCTCTCTCTCTCTCTCTCTCTCTCTCTCTCTCTCTCTCTCTCTGTGTGTCTCTATCTGACTGTCCCTTTGCCTCTTTCTGTCTCTCTTTATCGCTCTCTCCCTCTGCTCCATCTCTCTCTCCTTCTCTTTCTCTCATCCACACACAATAAAAACTCACTTCTACCACAACAACAACATCAATGACGATCACAACAACCCCAGTTTACATCAACGCATTCACCAGTTCTCCACTACACAGACAACAAAATGAATGCGAAAAAAAAAACACGGAAGAACCGTCTCTTTCTGTACAACAACGCTTTATTTCACCTTCTCTAAATATAATTTATGTGCTCAAACCAGG
Organism: Onchidella celtica; assembly: GCA_963931925.1. NCBI lineage: Eukaryota > Metazoa > Mollusca > Gastropoda > Systellommatophora > Onchidiidae > Onchidella > Onchidella celtica. Next base: position 38,236,519 of record OZ007580.1, on the reverse strand, counting down.
AAACAATGTCAGAATAAATCACATAAAATATTTCACAGATATGTAAATACAAATGGCCCACATGACGAAAAAACAGGGGGAATGTCTTCAGAAACAACACTCGGGAAAATGTTCCTGTTCTTTTGTAAGATGGACCATAATTTTTCCACAGGTCTTAACATCTGAGATAATTTTTTCCTAAGTACTGAAAATTAGTTCGTTTCATTTAAGGTCACAGAATTTGCGCTTCTCTGAGATTTTATACTTTACTTCTTTCTTTACCTTTCATTGGGAATTTCAAGGAAATCATGGACACATGGAATATTCAGATAAACAATGACACAGCTAACGATAGGCTTTTGCTATGCTCCCCGTAAGGAAAATTTAACTGTCGTTTAGATGTATTGATAAAATAGTCACCGTCCATTAACACTATAGTAATCGGTTTTGTTTACTTTTCAGGGTAAGCAAAAAACTGTTTTATTTTAGCACAGCTGGTCTAGGTACGATGGATTTTTGACAGTAACACATATAAAATAATGCACCAGCAACACATAGAAACATAACAACTAGTACAGGACATGCTTATGAAAGAGAAAAATATAAGAAAAGATAAAAAAAATTCTCACAGAAAATAGGTTTTAAATGCTGAATACAATGCATACAAGCCAACACATCAAATACTTATGAGGAAGTTAGTTACCAGCATCATTTTATAGGAATAGCACCTTTATAACTGAATAAATATTATATTCATATTAATATTCATATAAATAAATGGATGAATATTTTACAGAAAAAAGTGTTCAAATTAGGAGTACAATGTTTTTAATGTATTGCAACATCAATTTATCTCCCTATCAACATGTAAATTTTAATTCATACACTCATATTCATAACAGTATGATGCAGGGTATGAAGGACTGAAGAATATTTTTAAAAAGCAACTATTTAAAATCAGTTTAAAACACATTATCCATTCACAGGACTGATATCAGAGTAAGCTAATTTCTTGAGGTATTTCCACATCTCTCCCCTATTTGTTTGGTTGAGGTCAGTCCTCAAGGTCCTGCGGAAGACAACATGTCTTAAAATCAAAAACAATGTTAAGCCCCCCCCTCCCCCCCCCCCCCCCCCACCAAAACAGCTCTGTCCATGGCCTGGCTGAGGACGCCGGATTCCCCATCCGCAACCCCTTTGCCATGCCCTGGACCAAAATATTTACGCTGTACTTTCGCTCCAGACATAAGAGTGTTATTCAGGATACATTTTTTTAGAAGAGGTTATTGAGTGAAATACAGATCTAGATCAGCATTATTTAAACGTCATGAAAGAATCTAAAAACGTTGTTATTTTCCTGCAAACTGAAGAATTTCAGATTTTATCATGGGATAATATGGGATATTATTAGAGCTGGCACAGTCGATAACAGCGGCTGATTACAGTGATGTTTCATTTGGTTTTGTACATTTATGTGATAAGTTGACATTCTGTGTGTTTGTTGACGGTGAAGGATTGATTGTAAGTACTCTCTTCAGTCTTTATTTTCATTCCTTTTTATCTTTTAGCATCATCTACTCTTACGTTTACAGTTTGCCTTTTGACTGTTCATTATCCATAATTCCCATGTTCTGGTACATTTGTCAATTCTATGTCAATCACAGCACGTTCTCCTGTCTCCAGTCACTATCTGTCACCACCCTATCTGTCCCTCCCAACTGCTGCTTCATTCCATCTCCACAGCTGCATAACTATTTCGAGCAAATCACTTGCAAAAGTTTGGAGTTAATTACAAAACATTAGATCAGCGTTTTAACAATTTATAATCTATTCCGAGAGGTGAGATACCGCCACTACTACTGTACGATAATGGCATAATCTGTCAGACTCAAGGGAAAAAGCAGCTGACTGTTTACTGCATTTCTGAACATGAGGGCTATAGGACACATATAATTATAGAAAAAAAATCAGCCAATAAGAAAATGTAATAATCTAACAGAATCATTATGGCATACGTCACCAAATGACTGGAAAAGAAACAGATTTTTCTTAATATCTCAGATCAGAAGTGTCAAAATGACTTTGCCATTAGTGTAGACCAGTGACGATACTTTCATGATTCTTGTGAGAATTATAGGATACAATTTGTTATGACATAAAGAAGGTCTTATCTAAATTTTTTTAACAAAGTGGATATGGAAAAATGCATTTTTTCTCCAACCCGCACCGTGGCTCACTTTGTCGTTTTCCCCACCTCAACCCCTCTTTGCCTGGCCCATCCCTCACTCCCCTGTTAATTTGTTCATTTCTTTGTGAGGACTTCTATTTTTTTTTTTTTTTTTACTCCCCTATCATATTATTTCAAGACCCGTCTTTTTTTTTTGTGCTCATATTACCTTCATCTCGATTACATTTCTGATGTAAACAGCCTTCTTTCTGAGCCCCGTAAATTCCCTCGTGTTATATCAGATCGCCAACTGGGATTCAAATAAAGGCAGAAAACAAGCTTGAGAAACCCGGTAAGACCCGGCCAAACGCACTGTCTCTTCGGTTTCCTCTCCCACTTGGGATCAAACCCTTTGCCGTCAGATCTCCAGATGTTCTGCCCGCGCTAATCTGCAAACCGAAAACTGGGGTGATAATTGTTTAACTGTATCCAGAAAAAAAGCGCAGGTTCTTGCTGTGTTTTAATAATGAAAACTTTATTGTCGAGAGAGTTCTCTCAAAATCCTTTGTTCATGGCCACCTTTGAGTGCAATGTCATCGCGAATGGTGACGCCATCCTGCCCAAAGCTGAAAAATAACTAAAAAAAGAAGCCCAGTGCTCAAGGAGCTTACCACTTTTCCTGCCCAGACACCTAAGCAAAGGGAAATAACTCTAATTTTCTGACCACTGATATTGTAAAAAAAATATTTTTGCCCATAGTTATTATCCAATTTTGATGAAAATGGTACCAAAATGTAAATATTCGGTGATTTCCACACTTCACTGACAGAAAAAAAAAGCTCGCAAGATGGACACATCTAGTTTCTTTCTAACTGAAGAGTGGACATCTCGTTTTTAACGTGATTAAAGCAAAGATACTAGACACAGTAAGATGAGAGAACTAGACTAGTGCGTTTAGCGTGCCCTGATTTCGCACCGCCGCCTAGCGGCCAATGCGCCGAAGTCATGAAACGTGCCGTATTTTGCAAAGCCAAATAGTGAAAATATTGAATTTTGTTCACTGTTCAGCTATCGCTGTAGGCCTTGATGATTGACGTCACTTGTTTTGTTATTATAACTTTAATCGCTATGGGAAAACTCTGTCTATTTTGTCTTTTTTTTTTTAGTCACAGTGGCACTATCACAAATTCACATCATAAATGCATCATTATATCAAGCATTCTTTTCGTGCTATGCGCCATGAGTCCCGCCACCGATCAGCGCGCAAATTGTGCGCACGATTTTTTTTAGATGTGCGAAGAAGGGAATGTCTCATCTTATCGTTTCTAATATCTTTGATTATAGCGGCTCTAAATCAGGCTGCCAACGAGATCTCGCTGCTAAGAGACTTTATAAACAGAACATTGATAGGCGGAGACGCGTTCTGATTCACTAGGCAGATACGACTATGATGGTATCGACTCGCATTGAAAAAAAACAAAACATGAAACAAAACAAAGACATTTTTTATGGCAGACTCAATATGGGGGCACGGTGGTCTAGAGGCAAGGTCTAGAATCCCAACCAATGCAGGCATGTTGGAATTTTGGGATTTTTCTCACATTTTCCTGTCTCTGATCCCATGGTAGGTAGGACTGAGCACCTAGTCTTCTCGGATAAGGACGGAAAACTCGGAGGGCCCGTGTGCACGTTTCGCACCTTAAAGATACCTTGGCAGTTGGAAATCGAGAAGAGCAGGCCGAACAGCTCCTGCCCCGGCAAGATGAAATAAAATTTATTCCTACCACCCGTCCAACCCCCCCCCCCTCCCCACCCCCCCACCCCCCAAAAGACACACCGACCGGCGCTGTACTATGGCGGCGACGTGTCTGCTTCACTTGTAACTGGGCTGCAATAACACTAATTCAAATTTCCCAAATGGAATTGAAAGAAGTATACAAAATACAAATACAAATATAACTCATTCCAACTTATGTTCCTCAGATTTTCGAAGACAATGAACTTGGTACTTTCTCTAGTACTGATGATCATCTACATGGGGTCATCCATCGGCGACCCCAACACAATGTACCCTGTGGGTGACGTCAGAAACTGCCTGAGGGACCTCACGGGTGACGTGTTCGAGGTTTTGCCCGGCTCGGGCTGGGACAACTTGCGTAACATACAAGCAGGAACGGTGCTGGCTGTAAACTACAGGTAAACTGTGGCATCTCCCATTAAGCCATTGTCTCAAATATGAAAGACAAGCTCATTTATGGCGAATTCAGTTCTTGTTTTTTCTTGCTCCGTTTTCTGAAAAACTGGAAGTCTTTTATAATAAGAACATGTGAGAGAAAAAGATATCACAAATGCACACTTTGACATTTGTTTAAATGCACTGTAGTACCAAACCAAGCTGTTTCACAATTCATGTTTATTCTATCTCCTTATCATCATGCTAAAGCCGCTGACGTTTAACGTCGAATTTCTTAGCTGTGCAAAATGCGGTGTTGGAACAGAAGAACTGAGGTAGCGACATGCTACACACCTTAAAAATACCAGGGGGTGGGGCAAGCACATATTCGCAGGTTGGGGGCGGGGGTGGAGGAGGGAGTTGCGAGAGGCGGTGGTTGGTACTTCACAGAGATTGTAAAATTGTACCAATTACATTCAAAATAGAACTAAGGGTCTTATTTACATTATGCATCATCAGCTCAGCGGCGGACTGACTCAAACCGTAGATAGGAAGAATGGGGAAAAAAATGTATGCTTACCGATTTGAGACATAGAGCAGGTAAACCCAAGTTACAATGCCATTGAAATCCTCATAGTGCGGGGATATAGGAAATCTGAGCACAGCAAGAATCCACTGGACCACGCTAAAAAAGAAAAAGGTTGGTTTTTGCTTAAATGAATGATATTTAGGGGTTTACAGACGTAAACGCAAGCGCCCATTGCGGAAAAACGCACTGATAACAACAGCCTCAAACAAAAATGTCAAAGTTTGCACATGTTATACCTCTTCTACGACAAACAGATCTCCAGTTTTACAGAAAATGGAGATGATACAAACAAGAAGTAAGGTCGATCACAGAAGTTCTGAATTAGACAGTCCGATTCTAGACTCTATAGTATCGAAGAAAAAGGTTTTATATCATCACTACTTATGTGACATGATGTCAAAGGGAAATAACACGATAATCATTATTTTTCCCCACCACAGACAGTGTCGGCTCACAGAAGACAGGCGCTTTCTCATACCGGACTATATCAATGTCTACCCTGTGAAAACCTCCCAGGTCGACGCCTTTGCTGAGATCATAAACAGCTGGAAGGATTACGTGTCAGCTACCAGCGGGAGTATCAATGTGGACGCTGGATTCAAGAGAATTTACGACATCAGCGGGACATTTTCCGCTGAGTACTCGGACATGAAGAAGAAACAAATAGAAGACAACAGCCTCACCACAAGAGTTCAAGCAAGGTAGCCAATGTCTTGTTTCTTCAAAGATCTCAGAGTTAAATATCATTTTTTTTCTCCAACATTTCCAAAATTAGTATCCTGTTTTTCTCAAAATTTCCTAAATCAGTATCTCTTTTCCTTCCTAGAGTTTCAAGTTCATTATCGATTTTCTTTTTTATATTTCCAAACGCTTGGGGCGCGTATGTACTTATAACAACAGCCTCAAACAAATGTCAAAGTGTGCACATGTTATACCTCTTCTACGACTAACAGATCTCCAGTTTTATAGAAAATGGAGATGGTACAGTAGGCTACTTTTTTTTCACTGAGATGTCCAAATTCAGTTTTGTTTTTCTTCCGAGATTTCCAAATTCAGTACATTTCTTCATCCATGATTTTGTGTATTGATTTAAGCCACTAAATGAGAGAGGATCAAGGATTTTTATTTTAAATAATGTGTTTTCGTTGTAACACTCGTGTGTGAGTAAGGTACGGCTACTCATAGTAGTTTATGGGCACTTGTCTGATCGCCATTAATTGAATTATTTCCCTTGTATACAGTGGCGCGGAACATGTTATTCACATCGCTGTGAGGAAGCGCGTGTTTTGATTGGTCAATTGGAAATTGGGTGACCAGTGAGTGTCCAGCTCTTTTATCATGTCTTAAAGTTTCTTAAACATGCACATTCTTTCTTGTCAGCCGTCAGAAAGACAGAAATTCGGGTTCATATTTAAGAGTAGGCAATACCTTATCTATACAATATTATAGGTGTTTATGATAACGTTTGTTACTAATGGAGATACAACGTATTGATGGACTAAAGTATCCCGCCTGAGTTTGTTAATTGTTGCTAGTCCCGTCACCTTTGCAAACTTATATTAAAACCACTACAGAGTTTCTGGAAAAAGTAGTTGGTTAGAATTTTAGCAGCAAGTTCCTACTTTGCATTGATACCAATTTTATAGTACTTCGATGCACGTATCCCCGTGAGATTGATAATAAGAGAGTATCGGATTTAAAGTAAACTATGAGCTAGACGCGTGTTATCACCAATAAATCCTACCTGGGTCAAACTTATTAAATTATAGCTCGATAGGACGATAGAGTAACTTCTGCCGTTTACTGGGATATCTGGTTGATTTATGTACGTACAGCATTAGCCGCGCTATGAATTTTCTGTGTCGGTACCCTGATCGATTATTCAGGTCCAGGCTCTACGCCAGTGCATTCCACTTGTCCAAAACTGGACTAGCTCTCTCCCACATCCGATGCCAGTTCGGGTAGTTAACAGACATCCTCCCATAAAAGACGTTGAAATCGCCCGACCAGCGCCAGTGAACCCTGCATGACCAGTGTTCAGAGGCTTGCCGCCGTGCCACGCCCCGCCCGGAGATGATGAGGTAGTTACGCCAGTGGCAGAGAAACTTTGGCTCATGGCTGGTTGGGCTTTTATTCTACCGTTCCTTTTCTAGTTTTTTTTTTTTTTTTAAATAAAAAAGAGTACCCGCAGAACCTATGTTCCTTTTGTGTATCCTTAAGGGAAGACTAGGACCCACATAACCCACGTAGCCGCTCGTTGGTCCTACATAAAGAGCAAAACTAAAATATATCTTTATTTCAGAACTGCGGTGATATTGCGGCAAAGTACCTTTTGGCCTACCCTGTATTTCACGTATTACGTCCGCAATTTTCATAACACTCGGAGTGCAATCAAGTAAATTGTATTCTGGCGGATTCCGTAATTCAGTGATGTGTTTTGACCTCCTGTACAGGTATGTGAGATACAGAGCAACCCTTCAGCCTGACATGCCCCTGGCCCCTGCATTCAAGTACAGGCTATGGTCTATTGCCGGGGCGCTGCAGTTCGGCGACGCTAGAAGGGCAAGGTGGGTATAACAGCTTGGTCTCCTTGTTTGTGTTTGCCCTGTCTGTCTGTCTCTCTCTTTTTCTATTTGTCTCACCACCTTTCACTCCTCCCCTCTCTCCCCCTCCCCCTCTCTCTCTCCCTCTCCATTTCTCTCTCACACACTCTCAGTGTTTCTCTCTCTTTCCCTCATCCCCTCTTTGTCTTCTTCTCTCCTGATCTCCTCCCCCCCCCCTTTTTTTTTCTCTCTCTGTGCCATGTATGCACTCCCTCCGTTTCTCTCTCGCGCTTTGTACCGCGGGACGACGCGATATACATTTCCATTATTTGTTATTACTAATTAATGTTGTCACCCAGCTCGTTAACATCCTTCAACGTTATAATAACAGTGACTTAAAAAATCATAACTTTCTACCATTTTGTTTCCATTCTATCGAATGGATGGGGGAAAAAAAGTTCCATGTACATCAAAAATATTTCATTCACAACTGTCACAAGGAAAAGGGAGTAAACCGTGACCTGACAACTAACTACAGATTAATGTTTTTCTTTGTAAGTTAACGATCGTGACAATATTATGCACATCGTCCTTGATTTCGGGGGTCGGGTGTTACCATAAACTCGAAAATTGTATTGCTGAATAGATCAAAGTGATCTTGAAGGCGGCGAAACTCTTACAATGTAATACGTAACCGATTACTTTGTACATGGTACGTAGTTGTCAGTTGTTTGCTGTCAGAAAAGGAGAGATTATAATTGTTAGAGAGAGGGTGGAGAGAGGTTGGGGAGAGAAAAAACAGAAAGAGTGAGAGGGCGGAGAGAGAAAGAGAGTGAGGAGGGAGAGAGAGGGGGCGAGAAAGAGAGACAGAGAGAGGTTTTTCATAGGCCATTCGCAAGGCATAGCGTGCCTGAGAGGTTTGAATATGAGAGCAGATTAAGTTTTATTAATGTGTGTGTGTGTGAGCATGATGAAATGTTAAATGATCTATGTTAATTCTGTTTTAAAATTTAGTCTGTGGCTCAGGGGACATCATTTTTCTTTGGATATGCGTGCTATACAAACTAATTACTATTAACTTACTTACTTATTCGTGCCTCCACTCTCCCCACCCCTATTCCTTCCCACAGAGGCCGTCTTTTTAACCATCGGATTCTCTTACCCTGGTTTGGTTACGTCTGTCTCATTGTGTGTGTCACATGATTTATTTCATTCTTTGTTTCTTCTCTCATTACTGCCTTGTGTTTTAGATCCTTATTTTAGCAAGTTTGCTGCTCTTGGCATTTACACGTCACTTTTCTGGTTCGTTTGTTTTTTTTACATTTTTCTTCTCAATGTTTTTGTGTGTGTTTTTGTGGTAGAGATTACTTTACACGGGCAGAGGCCTTGTTAGGTCTGCTCTCCGCGATTTCCAACTGCCAAGGTATCTTTAACGTGCCTAATGTACACACGAGCCCTCCGAATTTTTCGTCCTTATCCGAGAAGAATAGGTGCTCGATCCTATCTACCAGAGGGTCGGGGACAGGAATTTTCCACCAAAATTCCAACAGGCCAGCACCGACCGGGGATCAAACCCGGTACCTTCGGCATGAAAGGGGAGCACCTTGCTTCTAGACCAACATGTCCCCAAAATGTGTCCTGTCCTATCCCCATCCACTTGTCTCTTTACTGCCTTCTTCTATCTGCTGTTTTAAATTATCTCCTCCATTCTCGCCTTTCCTTCCTGTCTTACTCATTAAATTTTGTTTATTTAAAATAATTATTTGTCAATTCTGGACTGTTTCAGATTTGAGTCCCAGCAACTGGTCAGAGAATTTGGTACTCACGTCAGCACAGGCGTGGATGCTGGAGCTGCCATTATACAGGTATAAACATGGCATAATGTAGACTACGCCATCAGCTCATGTAATACATAGCACTTTAGGATTGTTTGTTTACTTATGAGTGCGTGTGTACGCGCGCGTGTGTGTGTATGTGCGGTTTTTGTTGCTTTTCTAAAAAATAATTCATTCATCCCACAGTAATAAAGTCTTCATACGTGAACAGGTAAGTGCTTCGATTAATCGGGACAGTTGTCTTGATTAAATTATAAAATAAAATAGTATTGTTTCGTCTTTTTGGGGGGACAAAAGAGTATTTTTCCCCTCGTATGCAACGCAGGGTAACCTTATTATGTTTGCTATCCGTGTCAAACTAAAAATAAAATCTTTTTTTTTTGAACAAATCAAACTCATTGGCAAAACGATCTTGCATAGTTTTCCATCGTAATCGCAAAGAATTAGAACTGAGTAGCCAATAGCCATAAATTGAAGCACTTCTCGGGACCAAAACGGAGCACCATACTCATACAACTCACCTACTCTCCCTATAACACAGTCACGGCAGGAGAAGTTATCACACTGAAACTGAACGCAACACACTCTTGCAACAGCAACAGAGCGAAGTTATCACATAAATATGAAGGCCTTTGCGAGACAAACACATTATTGTTGAAAACACATGTCTCGTGACGATGAAGATGCCACGGCTTGATACAGATTTATTAAGGGTGGGATTAAAACTAATTGACAACAATTGTCTTCGAAATAAATCGTGTCAATAATAGCTCACAAACTCGATAATTAATTAGTATTATACACATAAGTTTCTCGTGAGACAAAAACGCCTCTGATGTGGCCAATGAACACGTAAAAAATCACATGACAAGAAAATACATTTTTGTACAAGGTGTTTCTTGATCAGCACCAACTTTACTGCTCTTTGCGTGATCTGGTTATTTCTCTCAAGGTATGAAGTCTTGGTAAAGGGATACCGTCTTTTTGCTCACTTTTGTTCTAATGGGACCATTGTGTTAGTTATTCCTTTTAATCCATTTTCTGTCAGGAAATCAACGTCTCTTCTAACCATCCACCCATTCGTTGGTCCACCTGGCCATCCATCCATCCATCCATCAACCCACTAACAGACTCATCCATCCATCCATCTACCCATCCCATAACAAAATTAAAAGCCTACAATGGATCATAATAATATATGTCTGTCATAACTGCTCAGTGCTTAAATTGTTCACCAGAGAAAGCTCAGAGGGTCTAGACTAACCCTATCGTCTCCTATTTCATCTCCCAGGAAGAACAAGTCAGCTCCAATCTATTGGAAACATCCTCTGCCACCAAAATTAATCTCAGAATTGCCGCTGGCGTCTCCTTTGCCCTGAACGTGGGCATTGTCTCCGCTGGCGCCTCAATTTCTTCAACAGAACAGCAAACGTTTAACTCGCTGTACCTGGCCAGCAGGACAGATTCCAAAGTCAGATCTCTAGGAGGGAACTTGATCACCAAGTAAGTTTGGCTGTAACCATGCCTTCCTCATTAGGTCCTTCAGGAAAGCGCTTCGGTAGGAACTCAAAACTGGGAAAGAATTTACTCTGTACACAGCACATACAATTATGTCAAATGAGTTTCCAGTACGCACAACTGTAGGGGCGGTCACAAATTAACAGTTCACAAATCACTAATTGCCACTATAAAAGCATAATGGTCACAAAATTTACAGATCAAAATTAGATGACAATTCAAGAAAAAAAAAGGGGGGGGGGGGGAAGAGAAACTGAAGAAACCTGGGATTGCAAGGGGAGGAATATGGCCTGGACCTCTGAGAACTACTGGTTTAGACGAAGTTCAGTTCTTGAAAGTCTCGGGGGAGCGGGATTACAAAACGGAGCACCATACTCATACAATTCACCTACTCTCCCTAGAACACACACTCAGTGCAGGAGAAGTTATCACAGAGGTCTTAAGAGGAGACGAAACCCCGTCAGACAAGTGTTTTTGGACGTTGAATTCATTTCTGTGAGTACCGGCCCCGTCTGGGTCCTGAATCTGGGTATTTTCCTGTGTCCGGTGAATTTTTAAAAATTTTTTATTTGAGAAGGTGTTGATGGTAGTGTTGGGTTCGGACGTCTGGACCTTGGTCATCCATGTGTCACCCATCTTGACCCTCGTCGTTGCTTGAAATTTCAGTATGAGATCTCACACATTAAAATATTAATTTACCTTTAATGTCAATTTCAAAGACTGTGATTGCTTCTCCAGAACTAACATAACGGTAGAAGAATGGGCGAAGGACATCGACAATGACCTGGTGGCTATCGACAGATCTGGAGAACCAATCTTCAACTTCATCAATGCACAAACTATACCGGAGATTCCCGCATCCACTCTGCTGCAGGTAAGTGCTAAGATATGAATAGGGACAAAGACATCGCCTCCTCCAAATGGCGAAACTAGGTCAGTGCTGTAAAGACGGTTTTTGGAAAGGGCCATCTGCATCTTAAACAGTGTGCAGATCTACTAATCGTGGTTTTTCCTTACTTTGGGGTTGATTCAAACTAATTAAAGCCATCGGTAAGCTATTTCTCCCACTGAAAACTTACAAAAACAGATATTGTTTACTGTACTGACCTACTTTTTGCTTCCAGCTAACAGTGGATTAGCTGAGCCTCGTATGTCTACCGCTGCAATTAACCAGTGATGATTCCTCCCATTACATATACATACTCGCTGGCTAATGACAGCTCGTACGTCATGTAGGAAATGATTCCAAATGTCACTGTCGCCTTTATTTTGGATTTTCAACTGTAAAGGTATGCTAGAAGAATACAAGAGACACTGCATCTTTTTTTAAGAGCACGACGAATGGCCACTGAAAGCAGAAGCGCAAAGCCATTTAGAACTTAAAGTGGACGCGGTTCTATAAGACCATGTTTGGCAACGAAATTAAACACTTTTCGAGCTTGCAGCAGTGCGTCCATTTGTTGAGTGATTGTGACACTATGACACCAGAGAAAGGTTCGACTGATGCATTCACTACTGGCTTTGTGATACGATCTAGTATCAGGCCATTGTCCAAGACCCACTACCGCTTGCATTGTGACCTCTGCCATAAAATGTGTCAAAGAGAAAAGATCTAAATTACAAAGATTCCCTTCCCAAAAAATCCCACAGAACTGGAATATAACACCATTTGGAGACTCAACGATTGTGCTTCGATCGGGCTTAATCCACGCTTGACAAAATAAATCATTATAAAAAAACAAAATTAATTCCTCTGAGGCATATTGTATCGTTTCTGTATATTATTTCTTACCCAAGGCTTTGCCACATACAATTCCTTTTTCCACATTTTGACTTTAATCCGAGCTTGTGTTTACTCTTACCTCAGCTGACGGAGATGGTACGAGAGGCTGTGGTGATATATTACAAAATCAACACTCACCCTGGATGTACAGATCCTGTCGCTCCTAACTACAGGTAAACCTTCGATGAATTACCTTGTACGAACATCCTCACTACTCTTGTGTGCCAATATGTGCCAATGCATGAAAGAAGGGTTTAATTTCACGTTAACCCCTTTCAATAGAACTGAATTCAAACAGTTTTTCGATTTAAGTAGTAGACTAAGAGAAGAGACATGGCATAATGATTTTATTTCGCCTTAGGAAAGTCAGACCTTTATTTTGTTGAAAGATTGGTCTTATTAATTTATCACATACCAAGAATTATTTTCACGCAGTACACAATGTGCCCCGCTAGCGACCAGCGCGCAAACTGTGCACGCTTTTCAGAGAAGGGTGGAAGGGACGGTTCCATCTTATCATATCATGGTGGATAATACAGAGGTGTTCATCTCTTTCTCGCTAGTCCCCGGTCTAACGTGGATGACGGCAGCTGCACACCCCCACCCACCAACATGAACTTCGGCGGCGTGTACCAAGTGTGTAGCACTACGTCTTCAGATGCCGGCGACCTGTGTATAGACTTGAGCCAGACCAACCCAGCCACCGGCAGTTACAGCTGTCCTAATGGTCAGTTTTGTATTGGTTTCAAAACTGTTTGACTGGCGGCGTACTGAGTCAAGAATGTTTTGTCTCAGTTGTAGTGTTTGATGTGAACTGCGGGTTTCGGGTTTGAGTTTGAGTTCGGAGAAAGCACGTCGACACGATAAAACTGTTATATTGTGGTAGTCGAAAGCAAGAGATAGACAGAAGATAACTATGGAGTTAAACGGGGCCCTGCGCACTGACGAGACTGAAACACGTTTATCTCTCTAGTTTGGAATAGACAAACTCATCTTAGGTCATGTGGTGGAAAGAGAGACCTCGCGCACTGAGTCAAAACAGACTTGAGAGTGCGCTATCAGCTTTATACTTACTAGGGCGCCCAATCTGTTTGGTCCCTTTTTACCCCTGGCAACTTCTTGAAAGTAATTAATTTACCCTTACTTTGTTCTGTTCTGGAACAGACAATTCTCATAATGTGTCTCAATGAAATCACGAGGTCACACTGGAAGTCTGAAGAAGAAAACTGTCCGGTCTAACAAATCGCGAATTCAGATTTTGTTTGTTCCGGATCTACTTTTTACACAACTGAGAAATTCGATGTTAAACTTTTGTGGCTTTAGTATTATGATAAAGAGTTTGAATAACTCAGACCTGTGAAACAACTTGATCAGTGCCACAATGCATTTTAAACAAGTGTCAAAGTGTGCATTTGTTATACCTCTTCTACATACTTACAGATCTCCAGTTTTTTTCAGAAAATAGAGGTAGAACAAACAAGAACTAAGGTTACGAAAATCAGGTCAAAACTATAAAAACAAAAATTCCTTTTCTTTTCATAGAGTACAAACAATAGGGAAATATCCTTTCATACAAAGTCAGAGTAAGCGGTGTACATACTGATGGCAAAATAATTTATCTTTTCTTGTCTTCCTGGGTGCTGGGAATTGTGCATGGAATCGGACTAAACCATTATGCCAATCAAAATAGTGCATGTCATCGACCTAGGGCACAACATGCAAATTCAGCTTATAGCGCTGTGTTTCATTATTGTCATCAATAGACGTACCGGTAGGTCATTAGACATCGTGAACTGTGATGTCAGACTTACAGTGTGCTAAATCAGCAGGAATACTATGACCTCTCTCCTTGTCTCTCTGTCTCTCTTTCTCTCGTAGTCCCTCCATTTCTCTCTCTCTCTCTCCCTCTCTCTTTCTCTGTTAGCCCCTCCATTTCTTTCTCTCTCCTTCTTTCTCTTGCTCTGTTAGTCTCTCCATTACTCTCTCTCTCCCTCTCTCTCTCTTTTTCTCTATTAGTCCCTCTCTCTCTCTGTCTGTCTGTCAGCATCTTCACCTCTCAACCCCCCCCCCCCCTTCTCTCTCTGATCGGTTGAGAAAGAAGATCATGGATGACAAGTTAGGGTCAATCATTCGTACACTGTTCCCAAATTTAGCGACAGATACACCAAAAAAAAAAAAAACAACCGCCAGAAACTTCATTCGGTTAGCCATAGCATAGCCTAGTGCTGGCAGGATGGTGCGTATAGACTGTAGTCGCCCCCCCCCCCCCCCACCCCCCGCCGATAAGATTTTGGCTACTAAAATACCTGAGACGACTGATTCAATGAAAGACCATTCAACTGTCGCAGAACCCGTAATGCAATCATTATCGCTTTCACGTATACTATCAGATAAGACGGATACTGAATGAAATGCACGCTCCACTACCACAAGATCAAGAATTGCATCCTTTTAATCATAATTATGACCGTCGAGCATTCGAAAAAAATTTGTAATAAGTTTATTGTATCTCCTAACTTTAAATGGCACTTGTGGGGGCAAAATCGTGGTCTTGGGTGAATATATAATTACTGGAGCCATGGTACATGGTGGTTATCACATTTTTAATAAGGGGGGGATTATGATCCAAAAGGGATGTCATTCACAAAGGCAACCACAAATGAATCAGTTCATGTTGACTATATGAAACAGACGTTTCGAATGCAGAAACAGCCTGGAGAACCTTTATCCTCGATAAGTCGAATGGATTTACTCGTCCTGGAGTTGAGAGACTTAATGACAGCATCAGGATGTATGTTTGGGCAATCCCTGGCGCCCAAGCCCAGACACGTACAGGTATTCTTGGAACTGGAAGAGCTTTCGGTGTGCAGAAACAGATTTTGGCTAACATTGAGATTCAATGCTATTTCATATCCGGTTGACCTTCCCTCGGCAAAAAAAGCGTTACCAAATGTTCTGCAATACGCAGGTTCCGAGGTCAATTTGTCTTCGAAATTGGTTTGTACATGGCTCCTAGCGATATACTTCTAAAAATTGGCCAAATAGTAAACTATAACAATGAAATTATCACCGTAAAACCCAATATGAAGCTGGGTTCCAGCGTTCATAATTATAAACCAAATCCCAGTTCCAGCACCACCACCACCTCCAGACCATAAAAAGCTAGAGCCTGTTCATCATGAACCCGAAAAAAAGCCTGTTCAACTGCATGAAATGCATGCTGAGCCTCATGAAAAATCCGAAGATAAAGCACATATTGATGAAAAACAGCTATTATTGTGGGTGGTGTTGCCATAGGTCTATTTGCGATTTGGTTCCTCCCTTGTTGATTTTCCATAAAAATTAGCCACTCGCGAGCTGCTAAAAATAATAAACTACCAACAGCACTAACAAGAGCCCATAAATTTTCATCAAGCCAGTTAACAGTTTTAGAAATTGTGCCCAGTAACCAGGAGACAATAGAGCCAATTATGACTGGGAAGGCAGCAGCAGCCTTACCAACCAGTTTTACCAGAATTCTTCCAAGACTTTGTAAATGGTTTTTTTCAGCCATTCTTTGAGTCCTTTTTTGTCCGAAGGTGGAGGGGTTCCTGCGCTAGCCCCAGTTAAAGCGAGGACTAGCATGCTGATCGCCATTCAGATCGCAGTCATAACAGACGCAATCGTTATCCCCCGCTTAGCTACAGTGGTAGCTTCGTTAAGGACGCAGCCTCAAGACGGGCGGCTCTTTCATCCTGCAGGTTACGCAAACGTTCAGCGATTCAGTGTCTAGTGTCAATATCCCCTCGCTCGGCTTCGTCTAACTTGCGTTTCTCCCGGCCAGTGCACTCATCCTGCTCTGTGAGCTTGGCAAGGTTGTTAGTAAGCTCACCGCGCATAGTCTGCAAGGCTTTGTTGAGACCTCGGAGTTCACGAAGATTTAATGGAGAATCTCCATTATGTCCCAAGAACCTTATTTATATCTGATTCGATTAAAATGGTTTCTATACGTTGTCTGAATTCTGAAGCCTCATTGACAGTCTGCCCGAGGCCTTGAAGCTCCAAAGTATTACTGGCAGCAGCTACGTCTCCCAACTCCCTGTTGGCTCCTTGAAGAGCTGCAACAGCCTGAGCTGGCAAACGCGGGACCAATATGAAAAACCAACCTCTTCCCGAAATGCTACACCACCAGTTCGACCGCCTATGGTCGTGAGTGCATGTGGCCTCCCTGTCCTTGCGTTTACGAGGTTGAGGTTGGGATGAGCTTTCAGCCGTAAGCGACCGTCAACTAATTCGAACTTTGTCGCAATCTCGACCCACGGCAGGAGTGTATCCCTCTTCAGCTAAAGCGTTGTAATAGTCATCTACTGCTGTCTGAAGGAGCTCCTGTTGTAAAGACGTTCCTCGTGTACCCTGCCCTGACAGTGGTGAAGTATCTCTTGAAGTATCTATTGGATCATCTATAATTGTCTTAATGTTGTTTGAGGACCCAGCATATGAGTCCTTCACACGGGAAACTGAAAACTTCTACAATCAAGATGGAAGTAACAATCGAAGGAGTTCCCATTCAGCTGTATAGTCAAGGTTTGCGTGCTTATCAACAGCGGGGTGAGGCGAAGAAGTTCTTTGCTGCAGGCAATAAGCGCCATCTTGAGGTTGCTATGGTCACCAAAGACCTAGAGTTGTCATACGCAAGCCCCCCTTACTTCCTCTTATCTGCTTTCGCTCTGTGGCTTGATCTTTGAACCAGGGATGATGACCAGCTACATGGTAGTGGAAGGCATATCGAGAATGCGAGTGAGGATGTGACCATTCAGATCACCAAAAAGGATACTGCTCAAGGTCCTTTAAACATATATATCTACGTTATTATGGATGCACAACTGAACAAAGAAAATGGTCGACACGTCTCAGCAATCTATTAATGATCTATTTCCGGAGGAAAGTAACTTTCCTAAAGATCCTCACTTCGGCGATTATTTGTGGAATGACAGGATGTGGGAAAACAGCATTCACTTTGAGCCTCCTAGAGGGTCCTTATCATGACTTTTTGAAACACCTCGTTATACTATATCCCACTATAAAATACAATCGAACGTTTCAAGAGTGTTCCTGGTTGTGGAGTAATCCAGAGGTTTATGTATTAAACCCAGGTGAAAGGTTTCATGATTAGTATTAAAAATGATCAACCAGCTACTTATAAAATTACTCTGTTAAAAACGATAACTACACCAATAAGCAAGCTATCTTTTTCTCTTGGTTGTTTCCCCTCATTAGGAATTTAGTAGGATCAGTTCGTGAAGTTGGAGCTTCTTTCAAAACATCCATGGCAGCGTCCCGCTCTGCGGGATTGCTCCAGATGTCTGTGAATTCTAAAACACATGATGTGCTCAAAATTCTTCATCATCTATATAACCGCCCAAACTACGCAGCTCTGTTTTTCTTCGGTGCTGGTGTAATGTGACGAACTCGCCAACCTTTAAAGTAATAATAAACTATGCGAAGGTTATTATGCCTGCGCCAGTCCTCTATGGCTAAGCCGCCGCGAGGTGGATACATTCCATCAATATAGACAGCGGCACAGTTAAAGGTGCAGAAATTCTCTTCAACCCCGATGACTACTTGACCACCTTCCTCTCGAAACCCTGTAGGTACAAAGCAAGGAGGACCGTCGAAAGTTAATGTACACGACCAGCAACACAATTTTGTCGCAATGTCCTGTGGGAATTTATGACTTAGGAATCTTATCCATTGCGTACTTAATGTTTTATAGGTATACAATATAAATATAAATCTCTAAATGAAAAACATTTAACGATTTGGGTCTAATTTATGCACAAGGGTTCTCACGGGTTTGAGTCAGTGGCACAATTGTATTTATACACCACGGTTTGAGCCAAAAAGGTACTTGTGTTTATAAGGTTTAAAACGTTCTAAAACTGTTTATATTTAGGAATTGAAACTGCATCTATAAGGGTCAAATCATTCTAAACCATCTAAATCACTGTTTGAGCCAGAAAGGTTAATTTTTATAACTACTGTAAGTGCGGAGAGTGTCAAAGCTTTTGGTAGAAAACTAAGAAAATAGTGAATATTTTCTTACCCCACCCCTGTTAAAATTGAGCTATATTATTATCTAAATCTACATACGTAATGCCACCTGTTAGCCAATTATATCAGGCAGTTTCTTGGGCACAATGGGTCACTTTAAATGAAAATGCAACAAACAATAGTATATTTTTTCAGCGCAAGGTTCAACGATTATTTGAAGTGATAGAACAAGTTGTCCCCCCGACTAAGAGCAATTATTTTACCCTAGAGTCTTGTTACTTGTGTTCGCGATTACCACCCATAGAAATGTCATGTAAATTCCACTGTGACCCGATCGTTTTTTCAGGAGAAATGTCAGAATTATCAATCTGTGCAGGTATTCAGAAATAACAATTAATTGATTTTACAATACCACTGTCTTATTCCTTCCCTGAGAGAGGAGAGAGAGAGAGAGACGAGAGAGGGGAGGGGAGAGAGGGAGAAAGAGAGAGTGAGTGAGAGAGAGAGAAATTATTTAAGAAAAAGAAGAAGGGAAGAGTGAGTTTGTGTGTGTGTGTTTGTGACGAGAGAGAAAAAAGGCAGAGCCAGGGAGAAAGTCATTGAGAGTGAGTGTGTATGTGTCTGCGTGTGCGTGTTTGAGAGAGAGAGTGTGTGTTTGAGACGAAGAGAGAGAGAGATGGAGTGAGAGAGGGAGAGAGAAATAGTTAAGAAAGAGAAGGAGGGAGAGAGTGAGTGGATGTACGCGTGTGTGACAGGAAAAAAGGCAGAGGGAGGGAGAATGTGAGAGAGAGTGGATGAGTGAGTGTGTGTGTGTGTGTATGAGAGAGAGGGACATAGACACAGAGAGAGACAGACAGACAGACAGAGAAAGACAGGCAGAGGATGAGAGAGAGAGAGAGAAAGTGAGAGAGAATGAGAGGGAGGGAAAGAAGGAGAGAGTGAGAGGGTTATTTAACTTAAATATAGCACCCATGTATTCAGGCTACAAAGAGAAATCTTTATTGCCTTTCCTGTCTTCCACCTTATCGTTATTGCCCCACTCCCACCCCCACCCCCCCACCCCCCCACCTTCCGGCCAAACCTAATCTCATCAAATTGCACATCCACATTGTTAGTGAATCAACCAAAAATCAAATTCCCCCCAACACATATTCTGACGAGCCGCAGGTTTTGTATTGCTAGGCAGTTTCTTTCATTCCGGTAGGAGAAACTCGCAAGCAGAGACACTATCACCATCATTATCATCAGAGTTGCTCGTACAAGCTGTCCTCGTGTGCACCCGCACACACATCACGTTATTAGCGGAGAAAGAAAATTAATGTGTGTACAAAATGTTATGTATCCAAACCCAGGGGTGAGGCTTCCTATAATCAAATAATCGGTGATTACCCTTCGAATATTAATTCTAGAACTGCTGTGCTTTCCAGATCGAGCCCAACTCCAAGTCCATTTAGTCACTTCAGCATTCAATTCTACCTCGCTATTTGCTTTTGTTATTATAGCCCAACACCCCTCACCGAAAAGCATCGTTATATGGATCTACACCTTATGAACTGGTCCATTATAATCAATGTTTGACCTGATTTTACCTAGATTTATGCATTTTTGTTTTTTACTATGCGGTCGTTTTCATCCTAATCGAAAGGTACGGAGTAGAGTGAAAGAGTTTGTGTGGATTTTTTTGTTTGTTTGAGGTAATCTAAGAATAATTTATTCTACGCACAGCAAGAGCTATCAAAGCATAATAATATAGTCTAGATCTAGACAACTGTGATCAAAATCAATCGAACGTATCATGAACATCACTTCACTTGATAGGTCGCTCGAACCTATACCGCAACGGTAGATAGCCACTTCTCCGAGGTCGCTGCACATTGTTGTGTCACAGAGATGCCACTTAAGCACTTTCTGCCATTTAATGTTAATGGGTCCTTTTTGAGAAACTTTTTGAGATGGTAGAATAACAAAATCTCTGGCTATGAATATGGCAATGAAAACTTGCCGTTCAAATTATATTTTAAAAAATGGATGAAAAATATGCGTTTACAATTAAGTCTGTTAGTATGTATGAATGGTATTTTCAGATTAGTTTGGCTTGAAAATTGCTGCATTCCTGTCCTGTTGACAAGAATAGTCTGCTTTTTAGATTTTGCAGTGCTTAGCACCCGTTTCATTGTTTTAGTCACTGCATTTATAATTATGTAAATATGATGCAGCGATACGTCCTATTCTGAGGATCTTACCAGCTTAAATTCTGATTACCATCTGCAGAGTGCCACGCTTCGCCCCTGCCCAAACCAGTGTGGTATCGTGCTAATTACTGTAATGGAACTAGAGGGTGAACGTATGGCGCCCCGACTTTGGCTTTAGTATTTTAGAATTAATTGGAACTGTGAAACAGCTTGATAAGAGCCACAACACATTTTAAACAAGTGACAAAGTATGCATTTGTTATACCTCTTCTACATGCTAAAAAATCTCCAGTTTTTCAGAAAATGGAGATATAACAAACAAGAACTAAGATCGCGAATTAGAGATAACACTGATCATCATCAGACAAATAGGACTATCCCCGCCGGCAACCTTACATCATTCGATGTTAATCAATGTAGGATTTCCATAGGGTCGGTAGGATTACCGTATGGGCACATTCCTTACATCAAACCTACGTCGGCGTGACATGAGTGATCAAAAACCAAAAGGCTTCGGAAAAAAATGAATGTCGGAAGAAATATTAACAATGAAAAGTCAAAACTTCCAAATCCGGAACGGAAAATGGACAAAATGCTGACATCTCATGAAAGAGATTTTTAATCTTTAAAAAGTTGACATGGAATAAATACCCTGAGTCTCTCCTGCAAAGAACAAGAATCCGAAAATTATGGCAAATTACACTCAACTGTGTTTTATAACGCCCACTTTAAAAAGGCGCATATTCTGTGACAGAAAAATGTTCACATTTCAAATTAAGCCCTTTAAAATATGACGGTGACAAGACAGGGATCTGAATTTGATTGACAAAACCATGCATGTCGTCGAATCATCTTTTCAGTCACGCACAGTGAGAATGTAAACAGACTTGATGAAAAAACAGGGCAGTAACCTGTGTGTTGTCACGGATCGACAATCGACCA
Organism: Onchidella celtica; assembly: GCA_963931925.1. Classification (NCBI taxonomy): domain Eukaryota; kingdom Metazoa; phylum Mollusca; class Gastropoda; order Systellommatophora; family Onchidiidae; genus Onchidella; species Onchidella celtica. Next base: position 38,214,768 of record OZ007580.1, on the reverse strand, counting down.
GCAGGTTGTAGGATTCTGTTTTCATCAGATGTGGCCTGACTGATATTCCATAGTCCCCGCCCCGGGGTGGATAGGGGAAGAAGGAGGGGGAAACGTGGGATGTGGGTCACTTTTCCAAATTTTTTATCAGCCACGCGAGCTGAAATCGTGATATGACTGATACCTGGCATATCATGGACTTGTTATACTCAGATTATGACCATCGAAAACAGTTATACAATCATGCAGTGTTCATTTTGAACATAATAATGCGCTAGAGGGTTTCCATACTAACGCTACTGATTTGCAGGACAGGACGGTTTTTTTTTTTTTTTTTGGAACAGTGATATATCAGTATTCCATATCTGTGATTGAGGTGCACAATGCAATAATACCATTCTCATGTACTGTTTTCATCAGATGTGGCCTGACTGATATTCCATAGCCCCCCCCCCTCCCGGGGGGAGGATTGGGGAAGAAAGAGGGGGGGGGGCGGTGGAGTGGGATGGGGGTCACTTTTCCAATTTTTTTATCAGCGACGCGAGCTGAGATCGTGATATGATTGATACCTGGCCTATCATAGTCTTGCTTTACTCAGATTATGACCATCGAAAACAGTTATACAATAATGCAGTGTTCATTTTTGACATAATAATGCGGTAGAAAGTTTCCATTATAACGCAACTTATTTGCAGGACAGGACGGGTTTTTCGGGTTTTTTTTTTTTTTGAACAGTGATATATCGGTATCCCGTAACTGCGCTTGACGTGCACAATGCAATAATACCATTCTCATGTACTTTTTTCTGTACAGACACCGAGACAATGTCTAAGTTTAGAATGTTGATGTCCCACCCACCACACTTTTTGTCTCTGTCTTTAACCACACGCATACAAACATTCATCATCTATCTTGTTTGAGAAATGAATCATTCACTTCAAATTAATAAAACCACTCTCGCTACAATATTATTATTGTGGCAGGTGTTTTAAGAGCCACTGGGTTGTTTCAAGACCAAGGCTAGAAACACATTGAGTCAAGTCTGTTTTGCGTCGGTTTCAGCTCAGACTTGACCTTCCATTGCATCAGCAAATGAAACAAGACTGCTTTCGTTCTTACCAGTGCACAAGGTCTCTTTTTCCTCCAGCTGACTCAAGACAGTTTTCGTCTGCCTGGTGCGCGTGGTCCTGTTGAACTACATAGTCTATATCTCACACCAGAACTGAGACAAAACTCCTTTGTCTCAGTGCGCCATCGTTCCCACCACTGCCAATTACCACGAGCGTTAACAAACATAAAGGAACCCACGCCATACAAAATGCCTAACTAATGATGTTTTTGTAGACATTGCGTGAGATCAACCATTGCTCTGCTGCAGTCTTTGTTAGATGATAACAACGGAAATATCAGATCTGGGCGTACAAAAAAGAAAACGAACTACAGTGGAAATTAAAAACCTTCAACTGTTACACCCACACCAAGGTGACCGAGGACATCAGACGTAATCCTTTCTCTCATCAAGTCCAAATTGTACACAGTAGCGTAGCACGTCGACTGGAGTGTCTGAACAACATTTTTTTTTTTTTTTTTGGTCGTAGATAATCAAACAAAAAATACGAGCTAACGATTCAGCGATGACAGGGTCAATCCCATGACGTAAAATATTTATATTTAAAACAGATATGAGGAGCCTTATTTTTTTCAATTCATATATTTATTAATCATATTTTTCTTCTCATCGTCTACACAATCAGTTTCTGATTTTCTTGAAATGTCCTCACTGATCTGATTACCATTGGTATCGTCGCCTTTATCATATCAGTCATTACGGTTGTTGTTGACAACGGATGATTATTACAATGATTATATTGCGGCTACATTTTCACGTTACATAAAATACATAGTATAAATTACTGTAACTACAGTAAAAAAAAATAAAAAAAAATTACTTATTAAATTAAAGTATTTATCAAAATAATATGATTGGGTACTAGTACTACCACTGAAGATGGCAATGTTATCGTGACCACCGATGATGGATACTTTTCGCGATTTTAGTTCTTGTTCGTTCCACCTCCACTTTTTGCACAACTGAGAAATTCGACGTTTGCGGCTTTAGTATTATGATAAGGAGTTAGAATAAATAGGAACCGTGAAACAACTTGATTGGTGTCACAGTGTCAAAGTGTGCATTTTGTTACACTAAAAGATCTCCAGTGTTTTCAGAAAATGGAGATAGAGCAAACAAGAACTAAGGTCCCGTTTTATTGAGGTTATCAACGTTGTGTCCCATCTTATGCGCCCCCCCCCCCCCACAGGTTACGAGGCTGTGTCACTGTACTCAAGCCAGAAAACCAAACAACAAGTTGATCACGTGTGCGGCCCCTGTTGGGCCATCTTTGGTCACTGTTGTCATGACGAGGTCAAGTCCAGCTCATCATCGGTAAGTAAATGAGTGAAATGTTGCTGTTGGGGCTGAGTAGATAGAGCAGGGGGTCAACAACCCAAGTCCCGCGGCTTGGAATAAGTCGCCGGAGAATGTTGACCGACCCGAAGCAAATAATTATTGGGATACTAATGCTTATCCGGCCCGCACACAATTTTTCCTCATTTCGAGTGTTTCACGCGACCACGCTGATGGATCATGCATGGCGTCTTATTACTTTGAACCCAGGTGTTGTTGCTGTTGTTGTTTTTTAAACAAAAATATATTTCTAAATTCCCCAATCGACTTCTCGTGTTCCAAACATGTGTGGCTTCCAAGATTGTCTCTCCAAAAGTACCTTTGTATACCTTGATTGTGTCAACTGATCTCCAACTCTTTAAGCACGAATGCTCGTGAGTGAAAGATTTCATAGCAAAATCTTAGATTTTAAAGCGATAACTCATTCTACCCTGTGAAGCTCTAACATGGCGATTCTTCTGTTCTTAATTCATTAAATTATCGTTGTCCCAATACTGCCTTACTCTGTCTCCACTTTTTTTTCAAAAATTGAGATAAGGGCCATACTATGGCAAAGCAAAGTGTATTCTATCTTTCCTACAAAAATCGCTTAGGTATCTCACATCTGGGAGTAGATTTTAATGAGTCAAAAAGTTGATTTAACAATCTGTAAGTTTAACTACAAAATTTTACAAGAGACTTTCCCTAATTGCGCCGATAAGGAGATAAGACAAAGCAGTGCTGGGAGAAATGTCAAAATAGTTTATAAATTTAACCCATTGCGTCTGTGACTTCAGTATGAGACATTCTGGTGTGTTGTGGTGAACCAAGAACTCTCCGATTCCGGTTACATGTTTGGAGGTGTGTACACGTCACACGTGGAGAATCCCGTGACCTCAACAATGACCTGTCCTCCATCATTCATCCCTCTGAAGATGGGTGAGGACATCCGGGTGTGTGTGAGCGATGACGACATGCAGGCCGGGTCTTACTCAATCCCGTTCGCTGGCTTCTTCAGCTGTGTGTCCGGTAAGTAAGCATAGTAAACTTCAAGTCACAATGCCAATACGCTGACGGACATGCTTGTCACAAATCCCAGACTGGGAGATGTAATAAGTTATGACAGGACAACAGTCACGAACAAACAAGTTAACACTTAACAGAACAACCCATCAGACTCACACATTTATTAAACATAATTATACATATAATAGCGCAATTACATACATTATATTATTGAAATGAACTGCCGTACAACGGCCTTATTCTCACACACACTCTCCCTCGGATCCACAATCCGGTAGTTACTCCTAAAGGCACTTCGGCCTCAGCCTCTCCCCTCAGGGTCTTAATAGTACATTAATGATTCACGGGCACCGCCGTCTCTCAACATCACCTTCCTATTGCCATACAACTTATCAGTTCACTTGCCCATCATCATGGCAATAATATAGTATCTCATTCACTCTCATATCTACGTCCCCGTCCGTGGCCTGACTGCCACGACTTTATGTGCCTCTACTGTCCTGCCCCGACAGCCTCAATTCTGGCCTATGTCTGGCCTCCGGCCCTATGCTGGCCTATCCCTTGTGCTCATCGAGGTGGCTCTTCGGCCGTCCCCGACACCTACAAGAATAACATTACATTGGTATAATACCCTACCATTTCTATTCACTCCACCTCTCCTTACAATCCATGAAGCGTACACACACCTTTCACTCACCACACATCTTACGGTAACACACCTCCATCGGAGTACACACTACTCACTCGCGCTACAAATCCATGAACTCACTTTCATCTATCGCTCATGGCGCACATTGCTATATCCAATATCAAGGACTTCCACATTCCTCACATATACTTATTCACATCATGGTAATAGACGAATATAATATAATACATCAATCATAATAATCAATCAACGTTCTACATACCAGTCATTACTGGAAAGACTCTTCCACTAGTCTTCTCGACTGCTCCTTTTATGTCCGCCCGATGGGCTCTTATTCACAGGTCCGCTCCGTCGGACCTTCTAACTTGCAGTGATAGTAATACCGCGCTTTCGCCTCATTCAGACCCCCCCCCCACTACTCACAACAGCACACTTAACTTGCTGTCTACTGTGAGCCCTTCTTACTCTACACCCGCTCTGTAGCAATCCCCTTAATTGCACTCACTCCACTCGTGACATCATCCCCCACCCCAAAAAAATTAATGCAATTAATTTCAGATCGCATCAAGATGACTGTCAACGAGTGAGCGTGAGCAATACCTACACTAAAAAAAATGACCTAGCAGTTCCCCTAGTATATAAAATACCGAAATCAGGGGAAAATATGGGGATCAATATGGCCTGCAATATGCATATATGTGTCACATCATGAATAGCTAACTAACCACAACACTTAATACAGAATCAAAAACCACTCAACCTATCAACCATTCTGCATATCATATTTATAATGTCAATATTTTAAAGTCGACTCATTCACACAAATCCTGTCAATGTTCCTGTCCTCCGATGTATAAGCTCCTGAAATCTTGCCCTAGGCTCGACTAAGGTAGTCGGCGATATGATTGCTGGTTCCTGGAATTGGTTGAATAACGAAGGTATACGGCTGCAAAGCCAATGCCCATCTAGACAAGCGTGGGCTGGACGAACGATTCTTCGACAAAAATGTCAGTGGCTTGTGGTCTGTCTGGATACAAAATTCTCGTCCCATGAGATAACGTCCTAGTTTCTGGACGGACCAGACAATGGCAAGACACTCACGCTCTATCACAGAATACTTTCTTTCTCTCTGCAATAACTTCCTACTGACATAACATACAGGATGGAGACATTCGTTCTTCTCCTGTAGAAGACAAGCGCCGACACCAGAGTCCGACGCATCCGTTCTGAGGATAAAATTAGATCGAAAATCGGGTAATATCAGAATGGGTGTCGATGATAATGCTGTCACCAAATTATCAAATGCTGTCTGACATTCAGACGTCCACTGGACCTTATCGGGTTGTCCCTTCTTAGTAAGGTCAGTAAGAGAAGATGACAAGGAGGAAAAATTTGGAATGAACTTTCTGTAATAATTTAAAATTCCCACTAAGCTTCTGACTTGTTTCTTTGTTTTAGGGATTTGCAACCCTACTAACTTGTCAATTTTTGTTACTTCAGGTCTCTGAACACCTCTACCCACGATATGTCCTAAGAATATTATCTCTGGACATGCCAAATCCATCTTTGCGGGTTTAGCAGTTAACCCAAAATGACGTAATCGTTGAAAAATTACTGTTAGTGTCTGAATATGATCAGACCATGTCGACGTATGGCATGCTATATCGTCAAAGAATGACACGACATTAGGTATGTCCTTCAACACTAGTATGAGAATACAGATACTCTGGTCTCTCATGAAACCTCTGCAGCATATCAACATGGAAAACCTTTACTGATCCATCAATGTGGATAGCGTAATCTACCTTTGAAACAACTCGCTCAATAACATAAGGACCTTTCCATGTCATCAATAACTTATTATGGTCCGTAGGTAACAACAATAGGACCTTGTCTCCTGGCTTAAAAATTCTCAATTTGGAACCTCTATCTTTATAGTCTTTTGCTCTTCTCGAAGCGATACTAGAAGCTTCTTCTGCTATAGTGCGCTCTGAAGATAATCTTTCTCTTAAATCAACAAGGTCTATCGAAACCTTTTTAACCGTTTCCGAAACCGTGGGGATCTTTTGAAGAGGAGCCTGGGGTGTACGACCCTTATGCGTCGTCTTTTGGCACGCACTGCACGTCTTACAATACAGCCGTACATCTCTATGTATCGATGGCCAATAAAAATCTTTCAGAACTCTCTCCTTGGTCCTAGCACTTCCCATATGACCCGCTAATGGAACATCATGGGCCAGACGCATTACTGTAGCAATTAACGACCGTGGCACGACGACCTGCTTTTGAACGGAAGCCACCGTGACGTACATACGGAACAGAATGCCCCCCTGGACAAAAAAAGAAGATGACCCGTTTTTATATCTCCTCGTTTTCTCGGTTCGCGCTTCCCCAAAGCATGGGTTTAATGATGGGTCCTCCCTTTGTAATCTCGCCAAGCGCTCTGGCGTGATATCTAGGTTGACCGCTGGCGTAGCCAAAGGTCTAATCTTATCTTTATCAGCTACCCGTCGACGTGTTTCGACCGCGGCGCAAAAGTCAATACCTTTTGATTGCGACCATGCTTGCACGTTCTCATCGGAAGGGGAAACTACACGTGATACATTCCCAATGATGAGCTGGGCGCCTGGAAAACAACCAACGACTGCTTCGACTTCCCCGCTAAGGAAAGGTGTATCTATCATTATTCTTGCCATGGGTAATTTCTCAATGGCCCCCGAAAATTGGATGCACGGGACAGTCTCACCTGTAAGCTGTGAATCCCGAATGCAGTCCCTATGCACTCCCACAACGGTAGATCCTGTATCTCGTAAAACCGAGACCGGTTCGTCCCCAACAAACCCCGGATAAACCCTAAGACCACCTCCTGTATGACATGAATTTATAACGGGGATCTTTCTCCCACAAGGTAAAACACCGGAAGATAATAACTTCTCACAACTGGGACACTTAGAATACTGTCCGCCTCCGTTGTCCGATGTAACACACGCAGCCGCATGATGAAATTTATTTGGGGAACATGGACTGGAGCTACTGTCCACGTTCGCCGCTATCCTACCTGCAGGGCAGTTCACGCTGATGTGATCTGCTCTTCCGCAGTTCCAACACTTCGCGGCCCTACACTCGCGCGAAAAGTGACCCACGCGTCCGCAAGTCCAAAACTCCGCTCCCTGTGCTGCCCTAGGCCTGGGTCCCCGTGACCCCTCGCGACCGGAACTAGAGTCCCTATGCCGTCGGTCATCGGCAAAGGTCACAACTCGCCCCCGGCCATTACCGCGACCTAGCCCTCCTGCTCGGTCAAACTTACCGGATCCATATGCCGGTGATTGGTGATAGCCCCTATGCTGCCCCTGGGCTTGCCCGCTATAGGCACCACGCTGACGCGACCTGTCCCTAAGTCCTGCCGGCGACCCCTCGACAACGGCGACGTACCCAGCATCTTGGACGTACGCCCTGGCGACTGGTTTGGACGGATGCGCCGTACGGTATGCCTCCGCCAACTTAGACGCCTCCTGCACCGTCGCGGGTTCGTTCTCTTTCAGGAAAGCCACCAGATCTTTGTGGCACGACGCGTACAGCTGGTCACGGATCATTAGGTCTTTTAGTTTAGCGAAATCCGTGCCCACATGCGCCAAGTCTACCCAGTTCGCGAAATACTCAGTTAGTCTCGCGACGAAGGCAGCAAAGTCCTCCCTGGTATCTGCACGTGCTCGCCTAAACTGCTCCCGGAAATATTCCTCGGTACGCGCAAATCGGCGAAGCAGCAAAGCCTTCAGCTTATCGTAATCTTGCACGTCTTCGCGCTGTAGCTCTTTAAAGTAGGTTAACGCTCGCCCCTGCAATAGCGATGCCAGGTACGTGGCCCATAATTCCTTATTTTCCCCCCATTGCAATTGTGCGTTCAGTTCGAACCTGTAAAGGAAGGCGTCTATGTCGTCCTTCCGGTCGTCGAACGTAGGGAGCTTAATCCTAACACCACCTTTATTGTGTACCTGCCGCTCAACTGCTTCTGTTGGCGCATTCTTTTGGCTTTCCAACTCCGCGATTCTCATTCGCGTCTCTCTCTCCTGTTGGTTATCCCTAGCTTCTATCTCCCTTAACTTTATCTCCCTCTCCTGCTCCTGAGCCTTAGCCTCTCTTTCGTCTTGCTTATCCTTAGCCTCTCTCTCCTGCTCCTGAGCCTTAGCCTCTTTTTCTCGCTCTCTATCCTTAGCACGCTCATCGCGCAAATCCGCCTGCTGTTCTTTGATCCAGCCGCGTAGCTCCTCTCCCTCCAGGCCAAGTTCCTTACCCAACTTCATTAGCTGTTGGAGTTCCGCCATTTCACAGATTTATGGTTATGGTATGTATTATAAGAGGACCAACCTGTCGGTATGATCACTAACGATACGACCAGAGACCTGAGATCACACCAGATATAACAATACCCAGTTGTCCCAAATACAATTCAGAAATTTACCTTTACAGCACAACTAATTCTATATCTATAAAATGCATAGCACTATTAATTATAAAAGAAAATAGAACGACAAGAATGAAGAAATACAGTAGAAGGACCACAAGTACGTCAAGGACAACGAACCAGACTAGGACAAGCTTCTACAGAAAAAAACTATAATGGAGAAAAAAAAATGCAACCTAACTACGCCGATTACACTACACGGTACAAACAAGAACAGAGTCTGAAAAAAAAGAACGTATCTACAGAAAGGTAAGGGAGGGACAAGAGAGACGTCTTCCTAAAACAACGAGGAAGATGGAACGGCACAATCTAAACAAAAAATACAGGTCCCTACAGAACTGTTCACTGTGATGAACGAAGTTCCAAATTTAGCCCACCTCCCGAAGAGGACAAACTACGCTCACCACAGCAAACCCGCGCCACCGCCCGTACAATCAATTACGACAAAAACAGAAAAACAGCGGAAAAAGACAGAAGAAAAGACAGCCCTTAATCCAGGGTACAAAATTTTTGACTTTTACTTAACTTTGACCCTAGATTTCAATTTCTCCCCTTCCTCGGAGCTCTGGCTGCTTGACCTCTACAGGCTGGCACACACACTCTGCAGAAATTTAAGTACACATTAATACATACTCATCAAAATACATGCATCAATACATATTATTATTCATAAACATACATAAATCATACCATCATGAAATTTCCATTCATCCCACGAACAAAGACAACAGCACGAATTCCTAGCACAACAGAAAAACAACTAGATATAACGAATACACAATGTCAAAATGACCACAGGTAAACAGGACGAGCCCCCAGTGTCACAACGGACGAGCCCCCAGTGGACGAGCCCCCAGTGTCACAAATCCCAGACTGGGAGATGTAATAAGTTATGACAGGACAACAGTCACGAACAAACAAGTTAACACTTAACAGAACAACCCATCAGACTCACACATTTATTAAACATAATTATACATATAATAGCGCAATTACATACATTATATTATTGAAATGAACTGCCGTACAACGGCCTTATTCTCACACACACTCTCCCTCGGATCCACAATCCGGTAGTTACTCCTAAAGGCACTTCGGCCTCAGCCTCTCCCCTCAGGGTCTTAATAGTACATTAATGATTCACGGGCACCGCCGTCTCTCAACATCACCTTCCTATTGCCATACAACTTATCAGTTCACTTGCCCATCATCATGGCAATAATATAGTATCTCATTCACTCTCATATCTACGTCCCCGTCCGTGGCCTGACTGCCACGACTTTATGTGCCTCTACTGTCCTGCCCCGACAGCCTCACTTCTGGCCTATGTCTGGCCTCCGGCCCTATGCTGGCCTATCCCTTGTGCTCATCGAGGTGGCTCTTCGGCCGTCCCCGACACCTACAAGAATAACATTACATTGGTATAATACCCTACCATTTCTATTCACTCCACCTCTCCTTACAATCCATGAAGCGTACACACACTAGTTCACCTTTCACTCACCACACATCTTACGGTAACACACCTCCATCGGAGTACACACTACTCACTCGCGCTACAAATCCATGAACTCACTTTCATCTATCGCTCATGGCGCACATTGCTATATCCAATATCAAGGACTTCCACATTCCTCACATATACTTATTCACATCATGGTAATAGACGAATATAATATAATACATCAATCATAATAATCAATCAACGTTCTACATACCAGTCATTACTGGAAAGACTCTTCCACTAGTCTTCTCGACTGCTCCTTTTATGTCCGCCCGATGGGCTCTTATTCACAGGTCCGCTCCGTCGGACCTTCTAACTTGCAGTGATAGTAATACCGCGCTTTCGCCTCATTCAGACCCCCCCCCCCACTACTCACAACAGCACGCTTAACTTGCTGTCTACTGTGAGCCCTTCTTACTCTACACCCGCTCTGTAGCAATCCCCTTAATTGCACTCACTCCACTCGTGACAATGCTGCGCTCCGAAAATCCAAGTCTTCACTGGCAGCTAAGTACTCGTACTGGTTTAACATTCTACAATTTTATTTATTCCTTCAATTTTTTTTAATTGGTTCAGTGTTCTATCCTGCTACATATTTTTTCCTGATGAAGATCAATCGATCGAAAGTTTGATTTGTCTTTCCTTTTCCTTCGCGTGTTATTGTATCGTTTCTGTATTATTTCTCACTCGGGGCTTTGCTACATACTTGTACAACTTTTTTCTTTTTGCCACATTTTATTTCAAGCCGTGGAGCGACCCATAGATTTTCTGCGTTTTTTACATTTCTTAGCAAATAACTTTTACCAGTTGTGTATGTGATAAATACTTAAATGTGCCTCTGCTTCTTAGCTATAATATATCTGACATGAACAACAGAGAGGCAACATTTTAAAATAATAGTAATACAGAGCTTTTTTTACGGAGGTAGAAAGCAGCTCAATTTTATTATCGCTGCCGAGTTTTTTTTTTTTAGTGTTTGTTGGTTTATAATTTTTTTTTTTAATCACTGTCACATCTTTGTGCAAGGGAAAGGTTTCATGATTTATCAACCATTCTGCTGTCTGAAATCTGGTCCTAATATTTTCTGCCAAACCATGAAGTGAAAGGAAAAGTACTTTACAAACAATAAAGTATAAAATAAACATCTGGTACAGTCAACCCCTGAACTATCCATGAAAAAGCCTCTGCGTGTGTATATTAGAATATTATAGAACTCTATTTGATCATTGACAATTTCGTTTCCCCTCCTTTCCTGTCCCCTCGCCTAGGCAATCCCTTGGCCCTGGGCTCCAACACCAACAGCAACCTGTGGGCCCACATGTACAACCAGGGCCGGCAACAGTGGCCCAGGCGATGCCCACTTGGCTACAGTAGGTACACTACGGAGATCATGCCAGTGGACGGCTGTGAGATCAACCATTGCGTTCGGACAGGCAAACAGCGTGTTTGTGTATGTGTGTGTGTGTGTGTGTCTGACAGTGTGTTGGCTCTTGTCATTCAATGTTTTAACCCTGTAGTACCCAGCAACTGCCTTGACAGAAAAAAATGTTCAAACATGCGAATCTGATTTAAAATAGTCAGATAAATGCAAACCTCAGAATAATTATTATAATGTGTTTTATCACTAAAATATATTTGTTGAGGATAAATTAGAAAATATTCCAAAAAATAATACTTCTGGCACCATAGGTTGTGTTTCAAATATGGACACTGGGCATTAACAAACATTATAGGGGGCTGTTTATGGATATGAAGATAACTATGACATTTGATAGTGATTAAAAAGTACAGGACAATAGATAATTGCGGAGAAAAAAGGACAAAACAAAACAAAAAACTGGAATACGGAGCTAGAAACATCACCATCCAACTAGACGGTGGATCAAATCAGCTAGTGTGCTTCTAAGCTAAATGGTCATTCTGAATTAATTAACAGACAGTAGGACTGTCATATACGATTAACAAGGCGTAAATAGATGTTTTCACAAACGAAGCCAAGACATTTATTTTTTCATAATTTGACTTTATCACACAGGCCGGAGCTCTTTCTGAAGTCAAACTACCAGCTTTACGCCGACCCCCTTTCGTACATCCACCAGTGCAGACCCCCTACACTCAGAACATCTTTGTCTTCGATCCAGAACAGAAAATCTGGCTCAAGAACGAGGGCGCGTCGGTAAAGTATCCAAACTTCACGCCTTCTTTCCTGCCAACAACTCAGTCACCTGTGTCGGAGAGGGTTTACGCGTTTGATTTCTACAGCGCCGAAGGTCGAAGGCTCCAAGGAAAGGATCGGCCTTTCACGGACTCTAAAGATGACGCGTCAACATCGAAAACCCTGGGCAAAGCAGCAGGCCTGCGAGCGGCTATTCCTAAGCCGGCACAAGGTTTCGAACCGGCGGCAACAACATTTTGTAATAGGATTCTGGGTGATTGCCCAGGGGTGTGAAATTCACACAGGTATGACCAGCTCGTTATACCTGAGAGTCCTCAGGTAAAATATTTGTCTCCTATCATGATATCGCCCGCAACTTTTCGACTTCTTTGCCTACTTTGATGTACAAATATGATGTTATGAAAAGATTAAACACATAAGTATAAAGTATGCTCAGAAAGGTCAAGAAGAACCCTACTTAAATGTTTAAGAAGTGAAAACTCTTCTCCACCGGCATAAATGTTAACCTAGTTGCAAAAAAGTATATAAAACTGAGGCAAATTATGAAAATTAATACAGTTCAAGACAAAACGCGGCTTTACCTTGACATATTAGTTATATACCCTTTACTTGAAGTACATACACTGACAAATCATCAGTACTAAGTTTTATAGCAGGATATTGCTTTTGCAGCACACTCAGCTACTTTTTGGCGTTATGAGCCAGTTTTGAGTACCAAGACGATAGAGGTAGTTCATTAATTTTATGCTCTAAGCAATAGAACATTGAGTGGATAAAAAATGTACCATCTTTAGCATTGCCGTGACATTTAATAGTACTTGCTACCACCAAAAGCTTGGAGCGTAAACGAACTATCTCTGCTAGCATTTTTATTTTTTGGTGATACGCGAAAGTGGATTACAAGCCACCATTTGTTTAGTTTACTATTTCAAAGAACAGACAAATGAAGTAATCTTGTGTGCACATTCTATTTTCCTGGCATGTTATATTCCCTCTCTCTCTCTCTCTCTTCTCTCTCTTTCCTCTCTCTCTCTCTCTCTTTCCTCTCTCTCTCTCTCTCTTTCTTCTTTCTTTCCTCTCTCTCTTTCTCTCTCTCTCTTCTCTCTGTCTCTGTTCTCTCTCTCTCTCTCTCTCTGTTCTCTCTATCTTTCTCCTCTCTCTCTCTCTGTCTCTGTTCTCTCTTTCTGTGTGTTCTCTATCTCTCTCTCTCTCTCTTCTCTCTCCCTCTTCTCTCTGTCTCTGTTCTCTCTCTCTTCTCTCTCTAAACTTCACACTGTACGAAGTATCCACTTGTACTGTTATGGTCTGACTTAAACAATTTTACCAATTAATCATGTTATGTAATTGTAAAGCAGAAAATACAATTAATGAAATGGAGCTTTATATCTGATTTATGCAGAATTTATATAATATACATATCTGAATCAGCTTCATGTGAAACATCTACCATAGATTCATCTACAGAATGCAAAACAGCAACAACAACAACAAATTCTACTGTTACTGATTATGACACTGTGAAGTGCTATGGCTCATGCCGAGTGCAAGATGAATGTGAATGTGCTGTATTGTGGATTTCGTATGCTAGAGCAAGCGTTATTTATCAGTCTGTGCCACTGCCCAAACCCCCGTACTTTCCCGCTATTGCCAACTGTGCACAGTCTGGGGGTCGGGTGGGAGGCGGGTGGGGGGGGGGTGTTATCATTTAGACAAAATGTAAAGTTCAAATCAGCTATGCCATGCATGACTTGTTGTTCCCAGTGTTTGAAGTGGGCAGCAGCAAAGCTTCCTCATTGTGTAAATCCATTGTTTATCTGAAACTGAAGAGAAAACCGTAAGTTCCAACTTTGTATCATTGCATTTGCTTGTAAAAACATTTTCAAAACATTTAACTCATCTGCATTGTGCAGTGATAAAAAAGACCTTCAGGATTTATATACTCGATTAACATGCAAAACCGTAATAAAGAGAAGGAAAGTGGCGTTCTGCAATAGTTCTGCAACACTGAATATTTTACAGGAGTATTTTCAATTGAGCATAGAAGAAAATCATGGAAGAGTAGTATTTCATGGCAATGGAACAGTATGGGTGCATCACGAGTTTGTGAACTGGAGTTTTTAAAAAATTCACATGACATCACAAAAGCTATATCCGTCAACTATTTCCTGCTCAACAAATTGATGTTTATCATTTCAACGTTTACTCTTGTTACAGACATTTTTGTGAAAATTTCGATCATAAAATTTATGCCAGTTGACAATATATTATGACCTTCTACAAGAAATTTGATGTACTTACCGATCGATCTTTAGCTTGAAACAAACATCCACAGATGCAGAAAAACATGCACTTTCAATCGTGATGTGAACAAAAAAGTGATTTGAGGTCTTTATTTTAGGAGGTTCGCTGCCCTTGGCATTTACACCTCACTTTACTTGTTTTATTATTTCTTGTTCTGGCCGGGGGGGGGGGGGGGGGAAGATGATATGGATAAATTTTAATCTATTAATTTCAATTTTGCCCGGGCAGCGGCCTTTCGGCCTGCTCTTTACGATTTCCAACTGCCAAGGTATCTTTAACGTGCGCAACGTGCACACGGGCCCTCCGAATTTTTTCGTCCTTATCCGAGAAGACTAGGTACTCGATCCTACCCCCCAATAGGACCAGGGACTTGAAAATATGAGAAAAATCCAATTTCCAAGAACTACTCGATCCTACCCCCCAATAGGACCAGGGACCTGAAAATATGAGAAAAATCCACTTTTCAACATGCCTGCACTGCCCGGGTTTAGAACCCGGGACCCTTGGCATGAGAGGCGAGCACCTTACCTCTAGACCACCTTGTCCCATGTGAACAAAAAACTTAGTGAGATTTTATTTTAATCAAAACACACTGGCCCGATCAAGCCCGCTTAGGGTATCAAATTACAGGATCTTGCCAGAGCCCAGGTAGCTATTGTGCAGAGGACAATAAAAGGGCACTAAATCTTATGGTCGCTCCTTGCCCTCAGTTCAGACTTCTGGGCCACATTTTCATAGGCAAAAAACAGCCGTGTGGCAGGCCGGTCAGGTATGTCCCCGGGTGGGAAGTGTTTTCCTCCTACGAAGACAAGCGCATCTGATTGCCCGTCAGCACAAAATATTAGTAGTTTTTAAAGTCGCGAATGAGTTTTCAGAGAAGATCCCAACTTCAAGATGTTTATATTTGTGGGTGGTTAGTGGGCACTTTCTGTAGGATTTCATTCTGTTATACTATTCTGTTATTATTCTGTCTGTACCATTTGGCTAGAGAGTTAACAAATAAGCATCTAAAACTTTGTGATGAAAAAAATTATGAAATGTTTAAAGGACTGCATCAATTTCTTTAAG
This sequence comes from Onchidella celtica, assembly GCA_963931925.1. NCBI lineage: Eukaryota > Metazoa > Mollusca > Gastropoda > Systellommatophora > Onchidiidae > Onchidella > Onchidella celtica. The sequence goes on along the minus strand of OZ007580.1, from coordinate 38,199,160 downwards.
GTAAAGTACTTGGACTCGTCCATTTTGGATTTTACGGTACTTTTGCCAAGCACAATATGGCCGTTATCGTGTCAATGTACTTTCTCAAAACTGAAACTCAAGCTCAAAACCCAGGATATATCCAAATTTATGCCTAAACAGAACGCCATAATGCTGTCTTAGTCTGGTTTTTCTCTTTTTAAACTGTGTGAGACAATATTTTAGAGTACAGTCAATGTTAAACTGATCGGTATTATGTAGATCGCGAATGACGGTAACAAGTTGCATGGTCAGAATGGCGTGAAACTTGATAATAAATAAGAAATGGTGCACTTTAAGATATTTACTGACATGTATTATTCAGACACGTTATAGAAATTGTGACAAATGTATCTAGGTTTGTTTTGGGAGATTCTTTAAAGTACCATTACTGAAACTGTATTAAATTATGAGAATGGGAATAGACTGTGTGGACCCAAATTAAACTTTGACATTAAAATAAATAATTATACAGATGTGTGTCGTTTTTGTTTATTGAAAAATATGGGGCATGAAAGCTGTTGAGAGATCGGAGACAGTGTTCACACAGAACAACAAGAGAAACCAGCACGAACAACTGAAATTGGTCAATGACTAAAAATAGCAGAGTGCCCCGCTCGGTTGGAATTCCAGGGATCCTTGGAAAGGCCTTGGAAAAAAAACAATTTCAGAAAGGTGCAGGAACCTTGAAATACTCTGTAATAAATTCTACAAATGATGCGGGACCAAATTACAGAAATTGGTCGTCCAGCTTCACAACACAATAACTAAAACCCTTAGAACAACAGCAAGGATGGCAGTAACATTTGTCGACGAGCATAACATTAAAAAACACCCCATTTCTTTGTTTTATGGTTGAGAGAAGGATGACTTTGAAAACTGCAGGAGTTTCTCTTTAAAGAGCAATTGCGTAAAATGTAACCCAGCAGATAAAGTAACTTTAACTGCGTCGTTCCCAAATTCCTATCCTCTACCTTGAGATGTCTCTTTAGGCGCCAGACCAAACAGCCCTTTTGAGGGCCAAGAAGAACGAGAAGAAGAAGATGATGATGAAGAAGAAGAAGAGGCAGAAAATACCACACTCACACAAAAGGCAAGAAACAAGGAAGAAACACAAGAAACAAAAGAAAAGACGTACAACAACAAAAACGAGATGTAAATGCTAAGGGCAGTGATCCTTCCAACACAAAGATCTCAAACCATTCCCAAATTCCATATTATTTGAAACGCGTCACGCAGTGCCCATGTTCTATTTATGGAACACTTTCTGATTCATCAGCCAATAGTTTTTCATGACATCTATTTACATTTCTCCTTTATGTAGTCAATGTAAAGTAACGTTTTGCATGTTCAGACGTTTTGGATAATCCATGTAGTCTACGGCTAAGCGCACACATGAAACTTGCTGTCGCTTTGCAATTGTGTCTTACTTTCATGTTCCTGTCGAGTCTGCAGTATGCCTCTGTCTCGGACGTGTGCACATCTCCATTTCACTGGCCTAAATGTTAAAAAGATGCGACGCGACTGCAATGCAAAAAAATCGCATGTGCGCCCCCACACTCTGCCCTACACTTGAGGGTTTGCTTGAATATTCATAAATAAATAATTTTGACAGTCACCTTAGATACTCTGATTTTGATCTCAGAACTCGCTGACATGTTTGGTTTCATACCTCCCAACTCATTGACACGCCAAGTTTCATAATAGTGCAAAGCTCTGACATGTTCGGTTATTGAAGCGGTCGAACCACTTGTCGGTTAAACGTGAGAACTGCCTAATTAGCACTGCGTGAGCAACACTAACAAGGTTTTTGATACTCCCCGGAAATAAATTAATAACACTGACATTTTAAAAAACGTCAGGATTACAGGTTTACGCCAATATGTAACAACAGACAAGTGGTACTATATTGTTTAATCCCTCAACAGTCTTCTGCTATAACTGGTGTCTAAAATGCCTTACCGGCCTACGACAAAGTTTAAGTGAGAATGGCCTATATTTACCAGAAGTATCTCAAGGTTGTATAATATCAATCCCTCAGTTTCTTTACACCAGCTAGCGGCGATCTGTAACCCACATTAGACCAACTCACACTTCAAGTAGTTCATTTAGTCAGTCATAGAGCGTTCAGTTATTCTTCCATCGACATAATAGTGTCATGCGGCTAACCACCTGGCATTCGGTGCATTTTGCACAGTATCCTGTCGACTGTACACAGTTCTGTACGGGATACTGACCTCCTGCTTTCAGATTTCTATAGATTCATAAAGAAATGAATCTTGAAGTCATGTCAGAAATGTGACAACGTCCCAAATGTGATAAGGTCACAACGTGACACCTTGGCAATCAGAGCATTTTCTATAGTATTCTGTGGGCTCTTTACAGCTCTACAGAAGATGGTGACTTCTTTTTTCAAATCTGCCTAGATTCATAAAGGAATGAATCTTGAAGTAAAGTCACAGTTGACGTAGACTGTAACACTTTGGCAATCAGAGCATTTTGTACAGTAACCTATCCCGTAGATTGTATAGGGCATTATACAGGAATTATCCTCTTTTTGTGTTTACCATTACACAAGTCGCATGTTGTCTTAGGGAGATATCACACTAAACCTGGTCAGACACAGTCAGATACTGGCAAACAATAAGAGCACGCCATAATTTCCTACATTTTCTCAGTATTCCGGGAAGACCCTGCCATACAGACACAGTCAGCTTCTGCCATTATTTATTGATGTGCATTTTGCTGGCAGTAACTCACTGTGACCATCCGCAGGCTGAGTCACATTGAGTCTTTCTTCTACTGATAGTCACATAATTGTGTACACGTCATCAATCCTGAAATAGATGGCATGTGCAGCAACTATCTGATATTTTGTACATTTCTTGCCGTGTCCCGTCGGCTGTAAACAGTGGTAGAGGATACTGTCTTATTGAAGCATCGGACTTTGTCGTGCATTTGTTAAATTCTTGTTTACAGTCAAACATAATAATATATCCGAACATTGTTTATATTTCCTCCTTCCCCTCTTCTCCTCCTTCCCCTCTCTCTCTCCTTCTTGCTCTCTCCTTCTTCCTTCTGACTCTCTCTCTGTCTCTCTCAAAGTGCATCTGCACCTGATAACAACGAAATCGTCTCCATTTTGCTTTTGTCTTGAGCACTGAATTCAAATTAACATTTTATTTGCGGATGTTTCTTAAACTGCTTTGACATTCCGGGTTACCATTATGATTATATTCGGAGAAAAGTGAGAGTGGGGGGGGGGGGGAGAGAGAGAGAGAGAGAGAGAGAGAGAGAGAGAGAGAGAGGGGGGGGGGTGCAGCTAGATATATGAAAAGCGTAGATGGTGGGTGGGTGGGGGGGGGGGGGTTGGGGGCAAGTGCCAAAAATCTCCAAAATCGAGAGTACGTTACTTTATGGATGGCTGACCTCTGTCTATCAGTGCCTATCCCACCAAGAACAACTTTCAGTGTTATTTTGTTTGGTTGTTTATTAACATGCCAATATTTATTTATTTATTCCATTACTAGATGATGTTCCCGACATTATCCGGGATAAGCCAGTGAACCCACCTTTCTATCTCTCTCTCTCTCTCTCTTTTTGGTCCACAATGCTTCCCATATTCTACAGTCTTGCTACAGATTGCACGATACGCACCAGAGCACTACGCACTCATTTCTGTGGAAGGGAAATTGCGCGCAGCGAATTGAACGCGTATTAATACATCGTTCCCGGTGCGATGGGCTTACTATAGGGAGCCAAAACAAAGATCATTGTATTTTACATGTTTACAACTTTTTATTTAAAAATGACTGAAACTTGAATCAAAACAATCGGTCGATGCAAAAGCGATTGGGCTGGAGTGGTTGACATTTAGGAAAATTAACTCTATAATTGCTGAAACATTTGGGCTGTAGCGTCAAAAAAACAAAAAGGCAAAAATTTCACCACAATGAACTACTCCGGCCTCCCCCTTTTTTTCTTCATAATAAGATGATTCCAATTCTCGGAGGAAAAATAGTCGTCTCATTATGTAACTGTGTTTTAAAATGGTTTTGCTTAACGCTTTGCTTTTTGTTTCCTGGCTTCACTGTTTTATATTTTGTTGTTTTGGTTTTCGTTGTTTTTTAAAGAATTTAGCAGTTTGGCTGGAGAGTTTGCCTGAAGGCTGTGAATTAATTATGTTATTTGATGTGGAGAGTTTACTTTTTTTTTTTTTCTTACTTTGTGAGATAATTATAATCTTATTTAAAAGGAAAAGGCTTGACACAAATATTTATGTGCCATTTTTTGGTTTGGTGTATTTTCAAAATACATATGTAAGGCTGTTTATTGAATTGTGGATTTAAACGTTCTCTCTTTTCCTTGATCTGAAGAATGTTTGGGTAAAGCCTGACAGCCATGATGCAGTGACTAAAATACATTTTGCTTCGGTTTTGATTCAGGCTTCAACCTCCTTCGAATCCAGGGTTCTCACAGGTCCTTAAAAGTCCTTAATTTTCATAATAGACAAAAATAACTACTTAGAAAGTCCTCAAATTCTGAAAATGATGCCAAAATCCGTAAAAAAGGTCTTTAAAATTTGTGTTCCAGTTGAAACATTTGAGATTCAAATCTTCAAGTTGCACACTGGATAATTGGTACTTTGAAATAACTGAACTTTTCAGAGTTAATTTACTATGTTTGAACTCTGGATACAGAAATATTCCGTTTCGATGAGTGCTGCACACCACTTGTATAGTTGCAATATTTCTTAGTCCTTAAAAAGTCCTTAAAATTAGTTTTCAAGACTTTGTATGAATCCTGGAAACTGCAGAAGGCACCCGTGATGACGATACTTGTGTATCTGACGGTGAGTGCAAGAAACAGAGGTGTAGATACTCCTATTCAAAGAAAAGAAAAAGCAAAAATGTCATCAACATCGGCACCTGGAATGTTAGGACCATGAAACAAATGGGAAAACTTACACTCCTGCTAAAGGAGCTGAAGGAACTCAGCATGAACATCACTGGACTGAGTGAAGTACGATGGGACAAACAGGGCCTATTCAGGACAGAAGATCACATCATCGTATACAGCGGAAACAAACGCGGCATGAATGGTGTTGCAATTATACTAGACAGACGCTTACGAGACAACATTAGCAGTCATGACGCTATAAGTGATAGAATTGTCACTGTGAAACTCGACACCCAACCTGTGCCCCTGAACATCATACAAGTATACGCCCCCACATCTGCGAGCACAGAAGAAGAAATAGAGCTGTTCTACAATGACCTACAATCAGCAACAGACAAAATCCCAAGCAGAGAAATATGCATAATCATGGGAGATTTCAATGCCAAAGTGGGAGAGGGTGAGGATCTGGAATGTGGCAGAGGACCCTATGGATTAGGAGAACGAAACGACCGAGGAGACATGTTAGCATCTTTCTGCCATGCAAATGAAATGAGCATCACAAACACTCTCTTTAAACACCCGATGCGAAGAAGATACACATGGATAAACCCTGGAGGCAATCTCCGAAACCAGATTGATTACATCCTGATTGACAAAAACTGGAAAACAACTGTGCTCAACTCAAAGACAAGGCCAGGGGCAGACTGTGACACTGACCACATTTTAGTGACAGCAAAGCTGAGATTGAAAGCCTATAGGAAGAGCAAGCCAAAACCCACCAACAGATTTGACATGGACAAACTGAAAGACCCTGAAATCAGCAATGCTTTTCAGATCGAAACAGAAAACCGTTTCTCATCATTACTCAAGGAGTGGTCAGCTGAAGAAAGACACCCAGATATATTGTGGGAAGACATGAAAAGAATTTGGAGTGAAACAGCTGAATCGAAACTCGGGAAAAGAACGAGGAAAACTCCCAAACCATACATCAGTGTAGAAGTGATAGAGCTTGCAAAAAGAAAGAGCAAAGCCAGAAAACTCAGCAAACAAGATGAATATCATGCACTGAAGAAGGAAATCCAAACAAAGATCAGAAGAGACAAGAATGCATGGTTAGAAAGAGAGTGTGCAAACATAACAGAATGTAATACACAAAGAAAGTCAAAAGAAATGTTTGAACAAATAAGAAAAGTAAAAAAGCGGGATTTCCAACCACAGAACTTGAGTCTGAACAACAAAGAAGGCACAACACTAACAAACACAAAAGATGTGCTCTCAAGATGGCACGAATATGGCGAGATGCTGTTTGCGGATAACACCAGACCAGACCCGAGGGACCTCCAACAACCAGACCCACAACAGATAGATAAAGAACCAGAACCTCTCCTGGAGGATGTACAGGCTGCAATAAAACAAATAAAGAACGGAAAATCCCCTGGATTAGACAACATACCAGGTGAACTCCTGAAACATACCAGCGAATCAGGAATAAAAGCACTCCATCAACTGAACTGCAAAATTTGGCAGACAAATGAATGGCCAACAGACTGGAAGCTACAAGAATTCGTCATGCTACACAAAAGCGGCAATGTCAAAGACTGTGGAAATTATAGAACCATCGCCCCCATCAGTCACACCAGCAAAATCCTGCTCATCATCATACTCAACAGAATGAAATCAAAGGTAGAAGAGGAACTATCAGACTGTCAAGCTGGTTACAGGACCAACAGAGGAACCACTGACATGCTCTTCATACTGCAAATAATGATTGAACAGATAAGAAGCAATGGAAACGAAGCCTTCATCACGTTCATTTACTACAGCAAAGCGTTCGACAGCGTTAGGCACCATCACCTGTTCGATATAATGATCAAGATGGGATTCCCGAAACACCTTGTGACCCTCATCGCTGCACTATACCACGAACAAAAGGCAACGATCAGATGGAACAATGAGAACTGTCCATATTTTAACATCGAGAAAGGAGTCAGACAAGGTTGCATACTTTCACCTCATCTTTTCAATATTTATACTGAGCAGATCATGAGAAACGCAGACATAGAAGATATGGGAATAAAGATCGGAGGCCGAAACATCACAAACCTTCGCTACGCTGACGACACAGCTCTTATGTCAGATAACATCACCAGCATGAAAAGAGTGTTGCACAGAGTGGATGAAGCGGGAAGGACAACAGGCCTACACCTAAATGCTAAGAAAACGAAAGTCATGCATACTGGAACAGGGCACCATGAACACCAGGAGATACTAGTAAACAAAACAGCACTAGAAAAAGTGACTGATTTCAAATACCTAGGATCATATAAATCGCAAGATGGAAGCTGCTCAAAGGACACAAAAACAAGGATAGGAATGGCAAAACACAAAATGGTTCAACTAAACAACATTTGGAAGGATAGAGGCATACCAACGGACCTCAAAGTGAACATACTTAAGTGCTTGATCTGGCCAGTCCTACTATACGGTTGTGAAACCTGGACACTCAAAAAGGCAGACATAACAAGATTGGAGGCAGCTGAAATGTGGCTTTACAGAAGGCTACTCAGAATAAGTTGGACAGAAAGGAGAACAAATACAAGCATCTTAGAACAGCTTGGCACCACCAGAAGAATAACACCTGAAATAAACAAAAGAAGGCTCGCATACATCGGCCACGCAGCCCCAAACAAAAGCACGGCCCTTATGATATCAATCCTGCAAGGAAAGACAGAAACAAAGAGAAAACAAGGAAGACCACCCATTACATATCACGATAACATCAAGAAAGTCAGCCAGCTGGAAATAAGTGAACTAACTGGGAAAGCTCAGGACAGGAGTGAGTGGAGGAGATTTTGTCGTGGCATCCACTGTAGCAGCTAACATCGATGACGATGAAGCCGACAGGTGACAGGTGAGGTGACTCAATATTTGATATTTTTGATATTATATGTGATATTTTTTTACTGAATGTATTTTTTCTTCAAATTTTCTTTCATTCAGTGACACCTGTGGTTTAATATACGATACAACCGAGCCGCCCTCTTGCCTTATTATTAAATTTAAAATGTCACAAATTTTATTATATACTGATTCACTGAATGTCATTAAATTTATATAATACAATGCCTTTGTTTAGTAGTCATTCATTTTTTTTCGGTTGTTGTTGTTTTACATATTTTTTTTGTTCATGAAATTCCTTACATGGCCTACACCTTGATTTAAAAGCTTTTATGCTCGTTTACAAAATTCTTTTGAGGTCTATACAAAACAATTGTTGAGACGAGAATCTTAAGTGTGTAATAAAGTTTACATGGAAGTATTTAATCCTATGTATGTGAAATGTAAATCGGTGAAGTTCTGAATACCAAACATAAAAATAAAGTACCGAAAAAAATCGTAAAAAAGGCGCGAAGTGGCCGTTGTCGTGCCAACGCGCCGTACAACCCAAACTCAAACTCAAAACGCAAACTTACATATCGTCATGGTGCTGACCTTTTGGCCTAAGTCATTTTTTGCACTTCTGAGAAAATCGCAAAAAACTTATTTAAATTCTTTTGCAATGCAATCAGACTTAGGCCAAAACGACTCTAGGTAAAAGTGGCCATCATCCACGTTGGCTGAAAGAACCCCAGAACCAAAATGGCCTGCGTCTATGAATGAGAAGCCATTACACTATACAGAAAGTTTTATTTCCAGGATAATGGCTTGGCACTTTTGAATAATTTTTACATGAATAGATGCACTATGGATAGGGCAATGGCGTAACAGGTACATTCTGTTTTGGCCTAAGACAATAACAGTGAAAAGTACAGTTGATAAAAGAAAAGTAATTGGGTGAATCAGAAAGAACTGAAGCAGAAAATCTGAGATTTCTTTCATAAAACAACATGGATTTATTTACAGAAGAAATGTATCAACATGTTCTGAGAGGAAGTTTTCCATATAATTTGATTTAAATTAACGAGACAAGTAACTTAAAAATACTCTTCATAACAAAATGATCTTTTTCTCTCTTATTTTTTCTCTTTCTCTCTCGCTCTCTCCCCTTCTCTTTATCTCCAGCCCCTCTTTCTTTCTCTCCCTCTCTCTCTCTCTCGCTATCTCTTTTTCTCTCTCGCTCCGGCTCTGGCATTCTAACTTTCTCTTTTCTCTCTCTCTCTCTCTGTCTCTTTCTCTCTCTTTCTCTCTCTCTCTCTCTCTCTCTCTCTCTCTCTCTCTCTCTCTCACTCTCTCTCTCTCTCTGACGCTTCCTCTCTCTTCTCTCTCTGCCTCCCTGTTTGTCTGCTTCTCTCTTCGTCTGTGTGTGTGTCTCTCTCTTATTCACTATTTCTCTCATTCTCTCGCTCTCTCCTCCCTCCTCTCTCTCTCACTTATACACATACACACAAGTGCATATTTTCTTGTACAAGTGTACAAGTCACAAAAATCCAATACGTGTACTGAAACCAAAGAAATATACAATTTCCAGAAATTCTACAAATTATAACGAAGTTCTTTCTATCCCCCCGAATATATCGACAGATCTTTAGCTCTCCTGGGTTCGCTCTAGATCTAGTCCTAATTATCTGTCGTGTCATCGCTATCCAGGCTGTCATCGTCTTCATTATCACTCTCAACACCACAAGAATAACACCTAGGACAACAGAACACACTATGTGTTTAACACTGGCTGAGAAGTACTGCGTTATACTAAGTAATAATGATGTAATCATAATGAGATTTAGAGAAAATCTCTCTCTCTCTCTCTCTCTCTCTCTCTCTCTCTCTCTCTCTCTCGTTCTCTGTCTCTTTCTCTCGCTCTTTCTGTCTTGTTCTCTCTCTCTCTTTCTTTTTGTCTCTTCTGGTGTCTGTCTATTTCTCTCACTTTCTCTCTGTCTGTCTGTGTGTCTGTCTGTCTGTCTGTCTGTCTGTCTGTCTGTCTGCCTGCTGCCTACCTACCCGCCTCTCTCTCTCTCTTTCTCTCTCTCTCTTTACTCTCTCTCTCTCTCTCTTTCTCTCTCTCTCTCTCTCTCTTTCTTTTTCTCGCTGTCATATTTATCGGGGCCCTATAAAATACATCATGTCAGATCTTGCATTTGATGTACCTATGTTCAAAGATAATCTATGCCACTTCCAATCAATAACCCAGTAACCCAAAAGTAATCCAAAGATGGCGATAATCAATCTGTATTTACTGTTCAGTTGATTATATTATGTCAGTAGATAAACTGATAAAGGCACCAAAAATGATCAATAGAGATTTATGTGGGGAAAAAAGGTACCCAGAAAAGCAGACACCTTCTTACGTATTAAAGACAAACATAGATCTTACTTCCGTTTGATGTCCACCCAGCAGTCCTTGCAGTAGCCGACACCACAGCCCTCAGTAGGACAATGATAAAAGCCCTCGCCCTCCGGCTCACCGCAGATGATACACGTGTCTTTACTGGACTTGAAGACTCTCAGGCACCCACACAAACGAGGGAATTGGCGCTAAGCAGGTAGAACGTTATAATATAACCTGACGGTGTTAAGAAGGTTTTTACCACCCGTAATTCACCTCAACAAGACATTACAATTATCTAAATGTGTGCTCTATTTTACTAAGGTTTCATGCCATGTTACTTCAGGTAATGTTATTGAGTTATGATATATATTTATGTAATGATGAGTAAGATAGACTATGATGTATGTGCTCTTAGACGATCTATGGAAGAGAATTTCCCTCGTGGGATAATAAAGTGATTCTATCTTATCTAAACGTACATCTCTTTAAAGAGTCCGGCGGAAAAAACAGCCAAGTCACAAAATACAAATTATGGGCTGTTGGCCACAAGCCGAAGCGAATATTCTATTGTACAACCTACTTCACTATCTTTGACGAAAATGGGCTCAGTCCGTTAAAATTGTCATCTAAAAATAACAAAGTCTATGAAAGTCAGAGCTCAGTCAAAGTCAAACACGCAGTTTTCCTTTAACAAGAAATCTGTGACATAGCTGGTTTTTCCAGTGGACTCGTCCTATGTATACCCAGAATATTATTATCATTTCTCATTTCACTGCCATAGTGTTATCCAATGACGCAGATCGCCCATGACCACCATTTTTGTTATCAACTGTCATTAATTGATTCCTTTCAGGCTTTTGTCATTTTAAAAATTTGCGTTTGTTTTGAGAAAAAAAAAACGGCTGAATTTACAGTCATGAAACGTTCGGGCATGAAAAGCAATGGAATAAATGGACAAATTGTTATGAAAAGTGACCGGACAGAAAATAAAAATATCCTGATAACTGTGGATTTCCTTCGCAACTAACAATTCGATTTTGCCACTAAGCACCATTGATCTATAAAAAAAAAGTTCATTGGCGCCGTAAGGAACACAGCTGTATCCATCAAGATTGAAAATCAATTTGTATTTCAAAGGAATTAAAACGAAAAGACTAGTGTACAGTGGAAAATGTTCAGTTTTTGGAAGGGGGAGGGGGGAAGAGAAATCAATATTTAGGGGGGAAAAATCAGGTTTATAGAAAATCTTACAGGAAGTTTTAAAGGGAAAAAACAGTTTTCTAGGAAATCTTTTTACCATAAGCGAACCCCTTTCGTTCCATTGCAGAAAATGGAACAATAAACTACAACGTTTTTTTCTTTTCTTGTCTTCTTCTTTTTTTTTTTTTTTTGAAAGATATCTGCTCTAAATTCAGGGCATACGAATTAGATTCGAGCGTCCCCTTTCTTCTAATGGGTAGCCATGTTTGTTATTTATATAGCCTTGATACTGTTGTGATACATTTTTCAAGGTATTATTTTGTTATTAATTTTAAATTCAGTACCTGTAAAGCTGCAATCAGCCCGACTTTCTTCTTAAACTCCCTAGCACGGAGCTGTTTGCGCACCTTTTTGCGCATGTGTCGGAGAAAGCCCAGCCGCTTACGGAACATTTCATTATAGAGAAACAGCACTCGTTTTTTCTCTCGTTTTCTGTAGAAAAACCCGGCGATGACTCGTCTGGAAAGGTCAACAAAGGAAAAAATAATCAGCACTGTTACCCAGATCAAACCTAGTATGAAAGTCCTCTGATTAAATCGTCTTGTATTACTCGCCCATATATAGATTGCCCTATCTAAAACCCCAGAATAGTCAAATATAATGTATATCATAAAAATAAATTGCCAGGTCAGCTTAAGATTTTAAGGACTTAAGATTGGATTATTAAATATTACAGTATTATTCATCACTGTTCAGTGCAAAAGAAATTCTGGATTATTTTAAATATCTTACCCTGAGTCCATACGCTTCAAAACACAATATTGAAGATCACCACAATGCAGTAAGTACCAAATATAAATACCAAAATACTGTTGTATTTGAATCTCTCGTTCTCAGCCCGTGTATTTCAAAATACACGAAGATAAAAAAAAAGGCAACAGGTAACAAAAATAGCGCCAGATTTAATACGTACGCTTTAAACTAAATGAAAATCCACGCAACACAGTAAATACCAAATGTAAAGGGCATTGTTATTATAATATTTGCATACCTTATTCTCAGCACGAATGCTCCAAAATATGTGATGAAGATGTAAATAACGCCGTAGATACCAAATATAGGGCCACTATAATATACGTATAGCTGAATACCTCATTTCTCAGCTGGCGTGCTTCAAAATACAATGTAAAGATCCAAACAAGGCAGTAAGTACATAAAGGCCACTACTGTTATATTTGAATACCTCATTCTCAGCCCGTATGCTTCAAAGTACATGAAGATCCAGACAACGCAGTAGGTACCAAATATAAAAGCCACTAACATATCATCAGTCTGTGAGGGTCTGGGCAGGCAAGCGTGGTTGGTCGTGAGCTTGTCCAGCGTCTTTTTGGAGTTGAATCGCTCCAGAAAACCACGTACCAACGCGCTCATGAAGCCGTTACCATACACCTGTGGAGATAAAGGTTGATGGACTGCCTAGGTCAGTGTTTTTTAAAATCTTTTTTGTCCCATGCCCTTCAATTTCCCAAAGAAAAACTTGGACAAAGTTAGTGTACAGTCATACAAAAAGTCGCACACCTGTGAAGTTCGATGTTTGAATCCAAACTAAACAAGGAAACCACTAACACGACATAAACAAACAAAAGTTTATCTATACAGTTAAGATAAATTACTCTGTAAAACAATGATTTCTATGAAAAGTCCCCAGGCTCCATTCTGAAGTCCCACGCCCCACCAAAATATTAGCCATCTCGAGAAACATTGGCTTGTATGATCATCGTGGTAGCGCTGGACTTTACTGAAAGACGAAAATGAATTATTTAGAAAAGACGGGAGGTTGTGATCTCTTGCACATACATGCACAGAAAACAAAAAGAGACACACATGTGAATGGCCCACATATCTGTGTCTATTATACTTAAAGTAAAAAGGGCCAGGGATGACAAACGTGAGAAGTAGACAAGAGAGGGCACTCTGCTGCACCGCCTCTCTTCCTTCCACTAAAGAATGGCGGCAATTCGCGTGGTCGCCTAGCAGTGCGCCATTGCAGACAAAAGGAGGGCAGGCGACTAGTAATGACAGCCCAGACTAATCGTACATACCAAATGCACATCATTTTTCAAACCTTTTTTTAACCGAAACATTGTCCTCCCCTTGTCTCGCCTCGAGGCGCCACAGGGCGCACAGTGACTTGACCTACTTTCCGTTCTAGTCTATCATAGAGTTCTGTGGAGCAAATGAGAGTAAGCCAAGGCGCCCATCACCCGATTTGGTCGGCCGACGAGTTGGATGGTGATGTCATGATACCGAGTTTCAGGAGACCAAACTAGTTTACTGTGCCGAAGATCTCACTGAAACTCAGTGTCATGACGTCATCTTCTATCTATTTGGCCAATCAAAATCAGCCAAAACGCATCTATATCTAGGCTTACTGACCAAATCCCTTCCACAGTTGTTCACAAACCTTGATGTTAATTATGTGTTTGCCAGTTTGATGGTACTCAACCCGGCTGTTCCTGGCTATGATATCCAACACCTGTACGGAAAAATAACACACCTGTTTTAATCACCGTGGATGCATGTGCCTTACAAATTTTGAATACCGAGTTAAACATACAGGTATGACAGGTGTACATAATATAAGAAAAATGGTAACAATCATAATTACTATATAGAAAGTAAGCCCCACAGTGTAAGCATGAAAGGCTTTTTAACGTCTGAGCCTTAAGTTCTGCAAAATATGTTATTAGGCAGATCTACAGTTTGTCAGAGGATGGAGATAAAACAAACGGGAACTAAGATTGCGTAATATGCAAATAAAAGATATTTAGCGAAATAATTACTGAGGGGATGATAGTTTTGTGTACCTGGTAGAACAGACTGTCCATATAACAGATGACTGCACACACAATAACCCGCAGGATAAGTTTGGCCGTGCCTTTGGTTAACTTGCCTTTTTCTCCCTTAGTCAGGACTGGTGGTATGTGGATGGATGGATGGATCGATGGATGGGTGGATGGATGGATGGATGATTGGATGGATGCATGGGTGGGTGGATGGGTGGATGGATGGATGGATGGATGGATGGTGGATGGATGGATGGATGGATGGATGGATGGATGGATGGATGGATGGATGGATGGATGGATGGATGGATGGATGGATGGGTGGAGATGGGTGGATGGATGGGTGTTGGATGAGTTGAAGAATGAATTAATGGGCGATTTAGTGTTGAGTGGTTGGATAAATGATCAGATTGAAAGAAAATTGTTCACGAATGGATGCATACATCCATTTACTGCCAAGGAACAGGACGAGAGAAAAGACCGAAACAAAGAGAGACAGAGAGTGAGACAGAGACAGAGAGAGAGAGAGAGAGACAGTGAGAGACACACAGAGAGAGAGAGAGAGAGAGAGAGAGAGAGGGTTGAAACAGATTGAGACTTCGCCAGTGAAAAGTCCTATACCCTCATTAACAAGTCATTGACATAACTGCAACTTAGCTTACAAAGTGAAAGGTTTAAAACAAGAACAAATCAATTAGATCTAAATGAGAAAACTATTAAGATGAGTATCCACGGTGGATTAAAACTTAAAAAACGATCACACTAAGGCCAGTTGCGCATCAAGCCAAGCCTGTTCCGTGTTCGATTGGACTAAGACTTTAACACTTCCTTTCAATAAACAAGCGAGACACACGTTTCAGTCTCAGTGCGGGAGGTCCATATCCACTAAACTGAGGCAAAACAGATTTGACTCAATGCGCTATGGACCTAACTCATTCTTGCAGGATCGACATAGTCTTTTTTCTCCGATTTCTTCAGAGGAAGCAATGTTTTCTTGTCTTGTGCACGGCGCCGGGCGTCGATATGACGGAAGTATGACGTCAAATAGATGTTGTCAAAGCCGATATCGCTCAGAAATTTCCTGAAAAACGGGTCATTCATATCTTCAGAACTTACGGAAGCTCCACTGTGGCACAGCATATTTTTATGATTAATTTTATCAAACCAGCACTTTCCGGGCAAAGGGTAACTTGGTTTGAGACTTCAATCTGGTGTTTTGCATCTGCCGTGCTTTGTTCGCGAAAATTTACTTGCTATAGACCTTTTTAATTTACCGTCCTCCATATCACGTGATTTGCGAACAAAATGGCGGCGTGTAGGGCGGAAGCGGTGGACAACGGTCGAACGATGCCATCCTCTTGTTGGGCATCCAGCTGTACAAACCCGTTACGTGCTGGTTCTGGCATAAAAATGCATCTTTGCTTTGAATGTGCACATATTCAGATGCCATCATCAAGGCAAGTTGAGGTTTTTGCCCTACACGGTGCTTTTCGAAGCCGTGCGGCTCCCAGCAAACAACCGTAACGCGGAAGTTGAAAAGGTCTATACATTAGGTAAAGTGTGCAGCGTACAGAGATGATATACTGCTAAACTTACCTATTTAATGCAGGCATTTTGCTGTAAAGTCTTACAATATTGCCCCAACGGAAATAAAACAAAACTAGATGAGCTACCGGGCATTGCCCAGAATAAACAATCATGTGATCCCCCCCCCCCCTCTGTCTCTCTAGTATAATAAAAGTAATAAACTACAGTCTTGCTTCAGAACTCATGCGCACCAGGACACTACGCACCAAATTGAACGCTTGATGCGGTTACTTTTTAGGACATGCACGGTGTGATGTTTCCACTTTCTCTCACTAACTTTCTTCTGACACCAGCCGTGATGGGCACGGCACAAACACACTAAATAATCGACTATCTCTCTTCTATAAGTTATAACAAACGATATCTGTATTGCTTACATATATACAATAATTATTAATTCATTCAATAATAATAGGAACATAGGTCATACAATTTCATGTGAATTTCGATGGAATGAAGTTGATGCAAATCAGTACATGCTAATTAAATGGCTTCGTAATATTCAATCTCTAGCACATTTTATAAAACACATGGGAACATTCAGCATAAGGAAACCTCTCCTTTAGGGGTGTATGGCGCTATCTGGGCACTGGTTCTTCCTCTCTACCCTGGCTTGACTGCGCAGTTAGATCAACAGGTATCGGCAGGTACCAATAGGTCGGGAAGCCAAGAAGCCACGATGTCGTTAATCAAAGTACAAGAAGTTGAGAAGCCAAGAAGGTGTTGTTCTTCCTCCTCTGTAGAAAAACAATCGCAAAGTCCTAATCTACTGCTGGAAGGCATGACTTCCATACTTACTCCATGACGGATATTCATCATTAACACTTTTAACCGCTGACACTGTTATAAGTCAGGCTGCAGCTCCCATACTCCATAGGCTCCCATATAGGCAATAGAATAAACGATCAATACAGTTTTAATGATATTTACACGTTCCCCACGAAGAATAACGCTCTCTCTAACGGACCCCATCCTATAAGGTTTCGTAACATATATATAACGGCGTTTCCGTGACTCTCTCAGAGGCAGTAGTTATACCAAAGTAAACCCACTAGATTTAGGTTCTACAATCATGAACATTAAGTAAAATACACATACATCGTACAATTAACTTACCACTCAGCAACAGCCCAAATGCCGACAAGATACCAAAGATACCACGCTCTGACAAAGGATGTTTGCGGGTTCCCTGACCTTCCCCACTCACAAGACTAGTACAAAGTTACAGTTGCAGTTGTGGTCTCCTCTTCGGCACGAAGCTGGTGAGTGCTCTCAGCGGTCTGAAGTTGGAAGGAGCGTTCGGGGATTTATACCCAGTCAGGTAGCGTCCCAAGACGCCCACCGAGTGTGCATTAGTTATCCTAATAGCCACCCCCGTCGGCTCCACGTCAAATACTATTGAAACAGCTCTACCCCCCCAAGCAATTCCCAGGTGATCTGATCGACAAGTACGGCGGTCAAGTAAACACTACCCTTTTCGGGTGTCAAAGCGCTTCAGTTGCATCCCATACTTTCCCCCTCTGGCCTACAATGACTCTGTCTCCCCGCCGTTAACTATCTTCCCACGCTAGTTATAGGCACAATATTATTATAACTACTAGTTATACCTTGCCAATCTATCACCCTGTTACAATCGCCCCCACTTAAGTCGATTTTCCCTGGCAAAATCGGCTAATAAAATTATTAATCTACTGGTAATCTAGATAGAGTGTCGGCCCATAGAGCGTCTCGCCCCCTGATGTTGCTGACTCGAAAGTTATATGGTTGCAGCGCCAGGTTCCATCTAGTTACCCTCGCGTTCTTCTGGTCTTTAGTTCGCATCCAAGTTAGAGGTCGGTGGTCCGTCTCTAACACGAAGTTTCTCCCATACAGATACGCCTGCAACTTACTAACGGCGAAAACTATGGCCAGGCATTCCTTTTCAATTGTTGAGTAGTTCTTCTCCGCGGGTTTCAACTTTCTGCTAACATATACAGCTGGATACTTCGTACCCTCGTCTTCTTGAAGTAGGCAGCCACTCACTCCAAGGTTAGATGCGTCTGTCTGGAGAATCAGTTCCTTGTTCCAGTCTGGCATCCGTAGTATCGGCTCGGAACTCAAACAAATTTTTAGGGCATTGAACGCGTTCTCCTGCGCGTGTCCCCACGCGAACTTTGTGCCCTGGGACTTCTTTGTGAGGTCTGACAACGGCGCCGAGATTGCACTGTAATTTGGTACAAACTTCCGATAGTACCCCGTTAGCCCCAGGAAACTCCTCACTTGTGTCTTGGTCGTCGGTCGGTCACAGTCGACAATGGCTCGCACCTTACTCTCCTGCGGTCTTACAGTCCCCTGTCCCAGCTTATGGCCTAAGTACTCGACTTCTGTCATCCCTATTAGCGTCTTGGTAGGTCTAGCTTTTAAATTTGCCCGTCTCAGTCGCTCGAAGACATTCCGACAACGTTCCAAGTGGTCAGGCCAATTTGCACTGTGTATAAGACAGTCGTCTACAAATGCATCTACCCCTTCGCCAGCATCTTTTAATACTTTCCTCATGAGCCTGTTAAATGTGGCGGGGGATCCCTTCAACCCGAACGGCATGACCCTGTACTGGTATAGCCCAAACGGTGTGGCGAACGCCGTCAGGTGTTTATCTTCCTCGGCCATCGGAACTTGATAAAAGCCCTTTGTCAAGTCCAGCTTGGTGAAATATTTTGCCTCCGCTAGATTGGAAATAATGGCTTCTACCTCAGGCATCGGTTCGGCGTCATCGGCAGTCACAACATTTAGCCGCCTGTAGTCGTTGCAGAAACGATGTTGACCATCGGGCTTCTTAACTAATACAATTGGACTATTGTACGGGGACTCGGACGGTTCGATGATTCTGGCCGCAAGCATCTTGCCTACCTCAGCATTGACAGCTTCTCTAGTTGAGTACGGTAGTTGGTAGGGTCTTGCCTTCACAGGTTTTTGATCTAGCAATGGGATTTTGTGCTTGATCAGGTCAGTGAGCCCCGGTACATCGGTAAATATATCTTTGTATTCTTCCATGAGCTCTTGCATCTGTTCTCTCTGATCCTGATCTAGCGTGTCCCCTAACTGTACATCCCTGTAGGTTTCGGTCTGTTCTAGCTTAGGCATGACTGTCTCCAGAGGCATCGAAGTCGCTTCCTCTCCTTCATCGGTCTCGTCAATTATAGCTGCAGCTATTGCCTCTGTGTTTTCCTGTTCGTCTTCCCTCTCAATATACTTCTTCAGCATATTCGCGTGATACAGTCGTCTCTTCCCCTTGACGTTCACCATGTAGTTCACTGACCCTCTCTGCTCTTCTACTTTGTAAGGCCCTTTCCAAGTCATCTGTAGTTTCGATCCGTCACTTGGGAGAAGTATGAGGACGGAATCGCCCACTTGGAATTTCCTCTGTTTGGCCCCCCTATCGTAGTATTTCTTCTGCCTGTGTTTTTCGACGCTGCTGTTCTCGGCTACGACTTTCATGGCATCCTCCAATCGTTCCCTCATATCTACCACGTATTCGTACGATGACCTCGTTTCTGACTCCGCTTCCCCAGTCCACAGATTCTTCAGTATTGCAAGTGGTCCTCTCACAGGGTGACCGAACACTAGTTCAAACGGCGAAAAACCTGTACTGGCCTGTGGGGTTTCGCGATACGCGAACAGCAGTGGACACAACATTCTGTCCCAGTCCTTGGGTCTGTCATGAGCTACTCGGCGAAGCATATTCTTCAGCACTCCGTTAAATCTTTCACACAGACCATTGGCCATCGCGTGGTAGGGCGAGCAGAATATCTGTTTCGTTTTGAGAAGTGCACTGACCTCTCTCATCAGCTCACCGGTAAACTGTGATCCCCTATCTGAAACTATTTCCTTTGGTATGCCTAACCGAGAAAATATTTCCATTAACGCTTCACTGACCTGCTCAGCTGATATCCCCCTTAAGGCTACGGCATCCGGGAAACGCGTGGCATAATCTACTAGCGTCAAAATATAACGCGATCTCCCATGTTCCGTACGCGGAAGTGGACCAACCAAATCTATGGCGACGCGCGAAAAGGGCGTGTCGATCAGGGGTGTCGGCACTAGGGGTACCTTTGTCACCCTACCTTTATTGGATGTCCTTTGACACGCGTCACACGATCGACAGAAACGACCTACGTCCGCACCTATCCCAGGCCAAAAGAACGACTGCATTATTCTGTCCTGTGTGCGCGAAATTCCTAAGTGTCCCCCGAACACTCCTTCGTGAGCTATCTTCATCAGCTCACTTCGGTACTGCTTAGGTACCAACAACTGCTCCACATCAGCACGTCCAGCCCCGGCCTTCTTTACCCGATAGTAAATTCCCTTACTCTCCTTTATGTGAGTACCTACCTCAGCCGATTGCTCCAACGTGGCTCTCTCCCTTAAAACTCTCAAAGTTTCGTCCTCTCTCTGGGCCCGGGCTATCTCACCTGGTGTGAGTTCCCCTATCTTGGCCCCTACCCTTACCTCCTCCGTTGAGTTGCCCTTGGCCTCCTCATTATCTGTGGTCTGACTCACTTTCGCACTCGCATTCTCACACTCATGCTTTTCCTTGTCAATCTCCACCTTGCGAGATCGCGTGAGTACCACACTTATCTTCTCAAGAGACGCCCCCTTTATGTTTCCTATAATCAAATCGGCCACTGGGTCTTCCACTACTAGCGCTTTGAGAAGCCCAGTATAAAATGGGGTTTCTACCCACATTTCCGCGACAGGAGCAGACCTTCTCGTCCCGTCCATCAGGACATAACTCCTGTTCTTCCCAGTTAAGCTGTTAGGAGGCAGTTTGTCCCTTTTTATAATCGCACACGTGCATCCCGTGTCACGAAGGATAGTAATCTCTTTATCCCCTATCCTCCCCTTCTCCAAAAATGGAGCGGATAAATCATTCTCCGGAACATCGTCTCCGGGCTCATGTTCTGTCGAACCTTCTAACTCAATACTCTTACCTTCCGTCTCCCAAGAAATGAAGGTCTGTGGCCCAACACTCTGCTCAGCCCCTGGTTGAGTATTCGCCCTGCCCGATGACTCCCACTGACTGTCATCGGCTTCCTCATCGCTGGTTAGTACGACTGCGGTCGTCTCTTTCTGTCTCTTCCTACAGAATCTCGCAATATGGAGAAGTGACCCACACACAAAACAACCACGCCCACTCTCACGCTGGGACTTACCTCGGTTGTCCTCGACAGTGGCAGCAGCACCCTTCTTCGTCCTGCCCTGGTCACACTGCCTACTCAGGTGATTGGGAGAGCCACAGTTGAAGCATACCGGTTTACTCACTCCTAAACCCTTACTTCTGCTCTCCTCAACCCTCTTACCTGACTTCTGCTGTTGCTCCAGCCCTCGCTTCGACTGATGAGCCTCACTATACAAGTCCGCCATCTCAACTAACTCATGCACGGACTTGGGGTCCCTCTCTTTCAAATATATGGAAAGATTACAGTCGACAATCTTCAACATCTGCTCCCTGACTAACAGATCCGTAATCCCTTCCATAGTTCTCTCTGCCTCTGAGAGGTCTACCCACCTCTCAAAATATCTCTGCAATCTCACGGACAGCTGCGTATAAGTTTCGTCCTTATCTAGACGACTCTCCCTAAACTTACGCCTATAACCCTCTGCCGTGAGGTGATACTTCTTGAACAACACCTTCTTTACCTTCTCGTAATCCCTACTGTCTTCATCGCTGAGACCGGAATAAACATCTAACGCCCTGCCAGTTAACAATGCCCCTAACATGTCTGCCCAGGTGTCTTCTTCCCAATCATTTGCCTGCGCGAGCCTTTCAAATCTTTTCAAATACGAGTCGAGATCCTCGCGCGAGTCATCAAAAATGGCAATTTTAGGTACCTTCGGGGCAGCAGATTTTCCATTCCCTTTACCATTGTGACACCCGTTTTTGGCTAGTTCCCGTTCGCATTCCATTCTCTCCCTTTCAAATTGTCTTTCCTTCTCCTTTTCTTCTCGTTCGCGCTCCTTTTCTTCTCGTTCGCGCTCCTTTTCTTCTCGTTCGATAGCCCTTTGTTCTCGGTTTTGGGCTTTCTCTTCGTCCCACCTAATTTTGAATTCCTCATCATTAATGCCTTCTTGTCTGGCAAGCTTCAGTGCGCCCAGATAGTCCATCAGCAATTGACCTGTAAACAAAGCTAACAATAAAGCCTGGATCGTAACTGTGAAGTTAACAACAATATTCCTGCAATAGCAAACAACAATTTTCTCTGTGACAAAAGATAAAATTGAACAGTCAATGCACAGGTAAAATCAGAGCATGTCGCAGGCACTAAATGTCAATCTCTCTCACTCGCCTCAGGGCAGATGACCTGTCCACACAATCACACAATAGCCCCTTGACACGACCCAGATCAAAATTAAATGTTATTTACTAGCAGGATCCCACTTCTGACACCATTGTGATGTTTCCACTTTCTCTCACTAACTTTCTTCTGACACCAGCCGTGATGGGCACGGCACAAACACACTAAATAATCGACTATCTCTCTTCTATAAGTTATAACAAACGATATCTGTATTGCTTACATATATACAATAATTATTAATTCATTCAATAATAATAGGAACATAGGTCATACAATTTCATGTGAATTTCGATGGAATGAAGTTGATGCAAATCAGTACATGCTAATTAAATGGCTTCGTAATATTCAATCTCTAGCACATTTTATAAAACACATGGGAACATTCAGCATAAGGAAACCTCTCCTTTAGGGGTGTATGGCGCTATCTGGGCACTGGTTCTTCCTCTCTACCCTGGCTTGACTGCGCAGTTAGATCAACAGGTATCGGCAGGTACCAATAGGTCGGGAAGCCAAGAAGCCACGATGTCGTTAATCAAAGTACAAGAAGTTGAGAAGCCAAGAAGGTGTTGTTCTTCCTCCTCTGTAGAAAAACAATCGCAAAGTCCTAATCTACTGCTGGAAGGCATGACTTCCATACTTACTCCATGACGGATATTCATCATTAACACTTTTAACCGCTGACACTGTTATAAGTCAGGCTGCAGCTCCCATACTCCATAGGCTCCCATATAGGCAATAGAATAAACGATCAATACAGTTTTAATGATATTTACACGTTCCCCACGAAGAATAACGCTCTCTCTAACGGACCCCATCCTATAAGGTTTCGTAACATATATATAACGGCGTTTCCGTGACTCTCTCAGAGGCAGTAGTTATACCAAAGTAAACCCACTAGATTTAGGTTCTACAATCATGAACATTAAGTAAAATACACATACATCGTACAATTAACTTACCACTCAGCAACAGCCCAAATGCCGACAAGATACCAAAGATACCATGCTCTGACAAAGGATGTTTGCGGGTTCCCTGACCTTCCCCACTCACAAGACTAGTACAAAGTTACAGTTGCAGTTGTGGTCTCCTCTTCGGCACGAAGCTGGTGAGTGCTCTCAGCGGTCTGAAGTTGGAAGGAGCGTTCGGGGATTTATACCCAGTCAGGTAGCGTCCCAAGACGCCCACCGAGTGTGCATTAGTTATCCTAATAGCCACCCCCGTCGGCTCCACGTCAAATACTATTGAAACAGCTCTACCCCCCCAAGCAATTCCCAGGTGATCTGATCGACAAGTACGGCGGTCAAGTAAACACTACCCTTTTCGGGTGTCAAAGCGCTTCAGTTGCATCCCATACTTTCCCCCTCTGGCCTACAATGACTCTGTCTCCCCGCCGTTAACTATCTTCCCACGCTAGTTATAGGCACAATATTATTATAACTACTAGTTATACCTTGCCAATCTATCACCCTGTTACACACGGTACTATATAATATTACGAAACAAACATGCAAAAATACAGATGTTACATAGCAATAAACATCGTTATTTTTTTAAAATACATGCTTGAAGTAAACAACTTTTAATTATAGCCATCATCTTCCTTATGTTAATTGCCACCTTCCTGCCAAATTTAAGGCCTGAAGAGTGTATAGTTTGGTCAGTTAGTCATGCCAAAGGTTGCAAGTTACTGAAATATATAAGCTAGAGGCTAAATATGCAAGCAGTTAAACCTTCGCTAAGTCTGAGACAAAAAATTAGGAAACGTTATGTGCGGCTTCAATTTTTGGCTATAAGTTTACATGCACACAATGAGATTGGACAAACTTTAGCCTTTCACAATATTTATTTAAACTGTATTAAAATATAATTATCTGAGCCATAAAAAAAAAAAATGCAATTCGTCGGGCAGGATGGAAAAGTATGATAGGAAATTTGGTTCTTTACATAATTATATCTTTACAAACTTCTGAAAATTACGATCACATTCGTGTTTTCTATAAGTCAGTTAGCCAGCTAGTGATTATAAGAGTGTCGCATAAACGACGTTGAGAAATCGAGCGAAAATTCGTGCTTTTGCTTTTGCCTTTGCCATAAGAAAGGCTGGTCTCTGGTCTCACATGCAAGTGAGTGAAAATTCATAGTTCTACATAGCCGTTGATTCCAGACATAAGACACAATTATTGTTACTGAATGTTTCATCTATCCATCCATCCATCCACCCAATCACCCATCCATCCATTCATCCACCTACTCATCGATCTACCCATCCATCTATGTACCCATCTACCCATCCAGCTTGACACCCATCTAACACGGATTTGGGGAGAAATACAGTGTAGCCTATGAAAAGATAGTACATCCCCACAGCCGTGCTATATTTTAAACAAGATTAGACATTTGAAGTGTGCCATTTTCAATCATGAATCCACTTCCTGGAATTTTGACATCTGGAAGCCAACTTCCTTGAGCCTCCTGTAAAACAACCAAATTCGGAATTGGGTGGATAGACAGACACATACAGTAAAAGCCCGACCCGAATCAGCCGATTTCGACTGACGGTTTAATTGGATGGTGACGTCACAATTTTGAGTTTCAATGAAATTTCGCGCACCAGAAAATTAGTTGGATCTCATTCAAACTCAATGTCATGACGTCATCATCGGACTAGTCGGACGATCAAAATCGGCTAAGCCGCGCCTGGGCAAAAAAGATTTTTTTCCGAGACCAGACTCATTTATCCGGTAGCTTATCAACAAAGCAAGGCCTACTGTAGCCTATTTTATACAAACTTGTTGTAAGTGTAGGCGCCGTGGAAGATAATGAGGAAGGTCAAGGTCAGGATGTGAGAGATGACGGAGAAGAAGAAGTTGACGATGGAGGCTTTTCTGTTGACCTCGTGGATGGTGGCCTGTCTCATTTCTTCCACAGGGGTGTAGTCCATCTGGGCACTGCCCACTACTTTGTACTGCATCTGAACCTGTGGAGGGAGACAAGAGAGTTTTTGACTTTGGGTTTAACTGACTCATTCTTAGTGTTTTCTTAAGATGACCACAGCTCTCATAGTACCCATTCTGAAAGTCAAGGATCTGTACTAAGGCTATTGGGAAAGACCGTAAGATACAGAAAAATGCTAATTTATAGGAAATTTAAAGAACAAACATTTTGTGTGCGTGTGTAACTTTCATGCACCATTTGAACTGAGTGCTTTTTCGTGTAAACCCCTGAGAGCGGCGTATAGGAGTGAATCCACGACAATCGCTACTTATAGCAGTGAATCCACGACAATCGCTACTTATAGCAGTGAATCCACGACAATCGCTACTTATAGCAGTGAATCCACGACAATCGCTACTTATAGCAGTGAATCCACGACAATCGCTACTTATAGCAGTGAATCCACGACAATCGCTACTTATAGCAGTGAATCCACGACAATCGCTACTTATAGCAGTGAATCCACGACAATCGCTACTTATAGCAGTGAATCCACGACAATCGCTACTTATAGCAGTGAATCCACGACAATCGCTACTTTTTGCGCCCTTCACGTTTTTGTTTGTTTGTTGTTGTTTTTTTCAGTACTTTAATACTCAATTGTAGTTTGGGGAAAGAGCTGTTGTTATAGGTGTCAGGTCTTTGTTTTAGGCCGATCCCTGGCCTCAGTGCATTGGTTCTCAGCCCTTTTTTCTTCCACGCCCGACTTCAACTTAAAAAAAAAAAGTAAAAATCAAAACAAACAAAAAAAATGTGCGTCCTACCATGATTGGGTAAAATTAGTATACAGTATTATACAAAAAGAACTTTTGAAGAAATCCCTGAGCCCCATTCTGAAGGCCCACACCCCGCCAAAATACTGCCACACCCCCTCTTGCCTGTGGTAAACACCAGAACTTCAGATGAAACAAAATGGCACCCCAAACTTTGCCGATGACATCTCCAAAAGTCCCAGCGGTAAGGTCTGGTAGAGAGGCGTAACAGACCGAGGTTGATGTTGGACCCAGAACAATGGCTCGCTTCACGCTATAACAATATGCACTGCTCACACGGCGGCCCAACGGAATGCAGCAGGCAATGCCTGTAGGCCCATTGCGGATTTCGGCCATTTTAATTGTAAGGACCGACGCATAACCATGGCGATGGTAGCACTGATTTTGATTCATTAGCTGATTTGCACTGCGAGCACTTCAGGCGTCGCGAATCAATCGATGGTGAGCAAAAAAACAAAAGTTCACTACAGTAAACAATGTCACGTGTGTACACGCACATGGGAGACGTTCGGTCAATTCTTTCACTTCCTTTCCCTTGTTTACACGGATGGTAGGGAACCTGACCAGCTTGGATCCATCCTTTCCACCCATGTGATAACAGTCAACTCACAGACTATCATTTATCTATGAGTCAACTGCAATGCAACCAGCAGGCATTTTAAGCGCCTAGACATATCTCGAAGTTACACTCGTCAGCTGATCCACCCGCCATTTTGGGTCTCTGAAGTATAAAACTAGCGATAGCGTGAAGCAAAATTTCCGAACGGCGAAACCACCGGTCTGGCCTCTACACCAGCCTTGATGTGTTTAGCCCCTTAGTCTGTGTGAGTAATCCTACCTTCATACCTTGATCCATGTCATCAACGACAGAGCGAGCATCCACGAAGGTCCCACCAAAGCCTGGATCAACCAAATCCGCAGCGTGACATTTCATACCGAAAGCTCCAGGCAATAATTTAATGATCTTGCAGAAAACCCTTATCTGGTATTGGAGAGTATTATTATGGTATCAAACTGTGTTGACACCGGCCCAGAGGATTTTTTTTCCACCACTCACGTCCTCCCTTTTTTTTCGGATGGTATTCCCATCCTTATTTCTATCCATCCATCCATCCATCCATGCCCGCCCATTCATTCATTTATTCACCATCCATCCATCCATCCATCCATCCATCCATCCATCCACCCATCCATCTAGCCATTCCACTCCCACCACGCGAACCCATACATTCAACCCATCCATCCAACCACTCTACGACCATTCATCCATCCATTCATTCATCCTTTCATCAATCCGCCCCGCCAATCCATCCATCCATCCATCCATCCATCCATCCATCCACCCATCCATCTAGCCATTCCACCCCCACCCCCTCCACCCATACAACCAACCATCCACCCACACTTACCTTTAAAGGCCAACATAAAAAGTGACCAAGAATACTCAAAGCGTCTCTACATTTACTTTCTAATCGCCTCATTTGGTCCCTGCAACGCTCGACTCCTGGATGAGAATACAGAAATAGATCAAACAAAGGATTCATTTCAGAGTGGGTGGTGCAGCTATACCTACTAGCTCAAGTTAAGACCACTAAAAAGGAATTTGAAAGAAAATATGGTCCCGAGGGTGAAAAATAAAAAAATCAAACTGACCAAAAACACAGTGGGGTGCAGAGGTTTGGTGATGCCCCATCATGCCCGGGGTCAACGTCTTGACTGTACTGATTGCCACCAGAACCAAACATAGGGCCTAGACACTCGTTGATTGGATGTCCCACCCCCCCCCCCCCCGCCCGAAATGGATGCCCGGGTTTGTCGTCCCCTCAACCCCCCCCCCCTCCCCCACCCACATGGGCTTTCTGTAGCAGGACCAGCATTTATTTATTTATTTATCCCTTTATTTATTTCCTTATTTTCATACGTGATTTGATCCGTTTCCGTACACATGAAAACCTGGCTTTAACTCCTTGTGTGCCATGAATTTTTCCACGTTTACCGATACAGGTGGAAAATAGTGGGAGAGACGAAAAAAGACTGACTACAGCAACATCTACTGATAGAAAGTCGACTTTCTTTCTTCCCGACACAAAATAGCCTAGCATTCTTGTGCACTGATGCATCGGTGATTGGCACAAATGTGACCAGCTGAAGAACCGATATATCGGTGACTGGCACACAATGAGTTAAAAGGTTACCTCTGGCAAAGGTGTCCTCACAGCGAAGATCCAGCTTTTTCTCCCACTCTTTCTCTATTCTCTTGCCTGGGAAGTAGAGAAAACGATAATGTAGCACGGCATCTTTAGACCTGGCTCTCACAACCCGATTTTCATGGTCCGAGTAAGTGGATAGTGACGTCACGACATTGGGTTTCAATTAGACCCAACCTGTCTGCTGAAGCGAGGGGTCGCATTGAAACCAGAGAGTCAGTATGTATAGAGAGGCTTCACTACTGGTCGGTTTGCACTGCCAGACACTGGAAGCGCCGCGAAACCACTGTTAGCATGGAGCGGAAAGTAGCTCGCTGCGGTAAACAATACCCGTTTGTGCATTTCCACGGGGCGTAAGAGCTTACAAACGGCTCTAAATAGTTTCAATCAGCCCAAAAATACGAACAAACCACAGTAAACAGATGCGCACACTGTCTTTGAAGACGGTCTCTTTCATTTCTTGTTTACCGCAGCGACCTAGTTTCGCGATTTGGTGCAAAGTGAGATCTCTCTGTGCATACATACTCTCTGGTTTCAATTAGATCTAACCAATCGGCTGAAGCGAGAGATCTCATTAAAACTCAATGTGATGACGTCACTATCCAACTGATAGGATGATTAAAATCGATTCTGGCACACCTAGACTTATTGCTTTCTAATGGTACAAACATAGAGGCCACCGAATTCTGCCACCGAGCCACTAGACACTTTAGGTGAGAAGAATTGCACTAAATAATTTCAACAACTGCACATAGAGCCCACCTAGATTCGGTCCGTTTATATAGTGCAATTCTTCTCACCTAAAGCGCCTAGTGGCTCGATGACAGAATTCGGTGGCCTCTAAGTTTGTACTCTAACATGATGGAATCACAATGCACAATCATAATTTCTCGTTAGTAGAATTGCCGAAGGCAAGAAACATAACTCATTCGAGTCACTTTTATACGAGAGTAAATTCATCAGTTATTTCCCTTAGTTTAGTTCTTGCTGTCTCCTCGATTCTCCATCTCAAAATATTTTTTAAGCACAACTGGATTTTATCACTAGACATGTCGTGTACCATGTATGTGCTCTAACAAGCTCCCTGAAAGAGAAGTTCCCTCATGGGATAATAAAATGATTCTTATCTTATCTTCATTCAAAAAATTGTCTAGCACCCGCCGGGTTTTACTGCTCTTGTCCACAGCATCCGCTCCGTTATTTTTACGGAAAACTCTATTTGCCTCTATATCGGTGGGAAGCGGAGCAGAACGGACGCTGTGGACAAGCATGCGGATGCCAAGAGTCATTGTCCGTAAAAAGAGCGTAAAGAGTGTTCTACGTCATTGTCCGTAAAAATAGCGAATGCAGTGGACAAGTATACAGAGGCCAAGAGTCATTGTCCGTAAAAACAGCGGAGCGGAACGGATGCTGTGAACAAGTAAAGAGAGGCAAAGAGTGTTTTACGACAATAAAGATAGCGAAGTGGTGCGGATGCTGTGGACAAGAAGAGTTAGGTTGGTGGCCTCAAGTAGTCAAGATCTTCACCCCCCTCCCAACCCCCCCCCCCCCACACACCCCCCCCTCCAAGCTCACGTGTATACCTGCATCTTTCTGTTGCTGGTCACGGGCGTGCTCCGCCTCCACTCTGCTCACCGTGTCTAGGCCACTCTCCTTCACCGCGTCCATCTCCTCAATGTGTTCCTCCATCTGTTCTGTCTCTTTTTTGTTCTCCTCAACCTCCTTCCTCAGTGGCCCGAAGGCTTTCTCTACCCTGCGGGAGGCCTGAGAAACGATGTGGTGGGACGAGGGGGGGGGGGTGAGTTTGAGTTTGACTTTAGGTTTTACGGCCCCTCAGCACGATAATGGCCACTTTGCGCCTTCCACGGTCTGTTTGGGTACTTTATTTAATAGTTGGCATTCAGAGCTTCTGCATTTCACAAACGGAAGGAAATAATAGTTCCGTATGAATTTTTATTTCACTGGTAAAATTCTCAAAAGTTGCTTTGCATGGATCTGAGGAGTCCTGTGGAAGGATCACGCCATATGGTGTTCCACAAGGCTCAGTTTTAGGTCCCACTCTCTTTATTATGTACATTGGGCCCCTGTCTAATATTTTTAAAGATCATGGTTTTTATTACCATCAGTATGCTGATGATGTCCAACTATATCACCCTGGTACGACTTTAGGTCATGTTGACAATATTATAAAAGATAGTGAAAAGTGTATTATGGACACAAAAGAATGGATGAACCAAAACAAACTAAAGCTAAATGAAGACAAAACAGAAGTTATGATTATTGGAAAGAAAAGACAAATTACTGCAATTAAAAATGTAAAATTAAATCTTGGTGAAAGCACTGTAGCAAACGTGAATAAAGTTAAAAACTTAGGCACAATTTTAGAATCAGATCTCAGCATGGAAAATCAAATAAGTTCATTATGTCGATCATTAATGTTTCAATTAAAAAACATCAGCTCTATTCGTCCATTCATATCCCAAGAGGCAACTCGAATACTTATCACTTCACTTATGTTTTCAAAGCTTGATTATTGTAACTCTCTGCTCTTTGGAATTCCGAGCAACAAAATAAAACGCCTTCAGATAATTCAGAATAATGCAGCTAGACTGATTTTTAGAAAATCAAAAAGAGAATCTGCCTCAAGCCTTATTGACCAACTTCACTGGCTTACTGTTGAAAACAGAATAAAATTTAAAGCTGCAGTTTTGGTTTACAAATGTCTTGAAGGTTCAGCTCCCTCCTATCTTTCGGAACTTTTGAAAAAACATGAGTCTGATAGATTTTTAAGATCTACTACAGAAAACAAACTGGTTGTTCCCAGGTGTAAAACATCAAATTATGGAGATAGAGCTTTTAGTTGTTTTGGTCCCTGTGTGTGGAATTCTTTACCACAAGAGGTTCGAAATTCTGCCTCTCTAAACATATTTAAAAACAGGTTAAAAACATTTCTTTTTAAAAACTGAATTTTATAGCTTGCTATGGATGTATAAAACTAGTTTGTCTGTGTGTGTGTAAGTTTATTTGAATGTGCTTTTATGATTTTTTACTGTGTACAGCGCCTAGAGCTTTTAATGTTTTAGTCCTGGCGCTATATAAATGTATATATTATTATTATTATTATCACCATCATCACTATCGACACCACTAGCTCGTTTAACGGCATCATTGCTATCTCCTCTACCTCGACCACTACCAGAATCACCATGATTTCACCAACACGACCACCATCAAAAAACCACCAGCATCACCACCATCATGATTTTCATCATTACCACAATTACCACTACCACCCTCGCCACCATCATCATCACCACTTTTATCCCTATCGCTGCTATGACCTTTATCATCACCACAAGTACCACTGTCAACTTCACCATCATCATCACTGTCGCTATCGTGTGTCGCTATCATCATCACCATCTCTACCGTCACAACCACCATCATCACCACATTCACGACGACAGCTACCACCGCTGTCACCACCCTAACAGCTGCCACATTCATCATTCCCACCACTGGAACACCCTCCCCACCCCCCCCACCCCCCACCCCCCCAAAAAAAAACCACCACATTTCCTTTAAACATTCAATGCTGCCTCAACATCTCAGCTGTCTTCTTTTTCAGGCCCATCAAACAACAAGTACGAATACCGGAGGAAGGATAATTATCTAAAAAGAAAACTGAAGAGAGACAACCAAAGAAATAATCATCAATTAGAAAGAAGATAAAAGAAGACAGAAACAATTGAAACAGTACATGGCTCAAGACCAGAGGACCAAGAGCCTTAAGCTGGGTTTCCATGTTGTACGGAGATGGAAACGGCAAAGGATGTGTCAAAAACTCTTCAAGTAGTGGGATAGAAAGAATGTGTTCAACACCGTTTCCGTACACATGGAAACACTCTTTCTCTTTACTACTTGGTGGATTTTTGGGAATTTCCGTTCCCCTTTCCGTTTCCGTTCACATGAAAACACGGCTTTACCAGCCAGCGACCCTGCCGAAGTCCGATGCTTAGGACTGGCGTCAAGGTTTGTTATATGGGTGACATCGTTCTTATGTAGATCCGCTGGTTACGACGTGGTGTCGAGGCCGTTCTGATGTTTGGAACCGCCCCTATGGTAATCCTATCAATCTACTGACATTCGATACAAATCTACGTTGGATTGACGTAGGGATGCCGGCAGGATTAGGCAGAGGCCGTCGGGAAACACAGATCTTCAGGGCGTCAACATCCTATTTAAAAGATGAACCAACCAGCAACCTACGTCAATCCGATGTAGATTTTCTGTAAGATTGGTAGATTAGGGCTGGTTAAAAACATCAAACCGAGTCAGCGCGATGTCGTAACCAGGGGATCTATGTAAGAACGGTGTCATTTCTATGTGCAATATTTGACGTCAATCCTAAGGGTGGGGTCTCTTTAGGATTTCTGGCTGAGAACCTACCACCAGCAACATCTACAGCTTTGTGTGCACAGTCACACAACTTACACTGTTTAACTGAAAGTTATTGCCCTGTAGATCAGATAGTGCGGCGTCCAAGGGTCCCAGGCGTAGTCGCCATTTCTCTTTGGTGTGGTTGGCCATCAGGGCAGCGTTACAGGTCAGAGACCGGACCACCTCCTGTACAAACACGAACATTATTACCATTTTCAGCATCCTTATGTCAATCCGACGTTTGAGTTGGCGTTTCGAGAAAGTATGTCGACACGATAACGGTCACATTATGCTATGAAAAAACAAGACGATAGACGGAGTATAACAGACTGATGGGACAGGTGGAGATCCTACCAGAATCGACCACCATGCTACCCATGACGAGCATCAATCCGACGTAGATTTGTATAGGTATTCAGTAAGATTGGTAAGGTTATTTATTTGAGTCCGGCGCACTGAGTCAGATCTGTTTTTCGTCGGTTTGGACGCCAGCTTGAATTTCCCTTGAATCAACTAGGGAAAGAGATTTGTTTCAGGTTCACTGGTGAGAGAGATTCTGTTGAACCAAAGATACTAGAATTGATAAGCTAAGACAGCTAGTGCTTTTAGCGTGCACAGATTTCGCACCGCCACATAGCGGCAAACGCCCGGAAGTCAGGTGAAGTGCCGTATTTTACAAAGCCAAATATGGAAAACATTGAATTTTGTTTACTGTTCAGCTATCGCTATAGGCCTAGATTGACGTCACTTATTGTGGAATTATAACCTCAATCGCTGTGGGAAAACTCCGGCTATTTTTTCTTTTTTTTTTTTTGTCGCACTAGAACTGTCACTATTTTGCATCATAAATTTATCATTATATCAAACATTCTTTTCATGCAATGCGCCATGGGCCCCAACCCGATCAGCGTGCAAAATTGTGTGCACGGTTTTTTTAGTGGTGCGAAGAAGACAATGTCTCATCTTGTCGTTTCTAGTATCTTTGGTTGAACTCCATACTTTACAAAATCGACGTGAAACAGAATTGACTCAGTGGACTAAGGCCAGGTTCTGAAAAGCTGGAAATCTTTTAATATGTAGAAGATATATAATAAATGCACCTTTTGACACTTGTTTTGAAATGCGTTGTGGTTTTTGTCAAGCTGTATCACTGTTCCTATTTATTAAAACGGTTCATAATGCGTAAGCCGCAAGCGTTTAACGTCGAATTTGTCGGTTGTGCAAAAAGTGAAGTTGGAACAAACAAGAACTGAGATGGCAGTGTCTCACTCGTCATCATAATTTCAAGTCTGCTTATAGGATTTGTTGATGTAACTGGACGTAAAAAGAACACGTCACGTCAGTGGGTTAATACTTGGGGCAGAGTTCCGTACGTCCCGACCACTTGGTTTATTCTATCCTGTCTCTAACCCTAGAGCTTTCCTTATCCCTAATCCTATCCCTACCCTAAAGCTATTCCTAAGCATGTACTTATACCTATCCCTAAACTATTCTTATCCCTAACCCAGGTGGAGAATTGCAAGAGTTCAAAGTGGTCGAAACGTACTTTTCATCATTTGTATTGATACTGGCTTAATGTAGATAATTTATGAATTGTGCATGTCAAGATTTTGTGAAATATTTGTGTCTTCCGGCGTTGGCCTACCTTGGAGTTGTCAATGATGTTGGTGATGGGTCCATTGATCAAGTACACGAGAGCAAAAGCTGCGATGTAGGATCTCCCAGCTTTCCCTACAAAGGTCGGAATCACCAGGCACATGATACACCGCATCTGTACGCTGAGGGCAAAAGTCAGAGAGAGAACCAGGCCCACACCACCGCCAACCAGCGCTTTCGTCATACCCTCTATAGTCATCTTGTCGATGACGATGTAGTAGAGGAGGAGGGAAATTCCCAAGCCTACGGGAAACCACAACACCATCTTCAGCAACCTCTGCTCGCCCGGGGCCGAAGTCATCAGTCGTCGCCAGAAACCTCTCCGTTTCTTCTTCTTTTTCTTTTTGATCTCTTTTTCCTTTTTCTTACTTTCACTGGATGTTGATGATGATATTGGTGATGATGATGATGATGGCGACGATGAAGATGTATCCCCACTATCAGCACTTGCATTGCTATCCAACCCAGCAATACTTATCTCACTGCTGTTACTACCATCTTTACTACCGCTACTGCTTTCAGTACCACCATCATCTCCTTCCTCAACGCCATCCTCTTCTTCACCTTCATCATCGCCTTGATCCTTAAGTCTACCCTTGGTCTTACTTACATCTCTCTTGGACGATGAAGAAGACGAAGAAGAAGAAGAATTATTTTCATTGACCTTTTCAGATACCTGGTTAATGTTCACATTTGCCGTGTCCGATTTAGAGAAATGCTTTTTCTTTCTTTTCCGATTATTATTAAAATTCACGTTTTCGTCATCGTAGATCAGTCTGGCACTAGGGTGGACAGGTTGGTCGTTATACCGAGGCTGGTGAACCACTGTGTCTGATCCAGCAGGATGTTTGCCAGGGATTTCCGTTATTGGGGTGTTTGTGGTGAAACCATGCCTGTTTGGACTGTAGGGAATGGATTCGTCTTTTCTGTCGTCATTAGTACTTTTACTTTCGATTTTGCTATTGTCTTTTGCATCTGGCCAACTTTCGAGTTGTTTCTGTCCATAGGAAACGCCAGCCTTTGCCGAGTGCATAATCAGATTATCTAAACTATATCACTCAAGTGCTCAAGATAATTTCCCATGTAACACTGATAAACACCGATGTCCATTCTTGTCCTCTGCCTAACGGCACTGAACAAAAGAGTAACATGTCGAAAGCTATGTCCAGCGGCAGTGTTGTTGGAGATGTAGATTGCAGTTCGAACTACAGTCACTGATATTAAAATTTTATGACTGTCTCATGTTTTTATCGTTTATGATCTAGGTATTATTATTATACAAAGCCAAGGAAATCGTCGGGCATATTTCTTTCTGCTTTTGGAGCCATTTCCTGTATGTGATGAAACACCAGAAATCAGTGACGTTGCTGTGTAAATTTAGTATTTTAAATACTGCAACAAAACAATTTCTTGAAATGGTTTTAATTTCAAGGAGCATACAGAGAAAATATCTGTCATTGGTTAATTTTTGGCCTTTCTAGCCAGTAAACACATCAAATAATTTTCATGAAAAAAGTACTGTATTATTATGACACTTGTTATCTGGTCATTTAAGGTGGTGGGGGGGGGGGGGTATAAAATTTAAAAGGGGAATTTTAGTCACGAGAGGAATTGCTGATGAATATGGGTCGGTGAAGAACTCTAGACTGTGACAGAATGTACTCCGCATGCAGTCTAACAGAATTTTGTATAGATTGATAAGGATTTCTGCCTCCATTTGGTTGCAGTTAATAATTTGGTTCCATAAGTAGTTTCAATAATTACCAGTGATCTAATGGTGAAAAAATAATTAAATGGCAATTCAAAACGCAGGAGAAATTAAAATTTAGGAAACCTGGGCTCGCAAGAGGGAGCGGGCGGGGGGGGGGGGCCTCTGAAAATCAGTGGACCAGAGAAAAGAAAGACAAGGATGAATGAAAAAGTGCTCACATACGTCATGAAAGGTCATGAACATTAAATTTCTTTCTTCCCAGGCAAAATAATAAAATGATTAGCGAAAACAAAGTGGTAGTAGTGAATAGAGAAAAAGATTAATCATTCACGGTTTAATGAACTCTTCTTTCATGCGTCACTGATCCCAATTGATATGGAAAAACAAACACGTACCTACAAAGAACACACAGAGAACCTTAATTATTCTCTCAATATACATGTCGCATTGTTCTGACATGAATTTCCATTGTAATGTCCAAATCATTATATGTGCTCACTCATTAATCTTTTGTGAACATGTAAATAATCTTATAAGGCCATTGATTCCAATTTCCTTAAGGTCTCCGACATTGTCAAATGATTTTCAAATAAAATTTCCCCGAGTACACAAGCGGATATTTATTCAAAACTTAAAAACTATACTGAACCTGGACGCGAGTACTGTAAACAGCCGGTAATCGATATGTAACCTTGCTCTCTACCATGTATTTTTTCCATTAGAAAAAGAAATCGTGGGTATCGATTACGGACGTCAGTGTAAATTGATTCAGCTCTTGGCATTCATTACCAGCATTTCAAAGAGATCGATTATATTCTAAGAACTTCCCAGCTTAAAAACGGCTACATGAAAAAGTATGCGGTCCCGCTTGGTTGAGGTATGTTGTAAATTTGGGGGAAAATTCCTGTCCCTGATCCTATGGTGGGTAAGATCCAGCACCTTTTCTTCTGGGATAATAACGAAAAACTCGGGAGGCCAGAGTGCACGTTGCACACGTTAAAGATACCTTGGCAGTTTGAAATCGAGAAGAGCAGGTCGAACAAGGCCGCTGCCCGGGTAAAATTCTGAACAACCTAATCCCTACTATTGAGTAGGATCGAGTACCTAGTCTTCTCGAATAAGGACGAAAAATTTCGGAGGGCTCGTGTGCACGTTGCGCACGTTAAAGATACCTTGGCTGTTGGAAATCGTAAAGAGCAGGCCGAACAGGCCGCTGCCAGGGCAAAATTAAATTAAAAAAATTCTTCCCTACCAGTCCCTCCCTCATCACCCCCCCCCAAAAAAAACAACACTGCCGACCGGCCCTGCACTATGGCGACGACGTGCCTGGTTCAGTTGTAACTGGGCTGCAATGGCACAAAGGCACATTTCCCAAATGGGATTAAAGAAGTTACAAATACAAATACAAGAGCAGCGAACCTCCTAAATTGAAGACCTAAAACCAAGTATGCCTTCACTGCAAGTCATCATTTGGAATGTTTTATGTGTGGACATGGACGACCTGGCTCAATGGCGAGGCCGAAACAATTCTGTCTCTCTCGCTAACTGATCCAAGGAAATTTCAAGTCTGAGTGAAAACCGACGGAAAATAGACTTGATTCAGTGCGCTGCTAAAGGTAATTACCAGGTCAAAATGCGCGTCACGACCTCGTGGTAGCAATGCTAAAAGGTTGGTCGTGAGTTCGTAAGCTAATACCAGGGATGTGTGTAGGCAGAACGTCCAGAGGTGTCATTTCCAATGCGTTTCTCCTAGTTCAATGCTTTTGTCCTCATTCGTTCAAGGCCGGCATTAGGAGCTGCGGGCTTGAGAAATTATAATGATTGCTGATCTCTGTAAAGCCTGTGTTCTGCGCTTTTTGAGTTTCGGTTTCGGTTTACCGGCGCCAGGGCACAACAATGGTTCATCTGCACCGTTCACTTTCTATTAAAGGGTGCTTCACTGTAGTTTGGTTCTCACAGCTTGATCAGTTAAAATTTAACATAGAAAAATCTATTGGGTAAAAAGCCCGTATAAAACTCCCAATCTGTTGTTGGAGATCACTGAAGGTCCCCTGTCAATTGCACTAGTGAAAGACAATGCAGCAAACATCTTAGCCTCTTTGACTTAGGTCTTTTTTAAAGTCTTTAGGGAGGACTGAATTACAGAGCCCGTTACCAAATTTTGTATTCTCCAAGTTCTTAATTTTCAATTCCGTCCTCGTATATCATAAAAATCACAGGAAAACTGTGTGGTCGCAGCCAGGCTATAAGCAACGTCAAACTTGGGCAAAAAGAAAAGATATGTAGCAAAGCCTCGCGTAATTAATAATACCCAAACGATACAATGCAAACTAAAAGAATTAATTTGCATTGTATCTTTTGGATATTATTTCTTACGGGAGGCTTTGCTACATACAACTTTTCCATTTTGCCCAATTTTGACGTCGTATTATCATCTACAATTTTTCTCATAGAAAAATAATAAAAGATATTTGTGTAGATGGAATAGATTTTTGCAAATACTCTAACATGTGGAGTTGCAAGTTGTCGTTGCGTGTGCTTCACAAGACTAGAATACCATAGTGTGAAGCCCTCTAAGTGAAAGGCTTAGTGGCTATAATAATTATTGTAAAACCCGTTAGGTGTATCTTGCTGTGTGTACTTGACAACACTAACCTCAGGCATGGTGCTCAGTTAAGAGCAAGTGGTCCCATTGGCTTATAGCTGGCACTGGTTTCGTTAACCGTGTCTGTAACATTTTCAGTCATTCCTCGACATATTTTGCTTGAATGTGTCGATTTCTATCCGAAGAAGGCACTATACTTGTGGATCCATGAAATTATTATTTTCTAACGTGGACCCACGGTATGTCCCTTTCTTTCCGAAAGAGGCCAAGATCTACAACTTGATTTTTAAAAAAATAAATTATCTCATACATAACTCTTTTCAGATTCATACAAAACAACCTTTGACAATTCTACCAACGTGATAAAATTTATACGAAACTATTTAATTCTCTATATGAGAACTTTAGAAACTCTAAATACGAAACATAAAGAAAATACCCAACTAGACCGCGATAGGCGCAAAGTGGCCATTATAGTGCTGGTGCACTTAAAACTCAAACTCAGATCCACCTAGTGGCCTCCCCCCCCCTCCCCCCAACACCCTTCAAAGACAAGAGTTAAATTGTCTTGAGATTTAAAAAGAGAAGTATCCCTATTCAAACTACCAGTTCAGGCCACAACACGTCCTGTTTTTCATGTTTAAGGTGTTATTCTGTTTTCTGATCATTAGGCAAGCAGGTCAAGGCGAGCTGTTTTGGTAAAAGTTGTTGAATAATAGAGGAAGACAGGGTTTCCTGCATGTCTGAGGTTCTTAGTGACCGCAGGCCTGGTGAAGTGTTTTGTTTGAATTCTTTTAAATTTTATTATCTTCTTATTGTTAGTTTCAGACGTAGGGCTTTGACAATGGATTCTTTCTCTGTGTTTCTGTCTGTCTATGTGTGTGTCTGTCTGTCTATGTCACGTTCTGCCTCTGTCTGTCTTCTCTCTCTGTGTCTCTGTCTGTGTTCTGTCTGTCTGTCTGTGTGTGTTTGTCTGGCTGTCTCATGTTCTGTCTCTGTCTGTGTTTCTGTCTCTCTTTCTCTTTCTCTCTCTGTGTCTGCCTGTCTGTCTTTCTCTCTCTCTCTCTCTGTCTCGGTCTGTCTTTCTCTCGTTTTGTTTCTTCTTTGTCTGTCTGGCTGTTTGTCTCTCTCTCTCTCTCATTTTCTCTCTTTCTCTCTCTCTGTATGTCTCTGTCTCATTCTGTCTGGAACTGTGTCTCTCCCTCCGTTTCTCTCTTTGTCTCTGTCTGTATCTGTCTGTCTCTTTGCCTCTTTGTCTCTCTTTATCGCTCTCTCCCTCTGCCTCGTCTCTCTCCTTCCTTCTCTTTCTCTCACCCACACACAATAAAAAATCACTTCTTCTACACAACATCAATAACTACCACAACAACTACAATTCACACATTCACGAGTTCGCCACTACATAGACAACAAAATGAATGCGAAAAAAAAACACGGGAGAACCGTCTCTTTCTGAACAACAACGCTTTATTTCACCTTCTCTAAATATAATTTATGTGCTCAAACCAGGAAACAATGTCAGAATAAATCACATAAAATATTTCACAGATATGTAAATACAAATGGCCCACATGAGGAAAAAACAGGGGGAATGTCTTCAGAAACAACACTCGGGAAAATTTTCCTTTAATTTAGTAAGATGGACCATAATTTTTCCACAGGCTTTTAACACCTAAGACCATTTTTTTCAAAGCAGTGAGAATTGGTTTGTTTCATTTGACGTCACAGAATTTGGGCTTCTCCGAGATTTTATACTTTACTTCTTTCTTCGCCTTTGATCAGGAATTTCAAGGAAATCATGGACACATGGAATATTCAGATAAACAATGACATAGCCTACAATAGGCTATGAAACGAAGATTCTAACTTTTGCTACGCCCCCCGTAAGAAAAATTTAACTGTCGTTCAGATGCGTTGATGAACTCGTCATCGTCCTTTAACACTATTGTAGTCGGTTTTGTTTACTTTTCAAGGTAAGCCAAAAACTGGTTTATTTTTGCACAACTGGTCTGGGTACGATGGATGTTTGACAGTTTGCTATTCGATTATTTTTCGGTTTCGGAGTCTATAACCAAGCTCATTCGATACGACTTTGAATGCACTTGAATACATAAGTTTAAAAAAAAAACACCGCTTTTCACATCTCTTATGCAGTATTACCATGGTTTGTTCTCTATGGAGTTTCAATTCTTCTTTTTTAATTATTTTCACTTTTGCATACAAAATTCGCCGCTTTCATTGTGTGAGCGAGTCAAAAATTCAGCCCTTGGCACAATTATATAATATTTACCATCGTGTTCTGGTAAAATCAAGGAGCAATTTTCACAAAAATGTGCAGGATTTGAAAATGACAACATTGGTTATTTGTGATTGACATTTATTGGGTTTGTCTTTTCACCAGACATCATATAACTTGTGGTCCAATATCTTTAATTTTATTTCGTCCTTCGTAAGAAGCCTCAATGCATTTTGAGCACTCCTATTATGGTGCCAATTGCAAAGCACAGAGGTCAACATTACAATTTGGAGTGACGTCAACGAAACAACCAATATGGCGGCACGTGGAGACATTTCTCAAACAAAAATTCTAAGACATTGCAGGGTAATAATGGCATTTTGGATAACAATATATACTACTCTCTTCCTTGGACAAAATCTGAAGTGGATGATAATAGTTCCCTTACAACATAAGCGGGTTAAAAACAGTGCATACGCTATCAGGGTTTAAGCTTTTTCTCGTTTTCTATACCCCGAGTCGCAAAACAACAACCGCTTTGCACCCAAGAACTTTTTTTTTCCTTTCTTCTTTTTTTTTTTTTTTTAAATTTACCGAATGCTTTAAAAGTTTGCAATATCATTCCAAAAAAGTCATGGATTTCATCGTCATTACCGGTCGCGAATTTACAAAAAAAACCCTACATAATAATATGCATAAGAATCTTCGTGGATAATAATAATATAAAAAACAGAACAGGCGAAAAAGAAACATAGTAATGATAGTGGCTCCCATTCTGCAGTAAAATAAGATGTTAAACTTCCTCGTCTTCAACTGTTGAACAGTTGCCCTCCCCAGCCATGTCTTTTTGTTCTTCTACCTAGCCGCTGTTTTCATTTACGCTTTCGAGCTCTTCCCTACCAAAGCACCACGAACTTCATCCAACTCTGAGTTGTCTGCTTCAAAATCGGACGCGTCGGCACTTCTTTTACCCACCAGCCCGCTAGAAATATCATCAAATGGTCTTTTCCCCACGAGTCCACTGGAGATTTCGTCAAAAGGTCTCCTTTTGCCCACGAAACCTGATCCGATGGTATCAAAAGGTCTCTTGCCCACAAACCCTGACCCGATTTGATCAAAAGGCCTCTTCCCCACGAACCCAGATCCAATTTCGTCAAAAGGTCTTTTCCCCACAAATCCAGCACCGATTTCATCAAAGGGGACTCTCTTTCCCACAAAGCCAGATCCGATTGTGTCAAAAGGTCTTTTTCCTACAAAGCCTGACCCGATTGTATCAAAAGGTCTTTTCCCCACAAAACCAGCTCCGATTTCATCAAAGGGAGCTCTCTTGCCTACAAACCCTGACCCGATTGTATCAAAGGGTCTTTTCCCCACAAACCCAGCTCCAATTTGGTCAAAGGGTCTTTTCCCTACAAATCCTGCTCCAATTTGGTCAAAAGGCCTCTTCCCTACAAACCCAGATCCAATTTGGTCAAAGGGTCTTTTCCCTACAAACCCAGATCCAATTTGGTCAAAGGGTCTTTTCCCTACAAATCCTGCTCCAATTTGGTCAAAAGGCCTCTTCCCTACAAATCCAGATCCTATTTGGTCAAAGGGTCTTTTCCCTACAAACCCAGATCCAATTTGGTCAAAGGGTCTTTTCCCTACAAACCCAGATCCAATTTGGTCAAACGGTCTTTTCCCTACAAACCCAGATCCAATTTGGTCAAACGGTCTTTTCCCTACAAATCCAGATCCAATTTGGTCAAACGGTCTTTTCCCTACAAATCCAGATCCGATTTCATCAAAACTTCTCTTCATGAAATGTCCATATTCCTTGAGAGAGCGTTTCTTCTTGCCGATGAGTCCACTGGACAACTCGTCAAACGGTCTTTTGCTGAAATACGACCCGTATCGGTAGTATGGACTTCGTTGATAGTAGGGAATGGCTCGTCTCTTCGTGAGCACCTTTAATTCTGAACTGGCCTCTTCTGATGCTGCCAACATACTGCAGAGATAGATGAGAAAAGAGAACGACATAAGATTTTGAAAATTGATAAACTTCATTGTTGCTTCTGTTGCTGTTACTACTACATCTGTTACTACGAATATTACAACTATCACGACTATTGTAGGTTTCCCGGATGAAAAAAGAATATTGCAAGTTTAGATGGCACACAGAGCAATCAAACGACATATAGCAAGTTCAAATGTCAACTTTTGTGAATATTGTTATCTTCTCGGGCCTTAGCTTTCACGATAAAATTGACACAGGAAATGTGATTCCTCCTTGTCCCATCTACACTTCCATTGTACCATACATTCACATCAATCTAGCTGTCGTTCATTTCCATGCAACCATCCATTTATCCTTCTCTCCTTTCATCCATCCGCCCATTCATTTATCCGTCCCTCCGT
This sequence comes from Onchidella celtica, assembly GCA_963931925.1. Lineage (NCBI taxonomy): Eukaryota > Metazoa > Mollusca > Gastropoda > Systellommatophora > Onchidiidae > Onchidella > Onchidella celtica. Next base: position 38,155,990 of record OZ007580.1, on the reverse strand, counting down.
CTGTGCGTCCGTCCATTCATCATCCATCTATCCGTCAATCCAACCATATATCTCCCCATCAATCCATCCACCCACCATCCATCCATCCATCCATCCATCCATCCATTCCTCCATCTTTCCATCCATCCATTCAACCATATATCTCTCCATCCATCCATCCACCCACCCATTCATGCATCCATCTATCCATTCATCCATTCCTCCAACCATCCATTCATCTTTTCATTTCACCACTGTGGTAACATACTGGCCGAGATCAGAAGTAGGCCAAAGTTGTACTGGTCATTCAAGTTCCATTTGAGGTCGAGCTCAACACGGACTCATAAGCAATATCAGAAAGAACATAAAAACAAGAACAAAGCGCCTGTCGGTTCCTGCAATAATACATTGGAGACATTTTGGATTAACTCATCCTTGATAAAATGTACTATCGGATTGTTGTTTTTCTAAATCAAATCTATGAAAAATGAGATATGCCATTATGCAAACACGGTGGCAGTTTGTTATCACATTTGACGATGACTATCGACAAGGCAAAGTTATCTGTAATACAAGTTTATCAGTTACCGCTGATACAATTCAGACTAACTAGGAAATAGAGGCAACATCCTGATGCTAAACTACCATATCACTCAAGCAGGTGATAACACTTGCCCAGATAGGGGCCTGGATGTCCGATTAAACGTCTGATCACAATTATTGACAATTAAATGGCAGCTGTATAATAATGTACCCTGTATTCTTGTGGTACGGGAAAAGAAGATGTATTCCAATCTAGGTTAAATTATTTAACTTCATTATAAAAAAAAAAAAAGAATCGTTTGCTCTATATTTCCATCTGGATTACAATTTTGCACGTTCCTTGGTCACCCCCAAATGGCAGTTGAGCTTGGAATAAAGCCGAGCGCAATTATCATCATTAGTAAAAAGTGTTTTAGCTTCTTCCAAGTACATCTGTGGTAAAAATAGTGATGAGAGTAGGCGACTATTTCAGTAGCTATAAACAGTTATCCCAAAATAATTTATTTGTAATTTTCAACTTTTATAATGTGTACAGACTTTTGTACCCACACGATGTAGAACAATGAAATAATAATAATGATTAAAAAAAAAAACAAAAAAAACAAGCTTTTAATTCCTAGCGTAGTATTTTGAGAGTAAGTGTAAGCTTTTGGAAGAAAATTAAGGCAGTAGTGAATATTTTCTTATCAACCTGCATTAAAATTGAGCCATACTATTTATGTAACACTGGGCACATATTCCCGTCAAGCTAAGGAATGCCACTCTATGCCTAATAATTACATCCGACAGTTTGTCAAGCCAAAGTACATTTTTCGGTGTAAGGTTCAATGATCATTTAAAGAGCTACATTACATTCCAACATCCAAAAAAACCGACTATACCTCTATCTAAATGCTAATGGATCACGTGACAGTATACGAAAAGACATGAAACAAGTCAACTCCCTACAAAGTATATTATTTGGACAAGGCCTAACAATTTGCACTGTATTCAAGGCGTTTGAAGTGTGATCAGTTAGATCTGTAACCACAAAACCAGCCACAAATAATACCACCAAAGATTACAACCCCTCAGTGTTCAGCGACGTGCTACGAACGGTTTTGTGCGACGACTTGACGCTGTAGTGCGACTTGGTCGGTTTTATTCATTTGGATTTTAATGGACTTAGAGGTTGTGTTGTTGTTGTTGTTGTTGTTGTTGACGTCTTTTCAGAGAAACATTGTGTGGGCGTATGTATCAGACCATAAACTATTGACTTATGTAAACAAGTGAAAACCGGAAAATTGGTCACTTGGCCGGTTTGGTCGCCCGCCGACGATTTGAAAGCTGGCCACTGTTACCACCGGGTGCTATAGAATTATCTTATGCCTGACTAGAATGCCCTTGTTCAGTCCATGTTAGAAAATAATGAATTCTATTTCACCATCTTTTCAAACATGTCATTTTATGTTTTCCTGTGTATCGTTTGTCTAGGGAGCTTTAACTAGAACACTTTTTTTTTTTTACCACAGTCAGTGAAGACTGAAACAGTGAATCTTCAGATGTGAGAGAAATAGGAAATAAGGCCAGAGAAATAGAGAAGTATGATCGTTTATAAAATAAATGCAGCAACAGGCCGCTGCCCGGGCAAAATTAAAATTAATAGATTAACATTTATCCCTATCACTCCCCCATATTATCACCAACAAAAATTTATAATTCATTATTAAATAAATATTAATAAATGTTCAATATTATTATAATACTTTAGAATACAAGCTGTGAGTTGTGAACTGTTGTGAGTTGTGAACTGCGCCTAACAGGCTGCGTTACAATTTGCTCTGCGATATAGAGAGGTAGAGAGAGTGAGAGAGAGAGAGAGGGTGAGAGAAAGAAAGAGAGAGAGAGAGAGAAATAGATACAAATGGAGAGAACAAGTCTTTCTGTAAAGTGCATAGAGCATTTTTTTAAAATGGATATGCACTGTATAAATGCCATCCATTATCCATTATTATTCCTTTGTTTGCTTCCGGAAACCCAAAATAACTGCGTTGAGATCAATGCCAGAAATTGAAAGGGACAACACTATGAGACAAAAATCAGTGCGATGAAAAAAAAGCAACGGAAGAATAGGTCGTAGAATATGATAATGTGGGCGAAAGACAAGAGAAATGTAGGGCACGATAGGGACGATGAGTGAAAGACAAAAGTGGAACAAAAACTGTTTTTATATGTTCTCACTGCCGCATCATAAGTCTTTTTTATTTTGCTTTCTTTTATAATCCATCTCCTATCTGTTCTTTCGTTTTATGTATGTGTCTGATGCAGGTGCCCAGAGGCTGAGTGTTTTTAAATTAGTTGTGTTTTTAAAGCTCTTCAAATACAACCTTATCGCCTTATCATCGCCAATACGTATTCATTTGTTTTGCCACACTATGAAAATGGCCGCCGCGCTTCACGAGTAGCTTTACTCCACGGCCACAAACAGAAGGGCGGAGTCTTGCGTATAATGAGCAAAATGAAGTGCGCCATGAGCCTTAGACGTGCACTAAAATTCTTCCGTCAGTGTGCGTGTATCCCTGGTATTAGATAATCATTTTGCCCTGATAACTGACAATTTAGTGTACTGACCTCGTTCACTGTGTCAGATAAAAGCGAATCTCATAATATAAATTTACTGTGTATAACGCTCAACGTAAATTTTCATTTCAATTGTATTTTTAACGTGGAGTTGGCGCACAAATTCAGGTTGTTTACAGTAGCACCAGATTTGACCTGAGATAGGCAAAGACAGCTTTGATTAAATTCCGGATATTTCAGCGGGACATGTGTCATTATCTAGGATATTAATAGGCCTAGAAAGTTGATAACAGCGACTGGTTAGTATTGTTTCAGTTGGCTTTCGTACATTCGTGTGATAAGTTGATATATTGTGTGTTTGTTGACGGTGAAGTATTGATTATAAGTACTTTCTTGAGTGTTTATTTTGATTCGTTTTTATCCAGGAGCTTCATCTGCATTTTTGTTTACAGTTTGGATTTTAACGGTTCATTATCCATAATTCCCATGTTCATGTACTTGTGTCAATTCTATCTGTCACTACCCTTATATCACAACATGTTTACTGTTTATTGTCTGTCTATGTGTCCTGTCGTCCCTTCCAAGCGCTGCTTCATTCCATCTCCACGTCCGCCTGAATATTTCGAGCAAATCACTTGCAATAGTTTGAAGTTAATTACAAAAGGTTAGATCAACTTTTTAACAGTTTAACATCTATTCGGAGTTTTGAGGTACTGCCACTACTGTAGGATAATGGCACAATATGTCAGACTTAAGACAAAAGGCAGCTGACGGTCTAGCGCATTCCTGAACATGAGGGCTATCGGACACAAATTATAGAAAAAAATGAGCCAGTATGAAAATGTAATAATCTAACAGAATAATAATAGCATACGTCACCAAATGACAGGAAAAGAAACACATTTTTCTTAATATCTCAAAGGTGTGAAAAAGCACTTACGCCGTTAGCATAGAGCAGTGACGATGCGTTCATGATTCTTGTAGGAATGATGGAATACACTTTGTTATGACATAAAAAAAAGTGCCTTATCTCAATTTTTGTCAAAAGTGGATGTAGAGAAATGCATTTTTCCCCAGCCCCTACTGTGACTCACTTTGCTGTTCTCCCCACCTCAACCCTTCTTTCTCTGGCCCATCCCTTAGACTTATTTAGACGTTCCCGTGTCGCTGAGGCAGAAGAGATCGCTCCAATGGGACCGATCAGCAGAGTCTCAGGGCATTATTCCACCGTCTGCTGGCCAGCTGAAGAACTCGGTCGACTGTCTGTCGCCAGTTCATCTTATGTCTTAAGTTCATCCCTTATTTCTCCTTGAATTTGTTTGTTTGTTTGTGCGGACTACTATTTTTTTCCTCCTCTATAGCGCCATTTCAAGGCCCCATCTTTTTTTTCCCCTCATATTACCTTCATCTTGATTACATTTCTGATGTAAACAGCCTTCTTTCTGAGCCTCACAAACTCCCTCGTGTTATATCAGATCGCCAACTAGGATTCAAATTAAGGCAGACAACAAGCTTGAGAAACTCGGTAAGACCAGGTCAAACGCACTGTGTCTTCGGTATCCTCTCCCACTTGGGGATCAAACCCTTTGCCGCCAGATCTCCAGATTTTTCTGCCTCTGCAAATGTGCAAACCAAAAAAACTGGGGTGATAATTGTTTTACTATATCCAGAAAAAATGTACAGGCTCTTGCCGTGGTTTAATGATGAACACTTTATTGTCAAGAGAGTTCACTCAAAATCCCTTGCTCATGGCCAGCTTTGAGTGCGATGTCCTCGCGAATGATGACGCCAGTGTCTTAACCCCATCCTGCCCAAAGCTGACAAAAAAAAAAAAGAAGCCCAGAGCTTAAGGAGCTTATCTCTTTTCCTGCCCAGATATCTAAGTACAGGGAAGTAACTTTAATTTCCTGCCCATTAATATTCTTAAAAAAATATTTTTGCCCATAGATATTATCCAATTTTGATGAAAATGGTACCAAAATGTCGATGTTCGGTGATTTCGACCCTTCACCGACAGAAAAAAAGTTCGCAAGCTAGAGACATCTAGTTGTTTTTTTTGCATCATAAATTTATCATTATACCAAGCATTTATTTTCATGCGATGCGCCATGGGTCCCGCAACGAATCAGCACAAATTGTGTTAACGATTTTTTTAACGGTGCAAAGAAGGAATGTCTCATCTTATCGTTTCTAATATCTTTGATTAAAACTCTAAACCAGGCTGCCAACGAGATCTGGCTGCTAAGAGACTTTATAAACAGCACAATCGGTCGAAAGCTCCCTGATCCTATGGTAGGTAGAATCAAGCACCTAGTCTTCTCGGATAAGGAAGAAAAACCTGGAAGGCTCGTGTTAAAGGTAACTTGGCAGTTGGAAATCGACAACAGCAGGCCGAACAGGCCGCTGCCCCGCCAAAATAAATAAAATTTATCCCTAACCACCCCCCCCCCCCCCAGGGAAAAACAAACATCCGCCGACCGGCGCTGCACTGTGGCGACGATGTGTCTGCTCCAGTTGTAACTGGGCTGCCATGACATTAAGGCAAATACAAATGCAAATATAAATACAACTCATTCTAACTTATTTTCCTCAGATTTTCGGAGACAATGAAGTCGGTACTTTCTCTAGTACTGATGGTCATCTACGTGGGGTCATCCATCGGTGACCCCAACACAAAATACCCTGTGGGTGACGTCAGAAACTGCCTGAGTGACGTCACGAGTGATGTGGTTCAGTTCGAGGTCTTACCCGGCTCAGGTTGGGACAACTTGCGTAACATACAGGCAGGCATGGTGCTGGCCATAAACTACAGGTAAACTGTGGCATCTCTCATTAGGCCATTGCTTCAAATATGAAAAACAAGTTCATTTATGGCGAATTCAGTTCTTGTTTGTTCTACATCCATTTTGTCAAAAACTGAAAGTCCTTTATAATTATAGGTACAACAAATACACACTTTGACATTAATTTTGTTTAAATGCATTGTGGCACTTATCAAGCTGTTTGACATTTCCCATTTATTCTAACTCCTTATCATAATACTAAAGCCGCTAACGTTTAACGTCGAATTTCTCAGTTGTGCAAAAAGTGGAGTTGGAACAAACAAAAACTGAGATGGCGACATGTTACACAACTTTAGAATACCAGGGCATGGGACACGCACATATTCGCAAGTTGGGATTGGGTGGGGGGGGGGGGTACAAGAAGCGGTGGTGCTTCACAGAGATTGTAAAACAGTACAAATTACTTTCAAAATAGAACTAAGGGTCTAATTTACATTGCGCATAATCAGCTCAGCGAGGAACTGTCTCCAAGCGTAGATAGGAAGAAGAAGAAAAAAAAAATGCCGGATTACCGATCTGACACATAGAGCAGGTAAACGTGTACACACATTGATGAACCCAATTTACAGTGCCAATGAAATCCTCATAGACAATTATAGCCCGGGGATATCGGAAAGAATCCACTGGCCCACACTTTAAAAAAAAATGTTGGTTTTGCTTAAATGAATGATATTTAGGGTTTACAGATAAACTCAGCAACAAGGGAGATAAGCAGACCACTTTTCATTAAAACTGGCAGTTGTCCCACAAAAATGTCACCTTTTTCTTGTTACCGCACTGGATCTAGATTATTGCGCAGTGACACAGAGAGAAATGACGTTGGTATGAAAACGAAGCAGATGGGATTCGGTCGTTGCTTATCACCACCTTCTCTGTCTCTCTGTCTGTCTGTCTGTCTGTCTGTCTCTCTCTCTCTCTCTCTCTCTCAGTCTCTCTCAGTCTCTCTCTGTCTGTCTCTCTCTACTTCTGTTTCTGTCTGTCTCTTTCTTTTACTGTGTGTGTGTGTGTATCTGTTCCTCTTTCTCTGTCTTTCTTACTCCCTTTACCGCTCTTTCTTTCTCTCCTTTCTCGCTCCAATTCTCTCTCTCTTCCTCTTTGACCTCTCTTTCTTTCTCTTTCTTTCCCCCATTCTCTCTCTCTCTCTCTCTTTCTCCCATTCTCTCTCACTCTCGCCATCTCCCTTCCTCTCTCCGTCCATCTCGCGCCTTCTCTCTGTAACTCTCCTCCCCTCTCTCTGTGTCTCCCTTTTTCTCTCTTTTGTTCTCTTTCTCTTTCTCCCTTTCTCTCTCTCTCTCTCTCTCTCTCTGTTTCTCTGTCTCCCTTTCTATCTCTCTCTCTCTCTCTCTCTCTCTCTCTCTCTCTCTCTCTCTCTTTCTCGTTAACAAAAAACATGGACCAAATAACAGCAAAGCATATATTGCGTTTCAAGAAATATTTTAAATCCTCTTACTTTGGTCAGGTCATTCCAAACTATCCAATTTTCACAAGGAACTACATTAAACAATGTCATTTACCTAATGAGCATGGTGGTTGTTTTTTAGGAGGGGACAAGAAGGAGGGGGGGGGAGAGGGGTGCCATTCTTGTAGATGGAGAGAGGTGCTAGAGGCGTGGATGCAGATCGGTATATAATATAGTTACATGGGAGAGAGAGAGAGAGAGAGATAGTGAGGCTGAGAGAGGGGGGGGGAGAGGATACAAAGAGAACGAGAAAAAAAACACACAAGCAGAGAGAGAGAGGGGGAACTGCGAGAGAAAAACAGAGAGAAAGAGAGAGAGAGAGCAAGAGAGAGAAAGAGAGAAAGAGAGAGGGGGGAGGGGAACTGCGAGAGAAAAACAGAGAGAGCGAGAGAGAAGGACAGAGAGAGAGAAATGACAAGAGAGAGAGAAAACACAGAGGGGAAAAGAGAGAGAGAGTGAGAGAAAGAGAGAAAAACAGAGAGGGGAAAAAGAGAGAGAGGGGGATGATACAAAAAGAGAAAGAGAGAAAAACAGAGAGGGGAGAAAGAGAGAGAGGGGGATGATACAAAGAGAGAAAGAGAGAAAAACAGAGAGGGGAGAAAGAGAGAGAGGGGGATGATACAAAGAGAGAAAGAGAGAAAAACAGAGAAAGGAGAAAGAGAGAGAGGGGGGATGATACAAAGAGAGAAAGAGAGAAAAACAGAGAGGGGAGAAAGAGAGAGAGGGGGGATGATACAAAGAGAGAAAGAGAGAAAAACAGAGAGGGGAGAAAGAGAGAGGAGGGGGATGATACAAAGAGAGAAAGAGAGAAAAACAGAGAGGGGAGAAAGAGAGAGAGGGGGGATGATACAAAGAGAGAAAGAGAGAGAGGGGGATGATACAAAGAGAGAAAGAGAGAGAGTGGGATGATACAAAGAGAGAAAGAGAGAGAGGGGGATGATACAAAGAGAGAAAGAGAGAGAGGGGGATGATACAAAGAGAGAAAGAGAGAGAGGGGGATGATACAAAGAGAGAAAGAGAGAGAGGGGGATGATACAAAGAGAGAAAGAGAGAGAGGGGGATGATACAAAGAGAGAAAGAGAGAGAGGGGGATGATACAAAGAGAGAAAGAGAGAGAGGGGGATGATACAAAGAGAGAAAGAGAGAGAGGGGGATGATACAAAGAGAGAAAGAGAGAGAGGGGGATGATACAAAGAGAGAAAGAGAGAGAGGGCGATGATACAAAGAGAAAAAGAGAGAGAGGGGGATGATACAAAGAGAGAAAGAGAGAGAGGGGGATGATACAAAGAGAGAAAGAGAGAGAGGGGGATGATACAAAGAGAGAAAGAGAGAGAGGGGGATGATACAAAGAGAGAAAGAGAGAGAGGGGGATGATACAAAGAGAGAAAGAGAGAGAGGGGGATGATACAAAGAGAGAAAGAGAGAGAGGGGGATGATACAAAGAGAGAAAGAGAGAGAGGGGGATGATACAAAGAGAGAAAGAGAGAGAGGGGGATGATACAAAGAGAGAAAGAGAGAGAGGGGGATGATACAAAGAGAGAAAGAGAGAGAGGGGGATGATACAAAGAGAGAAAGAGAGAGATGGGGGTGATACAAAGAGAGAAAGAGAGAGAGGGGGATGATACAAAGAGAGAAAGAGAGAGAGGGGGATGATACAAAGAGAGAAAGAGAGAGAGGGGGATGATACAAAGAGAGAAAGAGAGAGAGGGGGATGATACAAAGAGAGAAAGAGAGAGAGGGGGGTGATACAAAGAGAGAAAGAGAGAGAGGGGGTGATACAAAGAGAGAAAGAGAGAGAGGGGGATGATACAAAGAGAGAAAGAGAGAGAGGGGGATGATACAAAGAGAGAAAGAGAGAGAGGGGGATGATACAAAGAGAGAAAGAGAGAGAGGGGGATGATACAAAGAGAGAAAGAGAGAGAGGGGGATGATACAAAGAGAGAAAGAGAGAGAGGGGGATGATACCAAGAGAGAAAGAGAGAGGGGGGGATGATACAAAGAGAGAAAGAGAGAGAGGGGGATGATACCAAGAGAGAAAGAGAGAGAGGGGGATGATACAAAGAGAGAAAGAGAGAGAGGGGGGTGATACAAAGAGAGAAAGAGAGAGAGGGGGATGATACAAAGAGAGAAAGAGAGAGAGGGGGGTGATACAAAGAGAGAAAGAGAGAGAGGGGGATGATACAAAGAGAGAAAGAGAGAGAGGGGGGTGATACAAAGAGAGAAAGAGAGAGAGGGGGATGATACAAAGAGAGAAAGAGAGAGAGGGGGATGATACAAAGAGAGAAAGAGAGAGGGGGATGATACAAAGAGAGAAAGAGAGAGAGGGGGATGATACAAAGAGAGAAAGAGAGAGAGGGGGGTGATACAAAGAGAGAAAGAGAGAGAGGGGGATGATACCAAGAGAGAAAGAGAGAGAGGGGGATGATACCAAGAGAGAAAGAGAGAGAGGGGGATGATACAAAGAGAGAAAGAGAGAGAGGGGGATGGTACAAAGAGAGAAAAAGAGAGAGGGGGATGATACAAAGAGAGAAAGAGAGAGAGGGGGATGATACAAAGAGAGAAAGAGAGAGAGGGGGATGATACAAAGAGAGAAAGAGAGAGAGGGGGATGATACAAAGAGAGAAAGAGAGAGAGGGGGATGATACAAAGAGAGAAAGAGAGAGAGGGGGATGATACAAAGAGAGAAAGAGAGAGAGGGGGATGATACAAGAGAGAAAGAGAGAGAGGGGGACGATACAAAGAGAGAAAGAGAGAGAGGGGGATGATACAAAGAGAGAAAGAGAGAGAGGGGTGTGATACAAAGAGAGAAAGAGAGAGAGGGGTGTGATACAAAGAGAGAAAGAGAGAGAGGGGGATGATACAAAGAGAGAAAGAGAGAGAGGGGGTGATACAAAGAGAGAAAGAGAGAGAGGGGGATGATACAAAGAGAGAAAGAGAGAGAGGGGGGTGATACAAAGAGAGAAAGAGAGAGAGGGGGGTGATACAAAGAGAGAAAGAGAGAGAGGGGGGTGATACAAAGAGAGAAAGAGAGAGAGGGGGTGATACAAAGAGAGAAAGAGAGAGAGGGGGATGATACAAAGCGAAAAAGAGAGAGAGGGGGATGATACAAAGCGAAAAAGAGAGAGAGGGGGATGATACAAAGAGAGAAAGAGATAGAGGGGAATGATACAAAGAGAGAAAGAGATAGAGGGGAATGATACAAAGAGAGAAAGAGAGAGAGGGGAATGATACAAAGAGAGAAAGAGAGAGAGGGGGGTGATACAAAGAGAGAAAGAGAGAGAGGGGGATGATACAAAGAGAGAAAGAGAGAGAGGGGGATGATACAAAGAGAGAAAGAGAGAGAGGGGGGTGATACAAAGAGAGAAAGAGAGAGAGGGGGATGATACAAAGAGAGAAAGAGAGAGAGGGGGTGATACAAAGAGAGAAAGAGAGAGAGGGGGATGATACCAAGAGAGAAAGTGAGAGAGGGGGATGATACAAAGAGAGAAAGAGAGAGAGGGGGATGATACAAAGAGAGAAAGAGAGAGAGGGGGATGATACAAAGAGAGAAAGAGAGAGAGGGGGATGATACAAAGAGAGAAAGAGAGAGAGGGGGATGATACAAAGAGAGAAAGAGAGAGAGGGGGATGATACAAAGAGAGAAAGAGAGAGAGGGGGATGATACAAAGAGAGAAAGAGAGAGAGGGGGATGATACAAAGAGAGAAAGAGAGAGAGGGGGATGATACAAAGAGAGAAAGAGAGAGAGGGGGATGATACAAAGAGAGAAAGAGAGAGAGGGGGATGATACAAGAGAGAAAGAGAGAGAGGGGGATGATACAAAGAGAGAAAGAGAGAGAGGGGGATGATACAAAGAGAGAAAGAGATAGAGGGGGGTGATACAAAGAGAGAAAGAGAGAGAGGGGGATGATACAAAGAGAGAAAGAGAGAGAGGGGGATGATACAAAGAGAGAAAGAGAGAGAAGGGGGTGATACAAAGAGAGAAAGAGAGAGAGGGGGATGATACAAAGAGAGAAATAGAGAGAGGGGGGTGATACAAAGAGAGAAAGAGAGAGAGGGGGATGATACAAAGAGAGAAAGAGAGAGAGGGGGATGATACAAAGAGAGAAAGAGAGAGAGGGGGGTGATACAAAGAGAGAAAGATAGAGGGGGGGATGATACAAAGAGAGAAAGAGAGAGAGGGGGGTGATACAAAGAGAGAAAGAGAGAGAGAGGGGGGTGATACAAAGAGAGAAAGAGAGAAAACACACACATACACATGCGGAGAGAGAGGGGAGGGACGGAGAGAGAGAGAGAGAGAGAGAGAGAGAGAGAGAGAGAGAGAGAAACAGAGAGAGAGAGAGAGAGAGGGAGGGACGGAGAGAGAGAGAGAGAGAGAGAGAGAGAGAGAGAAACAGAGAGAGAGAGAGAGAGAGAGAGAGAGAGAGAGAGAGAGAGAGAAACAGAGAGAGGGAAAAAGAGAGAACAAAAATGACAGAGACAGACAGTAAAAGGCAACCAAAAACACGTCATAAAGGGAAAAGACCGATTTTTACAGCGCAGAATGACATCAAAACTTGCGGTTTATGTCTTGAAACCTCGACCCCAGATCACCCAAATCCTGTTTATATAGACGCTAAGGACTAATAAAATCCTTCCCAGAAAAGCCTGACCTTTTCTGGTGATCCCAAATAGTTCCAGTCACCTATAGACATAGATTGTCTCTAAATGTCATACTGTCTTGATCTAAATAGCTAAATCTGCATGACTGTTCTACAGGCTAACAAAGTTAAGAGCTGAATGATTATAATGTTCACTTTTTTACTGTCCGAATGTTCTAAAATTGTTGTCTTGATTACCTGTACACGTTGGGACCTTACTTCTTGTTTGTTCCACCTCCACTTTTTGCACAACCAAGTCATTCGGCGTAAACATTTGCGGTTTTAGTTATTATGGTAAGGAGTTAGAATAAATCGGAGCTGTGAAACAGCTTGGTAAGTGCCACAATGGATTTTAAACAAAGAATGTTGTTACCAGTACCTACGTCTCTCAAGTTGTTGTTGTTGTTGTTTTTTTGCGGTAGGGGTACGTATTTTAAAGCATAGTGTGACTCCAGAGCTAGAGAGCTCCTCCGGAAATACTCCTAACAACAGCCTTAATTAATTACTCTTCCAGATTATTGTTTTGTGTTCCTCCTGTTTTTTGGTTGAAAGGGTATGGGGCAGGGTTAGGGATTCGATAAGATATAGCGTTGAGGATAAGGACGGGGCTAGGGATGAGTACATATACGTATGCGCCCAGTGGCGCAAAACGTTTGGGATGCATATGTACTTATAACGACAGCCTTAAACAAATGTCAAAGCGTGCACATGTTATACCTCTTCCACAACTAAGAGATTTCCAGTTTTTTTCAGAAAATGGATATAGAACAAACAAGAACTAAAGGTCGGAAAGTTCTGAATTAGACAGTCAGATTCTAGACTCTATTATATCAAAGAAAAAGGTTTTATATTGTCATTACTTAATGTGACATGATGTCAAAAGGAGATAACACGATAATCATTATTCTCCCCCCACCACAGTCAGTGTCGGCTGACAGAAGACAGGCGCTTTCTCATACCGGACTACATCAATGTCTACCCCGTGAAAACCTCCCGAGTCGACGCCTTTGCTGAGATCATAAACAGCTGGAAGGATTACGTGTCGGCCACCAGCAAGAGCATCAATGTGGACGCTGGATTCAAGAGCATCTTCGACGTCAGCGGGACATTCTCCGCTGAGTATTCGGACATGAAGAAGAAACAAATAGAAGACAACAGCCTCACCACAAGAGTTCAAGCAAGGTAGCCAATGTGTTTTTTCTTCAAAGATTTCAGAATTAAATGTCTTTTTTTTCCTCCAAGATTTCCACAACCAGTATCCTAGTTTTCCAAGATTTATAAAATTAGGATCCTGTTTTTTTCCAAGATATCCAAAATTAGGATCCTGTTTTTTTTCCAAGATATCCAAAATTAGGATCCTGTTTTTTTCCAAGATATCCAAAATTAGGATCCTGTTTTTTTTTTTCCAAGATATCCAAAATCAGTATCCTGTTTTTCCATGATATCCGAAATTAGGATCCTCCCCCCCCCCCCCCCCCATTTTCCAAATCAGTATCTCTCTTCCTTCCAAGATTTCCAAGTTCAGCATCGATTTCCTTTTTTATATTTCCAATTAATTCAGTACTTCTTTCTCCGAGATGTCCAAATTCAGTTTCGTTTTCTTCCAAGATTTCCAAATTCAGTATATTTTTTCATCCATGACTTTTTAGCATTGATTTAAGCTACTAAAGAGCGAAACTAAGATATTATATCTGTATTTCAGTTGTACTATAACTGCGGTGATAAAATAATATAATGGTAAAGTACCTTTTGACCTACACTGTATTTCAGGTATTAAGCTAACGACCACACTTTTCATAACTTTCGGAGTGCGATAAAGTAAATTGTATTGTGGCTGATTCTTTATTCATTAATGTGTTTTGACCACTCTTCCAGGTATGTGAGATACAGAGCAATACTTCAGCCGGACATGCCCCTGGACCCCGCATTCAAGTACAGGCTATTGTCTATTGCCGGGGCGCTGGAGTTGGGAGACGCTAGACAGGCAAGGTGGGTATAAGAGCTTAGTCTCCTGGTTTGTGTTTGTCTTGTCTGTCTGTCACTCGCTTTCTCTTTCTCTATCTCACTGTCTATCTGTCTATCTGTCTCTCTTTCTGTTTGTCTCATCACCTTTCTCTCCTTCTTCTCTTTCTCTCTCTCTCTCTCTCCATTTCTCTCTCACACACACTGAGTGTTTCTCTCTCTTTCCCTCACCTCCTCTCTGTTTTTTTTCTCTCTGTCTCCCTCCCCCTTCTCTCTCTGTCATAGATGCACTGCCTCTGTTTCTCTCTACATCTCTCTTGTACACCGGGACGAAGCGCTATACATTTCCATTATTTGTTATTATTATTAATGTTGTCAACCAGCTCGTTAACATCCTTCGACATTATAATAAAAGTGACTTTAAAAAATCATAACTTTCTACCATTTTGTTTCCATTCTATCGAATCGATGAGAAAAAGTTCCATATACGTCAAAAATGTTCTGTTCACTACACACACCAGAAAAGGGGAGTAAACCCTGACGTGACAAGTGACTACGGATTAACGTGATTTGTTTTGAAAGTTACCTCGACCTTGATTTCGGGGGTCGGGTGATAAACTATTTTTACCCAGGTTTTCAAAAATCGTTCAGGACAAGCAAAAAACTAAATAACTCTCTTTATCGGGATTTATAGTTACGATATTTTAAGAAAAACATTCAATTTTTAGCTTTCAGAATTTAACCCCCAACCTGCAGTCTGTCAAGGGCTACAAGGTCAAATATCACGAATTTTGAACAATCGTCTAGTTGCGACAGTGTATCATTGCGAGAGTGTACCATTGCGACAGTGTACCATGTGGCCCTCGATTTCATGATTTTGAGGAATTTTCATAGGCGATTTTTCTTAGTTATCATCAATTTTGAATTTAGTGCAGGAGACTGAAAGAACTGGGGTGGAGTGGTCTAGAGGCAAGGTGGTCGCCTCTCATGCCGAAGGTGCCGGGATCAAATCCCGGTCGGTGCAGGCATGTTGGAATTTGGGGATTTTCCTCATATTTCCCTGTCCCTGCTCCTATGGTAGGTAGGGTCGAGCACCTAGTCTTCTCAGATAAGGACGAAAAATTCGGAGGGCCCGTTGCACTTTGCGCACGTTAAAGATACCGTGGCAGTCAGAAATCGTGAGGAGCAGGCCGAACAGGCCGCTGCCCGGGCAAAATTCTAAAAGAAACGAATCCCTATCACAACAAGAAAAATAAAAACAAGACAAAGTGAGGTGTAAATGTCAAGGGCAGCGAAACCTCCTAAAATAAAGAACTAAAGTACTGGGGTGCAGAAAAATTTTTTAGACAAATTACGCGAGGTTGCAGAGGAGAAAATGAAGTCTTGATTGACAGTGAGATAAGAATATATAGCAATGTGTTGACAACACAAACTTGATGACTGACAGGTGTCATCTGGAAAGGTGTTTAATGGGACAAATTGTGGGGACAAGGAGGAAATAAGCAACTCGGACAAACTGATGGGTAATCTGTGAGACTTATAGGTGAAGGGTGGTTAAATAGGTTAATAGGTTGACAGTCTGGCAGGCAGGAAGAGATAGACAGACAGACAGTCCGACGAATCGCGAAACTAGGTCACGGCTGTAACAAGAATTGAAAGAGACAGTCTCCAATAAAGCCGGTGTGCATATTATGTATTTACTGTGGTTTGTTCATATTTTTGGGTTGATTGAAACTATTTGGAGCCGTTTGTAAGCTCTTACTGCCCGTGGAAGTGTACGAACGGGTATTGTTTACCACCGATCAAGTCAAGTGAAATTGCAGTTCATCCAAAATGGCAGTGAGCATACTTCCTGTATGAAAAGTGGGCTTCTTTCGTTTCCATTAGTTCCGTATTATCTGGTTAATATGAATACAGCAAATACGTCCAGTATATGGCTAAGGAGGTGAAGGAAGTGGGGCGGTTTCAAAGCAAACCAGGAGAAAAAACCTGAAACCAGGGAACTCACACAGATTTAGAAAAATATTTAATCACATCGCCAACGTGCAAGGGCATTATAGTTCTGCTTGTGAAATATTCAGACAATTTTGAAACAACAGAGTTCAGAGAAATTCAGTGAAATGTGATGCCTCATTAGCTTTTCCGGACTAAACTAAGCCTATTAGCAGATTCACAGGATTCATCTGTAGAAAATAAAGTTTATTAACTACATAGTGGCGTGGAAACTGGGCAGCATTTGATGTTGAATAGCAACGCCATTGGAAAAGACACTCAAGGCAGAAGAAAATACCAGGTTTTTTGGGTGGCATTTCTGTGGCATTTTCCTCAGCCTATTTTGAACTGGACACTGGTTGAGTAATGAAAGACAGAAAACAAAAGGAGAAAGATAAAAATGAAATCAGCCGTAAAGGTGCTTCTTTGTCTGTCTGTCTGTCTGTTGGTCGGTCGATCTGTATGCCTGAAAGTCCGTCTCTCTTTCTGCCTTCTCTCTTTTTCTCTCTCGCCCTCCCCCAGTCTTCTTTATATCTATGTCTGCCTGTCTGTCTGTTTCCCTCTCTTTTATCGTTGGTCTGTCTGTCTGTCTGTTTCCATTCTCTTTATCGTTGGTCTGTATGTCTGTCTGTCTGTCTCTCTCCCCCTCTCTCTGTCTCTCTCTCTCTCCTCTCTCTCTCTCTCTCTCTCTCTCTCTCTCTCTCTCTCTCTCTCTCTCTCTCTCTCTCTCGTAAAACCCGATCATTTAAAAATTAAGACAATAAACTACAGAAAATAACAGACTTTACCGAAACGAAAGTCACGTCTTGAACTTGATATAAGGCATTACAATTTTAATATTATTCTCACCTGACATTTATGTTGTCTTGAGGCTCCATAATTGTGTTTGTGACAAAAAAAAGAGAGAAAGAATAAGGGAATACGTGAGAGAAGGTGAATAATTATTAGGGGAGAGACCGAGAGAAAGAAGACAGAGAGAGAGACCAGGAGAAAGAAGAGAGAGAGAGAGAGAGAGAGAGAGAGAGGGGGGGGGACAGAAATTGGCAATACATGGACGGGAGGGTGTTAAATGAATAACGTACACAGTATAGTACACTCTTTCTATCTAATTGCTGATACTGGAAGGAGAGAGAAAATGAAAATGAGAACAGGACGGGAAAAAACGGTGAAAATGAGGATGGGGTATACCGAGAGAGAGAGAGTCAGAGATACTCTAAGAAGAAAGAATGGGGAATGGAGAGAGTCAGAGATACTCTAAGAAGAAAGGATGGGGAATGGAGAGAGTCAGAGATACTCTAAGAAGAAAGGATGGGGAATGGAGAGAGTCAGAGAGAGAGAGTCAGAGATACTCTAAGAAAAAAGGATGGGGAATGGAGAGAGTCAGAGAGAGAGAGTCAGAGAGAGAGAGTCAGAGATACTCTAAGAAGAAAGGATGGGGAATGGAGAGAGTCAGAGAGAGAGAGTCAGAGATACTCTAAGAAGAAAGGATGGGGAATGGAGAGAGTCAGAGATACTCTAAGAAGAAAGGATGGGGAATGGAGAGAGTCAGAGATACTCTAAGAAGAAAGGATGGGGAATGGAGAGAGTCAGAGATACTCTAAGAAGAAAGGATGGGGAATGGAGAGAGTCAGAGATACTCTAAGAAGAAAGGATGGGGAATGGAGAGAGTCAGAGATACTCTAAGAAGAAAGGATGGGGACTGGAGAGAGTCAGAGATACTCTAAGAAGAAAGGATGGGGAATGGAGAGAGTCAGAGATACTCTAAGAAGAAAGGATGGGGAATGGAGAGAGTCAGAGATACTCTAAGAAGAAAGGATGGGGAATGGAGAGAGTCAGAGATACTCTAAGAAGAAAGGATGGGGAATGGAGAGAGTCAGAGAGAGAGAGTCAGAGATACTCTAAGAAGAAAGGATGGGGAATGGAGAGAGTCAGAGAGAGAGAGTCAGAGATACTCTAAGAAGAAAGGATGGGGAATGGAGAGAGTCAGAGAGAGAGAGAGACAGTACGAGAGATACATGCACATACACACACACAGTCGAACAAGCCAACTTCAGTCAAACAGACCCAGTGAACCTCAGAGACCATAGAGTATAGACCCGTGAAAGACGAAGCAAGTCCAGGACCTGGCTGTTCTATCAGTCAGCCGTCTGAGAGGTTACTCCAAGTGTTGACATACTCACCTAATGATGTAGCGAAGGCGCTGAATGAGGGGGCTATGTAAAGAATCACAGAGAGACAGACATCGTGTCGAACAGGGTTAAATACAGACCACAGTAAAAAGACTCGGAGAGGAGTGAGGGTTAACCCATGGATACGATAGAAAGAGAGAACTTCACACTCGAAAAGATAAGGTTGGGCGTGAGGGTTAACAGATGGATACGATAGAGAGAGAAAACTTCACACGCGAAGACACAAGGATGAGTACTGAGGCACGGCAGGAAATGGAACTTTGAGAAATGACTGAGAAAAACAAGATACCCAACCAATTCTAACAAAGTTGAGTTTAAACGCAAGAAAAGGCTATGTTACTTTTATTTTATTTTTTTTACCCCCTTCAATTTTCGTCATACTCCTCTTCAAGACTTCGGGGTCTGAGTTTGAGTTTAGGCTTAAAACGGCGCGGTAATGGTCAACCATGAAAAGGCCGTCTCCTGTCTTTGCATTCAGAATAGTTGTCATGAACATTAATTTTTTGCATTGACTTGTGTCTTGTAACTGGATCTAAGAAAACTTACACAAACCCCATTTCAACACCTAATGTACTTTGCATGAGACGGAAAACGGAGCTTCGCTTTCTGGGCTGACGAAAAAGTACCAATTCCCTCTACCTCTTCTACATACTAAAAGATCTCCAGTTGTTTTGTCTTTTTCGTGTGTTGGTGTTTTTTTCTTCAGAAAAATACAGATAGAACCAACAAGAACTAAGGTCGCGCTTAGTATCGTCATTATGAAAAAAGGCGTCCATTCCGGTCCATTCATTTGATGAAATATTAAAACCCATAGAAATAACGATTTCGACTGGTATAAAGATATCGATCTGACCCGGACTGACGTCGTGCCAAATTTGGGACGTATTCTATTAACGAACCTGACTATCTCTACAACATCGTTCGTGATAGAAATATGACCAGTTTTCTCCAAGACAGGGCAAATTCATTCTTAGTGTGACCGTAAACGAAAGACTCTTACATTTTCTTGCTGAATAGATCAAAGTAATCTTGAAAGCGGCAAAACTGGTACAATGCAAGGAGTGATCAATTACGTTGTACATGTATATTTTACGTACTGGTCTGTTGTTTGCTGTCATAAAAGGAGAGGTTATGATTGTGAGAGTGAGAGAGAGGGGATGGCAGAGAGAGAGAGAGAGAGGGGCAAAGAGAGGGGGAGAGAGAGAGGGAGGGAGAGAGAGAGAGAGAGAGAGTGAGTGGTCTTTTTTAGGCCATAGCAAGGCATAGTGTGTCCGAGAAGTTTGAGGATGAGAGCAGATTAACTTTTACTAATGTGTGTGAGTGACAGCATGATGACATTTTTAATGATCTTATGTTAATTCTGTTTCTAATTTTAGACAGCTCCTTAGAGCACATCATTTTTCGTGGATCTGAGCGCTCTGCGAGCTAATTTTTACTAACGTACTTGCTTAGTAGTGTCTCCTCTCTCCCCCATCCCCCACCCTTTTCTCACTGGGGCCATCGTTTTATTTCATCAGATTCTCTTATTATGATTGGGTGACTTCTCTCTCTCTCTGTGTATGTGCGTTTCTTTGTTTCTTTTCATATTACCGCCTTCTTCCATTCTCTCCCTTCCTTTCCGTGTCTTTTTTATCTCCCCCTCCCCCTTTAAAGAAACACGACGTGGTCGTGTTCATTTAAAATCTTTCTCAATTCTGCACTGTTTCAGATTCGAGTCCCAGCAATTGGTGAGAGAATTTGGAACTCACGTCAGCACAGGCGTGGATGCTGGGGCCGCCATTTTACAGGTATAAACATTGTAATAATGTAGACTTCGCCATCAGCTCATGTAATACAATATAGCACAAGGATTATTTGTGTGTTTATGAGTGCGTGTGTACGCGTCCGGGCACGTGTCTATGTATATATGCGGTTTTAGCTGTTGTTTTTAAAATAATTTATTCATCGTACAGTTATAAGGATACTGGGACTCGGAATAATATACACCAAGAGGTAAGTGTTTCGGTTGGGATAGTTGTTTTAATTAGATGTTATGATATTGTTTTCCAGTTTTGAGAGACAGAAGAGTATTTTTTTTCTAGTGAAAAACGAGGGTTAACCTTGAAACATTTTTTTATTGTGTCAATGTTAAAATACAATTTTAATTAAAAACATCAAACTTAGTGGCATAACGGTATTTCATAGTTTTCCATCATTACCGTAAAGAATTGAAACTGAGTAGCCCTAATATTTTTAAGGAGACACTTCCCGAGAACGAAACGGAGCACCATACTCACACAACTCGTCTACATTACCCATAACACTCACGGCAGAAGGAGTTATCACACTGAAACGGAACGCAGCACACTCGTGCAGCAGCAACAGAGTGAAGTTATTACATAAATATGAACGCCTTAACGATGCACAGCGCCATCTTGTTGACAAAAGAAACAAAACACGCCCGACTTGTGACGACAACGATGTCACTACTTAATAAAGTGTTACTGAAGTTAGGATAAAACAAGATAGCAACTGTCTTCGAAATAAATAGTGTCAAAAATAGCTCCCTAACTCGATAATTTAGTATAATACTCATAACTGTCTCGTGAGACAAAAACTCCATTGTCGTGGTCATTGAACAAGAAGAAAGTCACATGACTTTCACTAATATAATAAACACAAGTATTTTTTATTTGGTATTTGTTTAAGTACATCATACTAATTGCATTTTTGCATAGTCTTGTTATCCCCCTCCTCTCCTCCTCTTCTCTCCGTCCCTCCATACCGGGAGTTTTGTATTATATTTCCCTTTCTCTCAAGGTATGAAGTCTTGGTTAAGGGATGTAACGTCCTTTTTCATTACTTTCGTTCTAGTGGGACCATTGTGTTCCTTATTCCTTTTAGTCCATTTTCTGTCAGGAAATCAACGTCCCTTCTATCCATCCACCCATCTGCCCGACCATGCATCCATCCATCAATCCAACAGTCCGTCTGCTGTCCGATTGGCCATCCGTCAACCAGTCCGTCCGTCCATCCATCCATCCATCTATCCATCCATCCATCCATCTATCCATCCATTCATCCATCCATCCGTCCGTCCGTCCATCCGTCCATCCAAGCATTCATCATCCATCCATTCGCTCGTCCATCCATCCATATATCCATCTATCCATCCATCCATTCATCCATCCATCTGTCCGTCCGTCCGTCCATCCAAGCAGCCGTCATCCATCCATCCGCCTACCATTCTTTCAACCAAGCCATCAGCCCACCCCACCACCCATCTGTCAGATAACAAAATTTAACGTCTACGGACGCGTCATCGACTGGGCCACAGTGTCAAGAATAACCACTCCCTCCGCTATTTCATCTCCCAGGAAGAACAAGTCAGCTCCAATCTACTGGAAACATCGTCTGCCACCAAAGCTAACCTCAAAGTTGCCGCTGGCTTCTCCTTTACCCTGAACGTGGGCAATTTCTTCGCTGGTGCCTCAGCTTCTTCAGCAGAACAGCAAACGTTTAACTCCTTGTACCTGGCCAACAGGACAGATTCCAAAGTCAGATCTCTAGGAGGGAATTTGATCACCAAGTAAGTTTGGCTGTAACCATGCTTTCCTCATTAGGTCCTTCAGTAAAGCGCTTCGGTAGGAACTCCAAACTGGGAAAGAATCTGCTCCGTACACAGTACATGTATATAATTATTATGTCAAATTAAATACCAGTACCGGTACGCACTACTATACGGGCGGTCACAAATGAATTGTTCACAAGGCACTAATTGCCACTATAAAAGCATAATGGTCACAAAATTTACGGATTAACCTTGGACGACAATTCAAAATGGGGGAGCAACTGAAGAAACCTGGGATTGCAAGGTGAGGAATGTGGCCTGGACCTCTGAGAACTACTGGTTTAGGCCAACTTCAGTTCTTGAAAATGCTCAACCTCCCCCTTCAAACGAAAGTGTCCAGTGCTTACACTCATCTGAGTAATCTCAACAAAATAAAATATCCAGAAGAACTGAAAGTCTTGAGAGAGAGAGAGAGAGAGAGAGAGAGAGAGAGAGAGAGAGAGAGCACAGGGGAGACCTCTAGAGGAAGAGAAATCCCGTCAGACAAATGTTTTAGATATTGAATTCCTTTCTGTAAGTACGGGCCCCACAAGGGTCGTCAATGTGGGTACTTTCCTGTGTCATTTTTTTGGTGTTGTGTGTGTGTGTGTGTGTGTGGGAGATGGTGTTCATGGTAGGTTGGTTCGGACCCCTTGACCTTGGTCATCCCTGTGCCACCCATCTTGACAGTGTTCACCCCCCCCCCTCCCCGTTGCTTGAAATTTCAGTTTGAGATCTACAAAAAAAAAAGACCAGTAACTTTTAATGTGATTTTCAATGACGGCCATTGCTTTTTCAGAACTAACATAACGATAGAAGAATGGGTGAAGGACATCGACAATGACCTGGTGGCCATCGACAGATCTGGAGAACCAATCTTCAACTTTATCAATGCACAAACTATACCGGAGATTCCCGCATCCACTCTACTCCAGGTACGTGCTAAGATATGAAAAGGGATAGAGACATCGCCTCCCCCACATCGTGAAACTAGGTCCGTAGTGTAAGAAGATTTTTGGAAAGGCTGTCTGCATCCTAAACAGTGTGCAGATCTACTAACCGTGGTTTTTCCTTACTTTCGGGTTGATTCAAATTATTTAAAGCCATCGGTAAGCTATTTCTCCCATTGAAAACCTACAAACGGATATTGTTTACTGTACTGATCTACGTTTCGCCTCTAGCTAACAGTGAATTCGCTGAGCCCCGCAGGTCTGCTACTGCAATTAACCAGTGATGATTCCTCCCATTACATATACATACTTGATGGTTAATCAACTTAGACAGCTCTTGTGTCATGTAGGAAATTATCCCAACTGTCACTGTCGCCTTTATTGGATTTCCAACTGTAAAGGTATGATAGAAGAATACAAGAGACACTGCATCTTGTTTAAAGAGCACGGCGAATGGCCACTGAAAGCAGAAGCTCAAAGCCATTTTGTTTAGCACAAAAAGTGGAGGCGGTTCTATAAGAAAACATGTTTGGCAAACGAAATTAAACACTTTTCGAGCTTGCAGCAGTGAGTCCATTTGTTAAGTGATCGTGAGACACCAGAAGAAGAAAGGTTCGACTTTTGACCCCCTCCCACCCCACCGGAAAGAAAACTTTGATCGCTGATGCATTCACTACTGGCCGTGTGATACGACCTCGTGTCAGGTGTCATTGTCCAAGAACCACTACCGCCTCTGTTGTGACCTCCGCCAAAAAAAATTGTCAAAGAGAAAAGATCTAAATTACAAACATTCCCACCCCAAAAATCCTACAGAACTGGAATATAACAACATTTGGGGACTCAAAGACCGTTGCTGGATTGTTCTTCCATCGGGTTTAATCCGAGCTTGACAAAACAATTTATCTATTCAAAAAAAAAGAAAAAAACTACATTTATGTTTCTTTGCACCCCTTCTGTAATATTTCTTGCGCGGGGCTTCGCTACATATAACGTTTTCTTTTTGCCATATTTTGACTTTAATCCGAGCTTGTTTGTATCCTTACCTCAGCTGACAGAGATGGTACAAGAGGCTGTGATGAGCTACTACAAAATCAACACTCATGCTGGGTGTACAGATCCTGTGGCTCCTAACTACAGGTAAACTTGTACTAACAACCTTAGAAATCTTGTGTTAATGTGGCACAATGAATATGTGCCAGTGCATGGAAGACTGGTTTAATTCCACGTTAGCCCCTTTCTATAGAATTGTATTCAAACAGTTCATTGATATAAGTAGTAAAACAAAGTGAAGAGACATGGCATCATTATTTTATTTCGCCTCGGGAAGTCAGACCTGTATTCTGTTGAAAAACTGGTCTTGTTAATTTATCATTATACCGAGCATTCTACTCACGCAATGCGCCCTGGGCCCCTCTAGCGAACAGCGCGCAAACTGCATGCACGTTTTTTAGAGGCTAGAGGGACGGTCCCATCTTATCATATCGTGGTGAATAGTCATTTCTACAGAGGTGTTCATCTCTTTCTCGCTAGTCCCCGGTCTAACGTGGATGACGGCAGCTGCAAACCCCCACCCACCAACATGAACTTCGGCGGCGTGTACCAAGTGTGTAACACCACGTCTTCAGATGCCGGGGACCTGTGTAAAGAGCTGAGCCAGACCAATCCAGCCACCGGCAGTTACAGCTGTCCTACTGGTCAGTTTTGTATTGGTTTCAAATCTGTTTGACTGGCGGCGTACTGAGCCAAGAATGTTTTGTCTCAGTTGTACTGTTTGATGTGAACTGCGGGTTTTGAGTTTGGAGAAGGGACGTCGGCACGATAACTGTCATATTGTGGTAGTAGAAAGCAAGAGATAGACAGAATATAACTATGAAGTTAAACTGGACCTCTCACACTGATGACCCTGAAACAAGTCTTGTCTCTCTCGTTCGAGCACATCCTATAACCGATACAAGAATAAAGATATGATATTGAAATAAAAATTAATTGTATGCTGCAGAACTGGTAACTCTCACATTTATATCTCAATGAAACCGCCACGTCACACTGGAGGTCTGAAGAATGAAACTGTCCTACCCAGCAAAATCAGGTCAGGGCAAAGAAACAAAAAAAAATCCCTTTAGTTTCTTAAAGTACAAAAACAATGGCCAAACTATGCTTTCATACAAATCTCAAAGAGCACGCCATGTAGTCGTTAGCCATTCACATTGATGGGAAAATGATTTATTGCTTTTCATCTTCGTGCGAACAGACAATTGTGTATGGAATTGCGCACAGGATTAAATACCAATCAAAACAAAATGTGTGTCACCGACCTAAGGCACAATATTCAAATCTAGTTTATTGCCGTGATTTTTTATTGTGATCAATATAATTATGTAGGTTATTGGACATCGTGACCTGTGATGTTAGACATACGATGTGATAAATCAGGAGGGAGAACTAAAAGAGATCTCTCTCTCTCTCTCTCTCTCTCTCGCTCTCTCTCTCTCTCTATCTCTCTCTCTCTCTCTCTCTCTCTCGCTCTCTCTCTCTCTCTCTCTCTCTCTATCTCTCTCGCTCTCTCTCGCTCTCTCTCTCTCTCTCTTTGCTCTCGCTCTCTCTCTCTTTGCTCTCGCTCTCTCTCTCTCTCTCTCTCTCTCTCTCTCTCTCTCTCTCTCTCTCTCTCTCTCTCTCTCTCTCTCTCTCTCTCTCTCTCTCTCTCTCTCTCTCTCTCTCTCTCTCTCTCTCTCTCTCTCTCTCTCTCTCTCTCTCTCTCTCTCTCTCTCTCTCTCTCTCTCTCTCTCTCTCTCTCTCTCTCTCTCTCTCTCTCTCTCTCTCTCTCTCTCTCTCTCTCTCTCTCTCTCTCTCTCTCTCTCTCTCTCTCTCTCTCTCTCTCTCTCTCTCTCTCTGATCGGTTGAAGATTATGCATGACAAGGGTCGAATCATTCACAGTCATGCTCTTCCCAAATTTCGGGACAGATACAACAAAATATCAGCCTTTGGATAAAAATTATTTTGAAAGATCATAAAACGGATAAAGAATAACCATAATATTGTTTTAGCAAAAAATCAAAATCGTTTTTCCACATACTAACACGCTGTAACTACAATACTATAATTATCTCTGTAGCTCCAAACTGTAAGAAACAGCGATGATTATACAGGTCAATTCCCTGGAAACGCTCAGAAAGCCAAGAAGAATACAATAAGGGCTTTCATTAACACTCATTATATTCATTTCTCTACACAAATTCCAGGACAAGATAAGGAAACTAAGATCAGAGTCACTTTATTATCCCATGACGGAAATTCACTTCCGCGGCGCGTGTAAGAGCACAAATACGGTACATGTATCACGACGTTAATGCTTCTTTGTTCTATCTCTATTTTCTAAAAAAAAAAAAAATGGAGATCTTCTGGTATGTAGAAGAGATGCACACGTTGGCACTTGTTTAAACAAGCCGTTTCACAGTTCCGATTTATTCTCTCCTTACCATAACACTAAAAGCCTCAAAGGTTTAACGTCGAATTTCTCAGTTGTGCAAAAAGTGGAGTTTGGAACAAACAAGAACTAAGGTTGCGACCATCTAACGCATCATAACGTAACAATATCGTAAGTCAAATCCGGCATATTACATGAAATATCGTGGCATGGAACCTTAGTAAAATATGGGCACGCATCTAGCTATAATGTCTTGTTATTACTCCCGGGGACACTAACTATTACATTTAGCGAGTTGAGTCAACTCTCTTGTGTCTTTCCTCGTGAATTAGCGAGGGCACCTCGCATTGAACGAAGTCATAGAACTTGACCTCCCATGAAATGTTGAAGCTTATCTCGTCTTTCGACGGAAGTTCCTAGACCATATTTTTCTTTATCCTATTAGTTTCAGTTCTTCCTCCTGGATCACAGCTAATCTCCGCCATTGAGTTTGAGTTTTAGTTTGAGTTAAACTGGACGTCGGCACGGTGTAGCATCTGCAAGCTATCCCTTGCCCTCCCCCGTTTTCTTGTTACACTGGTGAGCATGTGTTCATTTCTTCTTGACAACCGCTAGAGCGTACTGTACTCCGTGACCTGACCTTCTTTTCTAGTGAGTAGTTTTTTTCCTCGCTCGCTTGTTGTCAGGTGTTTTGACTCGTTCAGTAAATATTAGTATGTTCCCGAATATTCGATAACGTTGTGGAAACGAATGTTTACGCCAGATTTGGCCCTGAGTGATGTAACCTGATGACGTATTGATGCGTGATTGGTTAGTTTGTGCGAGGGCAAAGGTAACGTTTATTTCGGGAACTTTCTGTAGGAATGTATATATATATAGACCTGTGTGAGTGGTTGGGGGGGTGAGTAAGTGAGTTTCCTTTTGTGTGGCGTAGATATTTAGTTTCGCTGGTGTCTTCCTAGTAATTTATTGTTCACTATACAGTTATTAAACTTTAGTATTATTTAATCTATCGTCGGATCTCGTGTTTATTTATTTTACAGCTGTAATAGTTTCGTTTTCTAAAGGGTTGTAGTTAGATCAACTAACTCCCCCCTACTATAACGTGCTAGAACAACCTCAGCTGTTACATATTGGGGGCTCGTCCGGGATCCGACCGTATTCGAACGGACCAGATCTAAATTACTAGATTTATTTACATAGTTTACAGTAGAATATCATCGACAAGCTATCTACAACATGTCGGAGGTTATTGGAAGGCTTAGCCAGGAAGCGGACGCTATGGAGCTCACTGGGCAGGAGAGACGGGACTACCTCCGTGAAGGCCTAGAAAGAGAAAGACAGCTGGAGGCTCAACGACAGGAGAAGGAGGCTGAACGACAGGCTCGGGAGAAGGAGGCTCAACGACAGGAGAAGGAGGCTGAACGACAGGCTCGGGAGAAGGAGGCTGAACGACAGGCTCGGGAGAAGGAGATGAACCACGAGCTGGAGATGGAGAGGATCCGCCATCAGGGTGGAGGCGAGTCGACGCAGGGGACCAGCGACCACGCCAGTTCTAAGAGACCCAAGCTACCTGCATTTCAGGACAAGAAGGACGATCTGGATAGCTGGTTGCTGCGGTTTGAGAGGTTTGCTGAGACAGCTGAATGGCCCAGATCCACCTGGACGACATCACTGTCTGGAGTGCTTCTGCAGACTACCGATCGACGAAGCCAAGGACTACGACTACGACAAGGTCAAGGAAGCGTTGCAGAAGAGGTACAACCTGTCAGAGGACGGATACAGACTCATGTTCAGACAAGGTAAGCCTGAAGATGGAGAAGATGTTGGAATGTTTTTGACCAGGATCAAGACCTATCTAGAGGGGTGGATAAAGCTGTCGAAGACGGAGGAGACCTACGAAGGAGTGAGAGATCTGTTCGTCAGAGAGCAATTCATGGATGCCTGCCCACCAGACCTTGCAACCCATGTGAGGGAGAGGAAACCAAAGACGCTACAGGACATCGCAGATTCAGCGGAGGCGTACCTGGTAGCGAGGAACCGGACGCTCAGCGGGAGCGCCAGACTGCAGAGCCGGCCAGTGCGACAGAGGCCCAACGGAGACAGAAGCCCACAGGTCTGCCATAGGTGCCAGAGGCCGGGACACAAGGCGACGGAGTGTCGTGCAAAGTTAAACGACAAAGGTGAGTTGAAATGTTACCTTTGTGGAAAGCCAGGCCACGTTCGGAGGATGTGTCCAGCCCAGAAGGAAATGGGACGAGGCAAGCCGAACAAGGCGGCGGCGGCCGTAGTTATAGCGGCGGACGAGTCGTCAAGACAAGATGTGACGACGGCTGACACCAGCATCAACGTTCAAGCGGTAATGAAGGACGGGAAGCTACAGTTAGCGGTGCCTGTTACTTGCGGAGGATGCAGTGACGGAAGGACCGTGGAGAAACTGAAGTTACCAGTGATGAAGGGCTTGATTGGAAATCGAGCGGTAGATGTCCTGAGAGATACCGGCTGTGAAGGTGTAGTGGTGCGGCGAACACTGGTGGACGACGGACAGCTCACCGGTGGGAAGAAACTTATCGCGAGGATCGATAACTCCTTGCTAGCGGCGGAGGAAGCCGTTATCGACGTGAAGACGCCTTACCTGACGGGCAAAGTGACGGCGCTGTGTCTCCCGGAGACCATCTGCGACCTAGTAGTCGGGAACGTGGACGGAGCGAAGGATCCGTACGACCCTGATACTGAGGTGATGGTAGGAGCGGTGACCACGAGGGCCCAGGAGAAGAGGAAGGACCGGTCTACGTCGCTGAAGGTGCCGAGGGCAGAACGGCACGCGGGAGTGGATAGAGAGGAACTTATCCGACTCCAAGAAGAAGACGAAGTCATTAGGAAGTTAGGGCAGAAGAAGATCCCAACTAATAGAGGCAATAAATCTGTTCATTTTGAGAAACATGGAGGAGTACTGTACCGGATCTACAAGGACCTGAGACAGGCGACGGTTATAAGGCAAGTGGTACTACCCGAGAAACTGAGAGAGTATGTACTGAGTGTAGCCCACGACTCGATCGTCGGGGGACACCTCGGCGTGAAGAAAACCAAAGACAGAGTTATGAGCAATTTTTATTGGCCTGGAATTGAAGGTGACGTCGCGAGATACTGCCGCTCATGCGACATATGCCAGAGGACGGTGAACAAAGGAGCGACCCCAAAGGTGCACCTGCAGAGTATGCCAGTAGTGGACGTACCATTTAGGCGAGTGGCCGTGGACTTAGTAGGACCTATCGACCCCCCAAGTGAAGGTGGACATCGGTATATCCTGGTGTATATAGACTACGCTACTCGTTACCCCGAAGCCACACCCTTGAAGAAGATCGACGCAGAAACGGTAGCAGAAGCCTTAGTGAACATCAACAGCCGTTTGGGTGTGCCCGAAGAGATCTTGTCGGACCAAGGGACCCAGTTTATGTCAGATGTCATGAAGGAAACGAATAGACTACTGGGAATTCGACAGTCGACCACTATAGTCTACCACCCTATGTGCAACGGGTTGGTGGAGCGATTCAACGTCACGCTGAAGAAAACATTGAGACGACTGTGCGCAGAGCAACCCAAGCAGTGGCACAGATACATCAACCCGCTGCTCTTCGCATATCGTGAAGTTCCCCAAGAGTCGACCAAGTTTGCCCCATTCGAGTTGCTGTATGGGAGAACTGTGAGAGGACCAATGCACATTTTACGACAACTATGGACCAAGGACGTAGAGGAGCCGGAAACGAAGACCAGTTACCACTACGTCATGGAACTACGTGAGAGGCTGGAGGACACATGGAAGTTAGCGACGGAAGAACTCTCCAAGGCTCAAGGTAGACAGAAGACCTACTACGACCGGAAGGCGCGAGAGAGGAAGTTCCGCCCCGGAGATGAAGTGTTGGTGCTACTGCCGACGAACACTAACAAGCTCCTAGTCCAATGGAAGGGACCATATAAGGTAGTCTCAGTTGTCGGTGTTAACGACTATAGAGTCAAGATGGGTGCAAAAGAAAAGACCTTGCACGCCAACCTCCTCAAGAGATACATTCCAAGGACGTCAAAAGCAGCAGCAGTGGCAATGGAACCGAGACCTATTGTGACCGAGATGTGTGGGATGGACAACAACAGGAGAGATATCACGCCTGAACATGTCAACGCCATAAAGGACGGCGGTGGTGATAGTGCTGAGACTGTACTGGCAGAGGACGACCTGATAGACAAGAGTCAACCCGTGGAGTCAGCTAGCATGACAGTCATCGAGGACTGCGACCTGGAAGGCGACAACGGTGGAACGACGGAGGACCTTGCCGACCTAGGAAGCTGGGACCAGAAGGAAAGCTACAGAGATGTCCAGTATGGAACGCAACTGACATCGGAACAACGTCAAGAACTCTGCGATGTGGTGAAGAATTACCAGCACGTCTTCACCAATCTCCCTGGATGCTGTCAGTTGGGTGAACATCGCATCGACCTGACGACAGAAGTACCAGTTCGTCAACGACCATACCCGGTGCCCTACGCTATGCGCGACTCATTGAAGGAGGAGCTTAGCACCATGGAACGGCTGGGCATCATTCGAAGAAGCTCATCAGCTTATGCTTGACCTGTTGTTGTCGTCAAGAAGAAGGACGGATCCAACCGAGTCTGCATCGACTACGGGAGGTTAAACAAGATCACAGTATTCGACCCTCATCCGACAGCAGCGCCATCGGAAGTGTTTCAGAGTCTATCGAGAGGAAAATTATTCTCTCGGATTGACCTGAGCAAGGGATACTGGCAAGTGAAAGTTCGAGAGCAAGACATTCCCAAGACGGCGTTCGTCACCATGGGCGAACACTATGAATTCATTCGGATGCCTTTTGGGATGATGAACTCAGGAGCCACGCTGAACAGGATCATAAAGCCATTGATCCGTGGAATGAACAATGTGACAGCATATGTGGACGACCTGCTGATTCATACAGAGACATTCGACGAGCATGTGAAGACTCTCAAGGACTTAATGCAGAGGATGGACCAAGCTGGATTAACTGCAAGACCATCGAAGTGTCTGATTGGAACGTCTGAAGTAGACTTTGTTGGATACTTAGTGGGAGAAGGTATGATTGGCCTGTTAGAAGAGAATGTATGTAAGGTACGAGACGCACCCAGACCCACCACTAAGAAGGAAGTGAAAGCATTCTTAGGATTAGTGGGATATTACCATGAATTTATTCCTAACTTTTCAGCGATTGCATCACCATTGTCTGATTTACTTAGAAAGGGTCAGCCCAATATAGTTCAGTGGGATGAAACGCAGGAGAAAGCGTACACCTCTTTGAAGAATGTCATTATCTCCAAACCCGTGTTATGTTTGCCAGATTTTTCCAAAGAGTTTGTCTTAGCAACTGATGCATCAGATCGCGGATTAGGCGCTAGTCTTATGCAGGAACACGAGGGAAAGTTGTACCCTGTGGCATATGCTAGTCGTAAGCTATTGCCTCGTGAGACAAAATATTCGGTCTCAGAGCGCGAATGTTTAGCTATTGTTTGGGCTGTAAAAAGGTTTACTTTGTATTTGTATGGAAAGGAGTTTGTGCTCCAAACTGACCATCGGTCATTAGGGTTTTTGAACTCTGCCAAGTTTGACAGTCCAAAGTTATTACGATGGAGTTTATTTTTACAGTCTTATCGATTCAGGATTCACTACGTAAAAGGCAGAGAAAATGTCTGTGCCGATTTCCTGAGCAGGGTATTTTAAAGTAGTACACTATCAGTGAAATGCATTGTAACCCATACTTTTGCCTATTGTACTGTAATTGGGGACATAGTTCATCTGTGACTGAATATTGAATTGATGGCTGATAGAGAGTCATGATGTGTTAGTCACATTTTGATTTTATGCTATGTCATATTAGTTACCAATGGAACTTGGTGTAATTTTTGGAAAATGTAACCCTAATGGGGACTGCGAGCAAGCAGTGTTTGTGTTATGTTGCAATGTTGTAACTTGTTTTGACCTAATATGATGAAGAAAGACCCTAATCAGTGGTCAGTATGTATTGATATTTTTGCCATTGTACGTATGAGTTATACATTTTGGAGATAACCATGTTATGTACAACAAGTTATATGCTATGATTCGTGCACGAAGCATTATGTAAACGATGGGCCATCGTTTCACCTTATATGATTTGTAATAATGTCATTGACCATTGTTTCACCACAGTGGTGGCGTTGTGCTATTTTGACTAGTAAGCCTACTGTTTACTATTGGGAAGCAATGACGGTATTGTATTAGTTATGGTATTAGTGATGCAAAGGATATTGCATTGTATTGTATTTGCGATGAAATTTGGGAAGGCACTGAAATTGTTAATAATTGTAATAGAATTAGCAACTACCTTTGTGAGATTGGGAGTACTGTAAGATTGTTATTTCAAGATATTGCAGACGCTGAATAATGTTTTGGAGTTGAAAAATATTCAACTTAAATTGGGGAGTTGTGTCGCATCTGCAAGCTATCCCTTGCCCTCCCCCGTTTTCTTGTTACACTGGTGAGCATGTGTTCATTTCTTCTTGACAACCGCTAGGGCGTACTGTACTCCGTGACCTGACCTTCTTTTCTAGTGAGTAGTTTTTTTCCTCGCTCGCTTGTTGTCAGGTGTTTTGACTCGTTCAGTAAATATTAGTATGTTCCCGAATATTCGATAACGTTGTGGAAACGAATGTTTACGCCAGATTTGGCCCTGAGTGATGTAACCTGATGACGTATTGATGCGTGATTGGTTAGTTTGTGCGAGGGCAAAGGTAACGTTTATTTCGGGAACTTTCTGTAGGAATGTATATATATATAGACCTGTGTGAGTGGTTGGGGGGGTGAGTAAGTGAGTTTCCTTTTGTGTGGCGTAGATATTTAGTTTCGCTGGTGTCTTCCTAGTAATTTATTGTTCACTATACAGTTATTAAACTTTAGTATTATTTAATCTATCGTCGGATCTCGTGTTTATTTATTTTACAGCTGTAATAGTTTCGTTTTCTAAAGGGTTGTAGTTAGATCAACTAACTCCCCCCTACTATAACGTGCTAGAACAACCTCAGCTGTTACACACGGCAACGGTCACTTTGCTCCTTTCACGGTCTATTTTATTTATGTTTAGTATTCAGAGCTCCATCAATTTAAGTCTTACGCACAGAATTAATTAATAGTCCCGTATAAACGTTATTATATTGGTAAAATTTTCAAAGATTGTTTTGCATAGATCTGAAAAAAATGCTATAAATGTGTATACAAGTGCGCATGCTCTGCCGCGGTGCATTGCGGGGATGGGGTTGGTGTGGGAGGTGATGGGGTGGTTGTTTTTTTTGTTTTTTTGTTGTTTTTTTTTGGGGGGGGGGGGCAACAAGAAATTCGACAACAGAATACAGAGACGCAGTAACGCACCTGTCCCCTGGTTTATTGAACTCTTGCCTGGTAAACTGCTTAGCTCTCTCAACTGCTATTTACCTGTTAATAAAACACGTCACGACTGGTGTGCGCAAACAATGCTAATTTATTGTCATCGTGACAGAACTAATAGAGCAATTATTTTATCTTAGATTTTTGTTACCTGTGTTGGCGATTACCACCCAAAGAAATGTCATTGTGAGTTCCAGTGTGACCCGGTCGTTTCATCGGGAGAAATGTCAGAATTATCAATCTGTGTACGCACAGCGGTTAATTGATGTTTCAATATCACTTCTGTATTCCTTCGCCGAGAGAGAGAGAACGAGATAAAGAAAGAGAGAGAGAGAGAGTTCAGAAAGAGAATTAAGGAGAGAGTGAGTGCTTGTGCGTGTGCTTGGGAAGAAAGAGGCAGAGGAAGGGAGAATGTGAGTGAGTATGAGTAGTGTGTCTGTGTGTGTGAGACATAACGAGACAGACAGACGGAGACAGAGAGAGAGCGAGAAAGAAAGAGGGAAGAGAGAGAGAAAGAAAGTGGGCATATGAGAGAGAGAGAGAGAGAGAGAGAGAGAGAGAGAGAGAGGTGGGGAGAGAGAAAGAAAGTGTGTTTGTGTGTGTGTGTGAGAGAGAGAGAGAGGGGGGAGAAAAAGAAAGTGTGTTTGTGTGTGTGTGTGAGAGAGAGAGAAAGAAAGTGTGTTCGTGTGTGTGTGTATGTGTGTGAGAGAGAGAGAGAGAAAGAGAGAGAGAAAGAAAGTGTGTTTGTGTGTGTGTGTGTGAGAGAGAGAGAGAGAGAGAGGAGAGAGAGAAAGTTATTTATTTAATGTAGACAACGTACATCATTCAGACTTCAAAGTGAACTGTTTCTCCTTTCCTTCCCACTCATCTTTACTGCCCCACCCCCACCTCTCCCAACCCACCCAAACCTAATTTCATTAAATTGTCCACCCACATGTGACTGACTCAACCGAAAATTAGATTTCTCCCAAAATATAATAATCAGAATCTGGTGAGTGGCGCGTTTTGAATTGCTATGCAGTTCCTTTCACTCTGACAAGAGAAACTGGAGAGAAAGTACACCAATGCTTACATTATCATCAGCTGTTCTCTCTTAACTAGAGTGATTTTCCAGAGGGATGAAAACGAAGAAAATGGCGACAAAGGAGTGAAAACAACGAAAAAGGGCGCATATTATTAAGATGTTTGTGCACACTGTCTGTAAAGATTAAAGGTAATATTGATCATCATCAAACAAATAGAAAAACCCTGCCAGCAGCCTTACGTCAGGCCGTCGTAGGTTTGCATAGGATGTCTGATGTTTCAGTTTGAGATTGGGTTTAACTGTGCCTCGGCATGGCAACGGCCACTGTGCGCGTTTCACAGGGTTTTTTTTTTTTTTTTTCGTCATCTTATTTTAGGCTAGCTTGCCTTAGGTTGGTAAAATTATCCCAGGGGTGGATTCCCTAGGTCAGGCCTACGTCAGAGTGATGTCGTAACCAGCCGATCTACGTAGAATCAATGTCATTTCCATGTGCAAGCTTGGCGTAAATCCTATGCCTCGAACTTCCGTATATGTTTGCTGTCTGGGACGTGAATGATCAAAGCCTTAAGAAAGAAACGAATGTCGGAACAAAATTTGCACATTCAAATCCGGAAACGCACATGGGCAATCTGCTGACAGTTTATCAAAGACATTTTTCAGCTTAAAAAGTTCACATGGAAGAATAAATGCCTTGAGTCCCTCCTGCAAAGAGTCCGAAAATTATGGCCAATTACATTCAACTGTTTACGCCCACTTTATTAAAACGCATATTATGTGACAGAAAAATGTTCACGTTTCAAGTTAAGTCCTTTGACAAATGACGCTGATGAGACATGGATCTGAATTTGATTGACAAAACCACGCATGTCGTCGAATCATCTTTCCCGTCACGCACAGTGAGAATGTAAACAGACTTGATGAAAAAACAGGGCAGTAACCTGTGTGTTGTCACGGATCGACAATCGACGAGCAGGTTGTAGGATTCTGTTTTCATCAGATGTGGCTCGACTGATATTCCATAGTCCCCGCCCCGGGGTGGATTGGGGAAGAAGGAGGGGGAAAAGTGGGGTGGGGGTCACTTTTCCAAAAGTTTAATCATCGACGCGAGCTGAAATCCTGATATGGTACCTGGCATATCATGGTCTTGCTATACTCAGATCATGACCATCGAAAACAGTTAAACAATCATGCAGTATTCATTTTTGACATAGTAATGCATTAGAAAGTTTCTATAATAACGGCAGTCATTTGCAAGACAGGGCGCTCCTTTTTTTGAAACAGTGATATATCGGTCTTCCATAACTGTGATTGACGTGCACAATGCAATAATACCATTCTCATGCACTTTCTGCACAGATGCCGAAGGTAACCCTGCCAGCAGCCTTACGTCAGGCCGTCGTAGGTTTGCATAGGATGTCTGATGTTTCAGTTTGAGATTGGGTTTAACTGTGCCTCGGCATGGCAACGGCCACTGTGCGCGTCTAAGTTTAGAATGTAGGTGCCCCGCCCACCACACTTTTTGTCTCTGTCTCTAACCACACGCATATGAACATTCATCGTCTACCTGGTTTGAGCAATGAATCACTCACTTCAAATTAATGAAACCATTCTTGCCGCAATTTTTATACGCGTTTTCAGAGCCATTGGGTTGTTCCCAGACCATGGCTAGTAACACGTTTTTCGTCGGTTTCAACTCAGATTTGAACTTCCCTTGCATCAGTAAATGAAACAAGACTTCTTTTTCTCTCACTAGTGCGCCAGGTCTCTCTTTCGACCAGCTGAGTCGAGACAGTTATCGCCTATCCCAAAACGAGTGAGACAAACTGGTTGCGGTCTGCCCAGTGCTCGTGGTCCCGTTTAACTCCACAGACTATATCTCTCATACTAAAACTGAGATAAAACTCACTAATCTCAGTGCGCCATCGGCCTAAGTTCCCAACTAAGGAAAGCCCCCCCCCTTCCCCCTCCCCTCACCTTTGCCAAGTCGTATAATTATGTGTTCTAGCACACATCTGTCGCCTCAGGAGCCTCGAACATCTAGCAGCCACAGGGAAGATCTGAGGCAGGAAAAGCAGGGGTAGACAGAGAAAAACTTTTACTAAAAGTCTTAATTCATGGACAACAAATAAACGTCACAACAACAACAGACAGATCCGAGTGGAGAGCCATGATCGCCAATGTCTGTTCCAGGCAGAGCAGCTGATGATGATGATGATATGTGTAGCCGTCCGGCAAATTGAGGCACTTCGTGCATTTTGATGGTATGGTGATATTGGTATCACCAAATAGGTTATTCAAAAGTCCTTTCATTTTGGTAAAGACAAAAAAATGCTGCAATTTAATTAGCAAAGAAGATTATGGCCTCTCAAAGACAGGACGTGACACAATCAAAGTTTTGACCTTTAAAGTTTCAGCTTTTAGTCAAAATTGTTGATGATGACTCGATTCAAAGTCAGTTTTGAGGCATAAATCCTTCTCAAACAGTATGACCATTTGGAAAAGGAAGAGTAAAGTGGTTAAGCTTTTCAAAAATACTGAAAACGCAAAATAGATAAATTTGACCCGGGGTGGATTGGGGAAGAAGGTGGGGGAAAAGTGGTGTGGGGGTTACGATTTTCTCGAATCAGATAGTGTCGAAATGTGCCTCATTTTGTCGGGCAGCTACACATATTATGCGACCTACTGTGAGTTCTCACCACTGCCAATTACCAAGAGCGTTAAGAAGCACAAAAGAGCCCACGCCGTACAAAAAGCCTACTGGGGCTCTAACTAATGATGTTTTGGCTGTCATGCTTTTCCTTTGCGCTGCTGCAGTCTTTTGTCAGATGATAACGGAAATGCCAGGTCTGAGCATACAAAGAAGACATTGAACTGTCATGGAAATTGAAACCGTCAACTCTTACACCCATTCCAAGGTGACCGAGGGCATCCAATGTCATCCAGTCCCTCGTTTTGCCTATACTGTACACACTGCGGTAGCATGCAGAAAGGGCGTCTCAAAAACTCATTTCCTCTCTCTCTTTTTTTTTAATAATCAAACAAAAACTACGAGCCAACGATTCCACAGGGCCAATCCATTGACGTAAAATATTTATATTCTAAACAAATATGAGGAGTGTTTACTTTTTTGCAATTTGTATTTTATGAATAACATTTTTCTCCTCATCACCTGCTCAATCAATTTCTGGTTTTCTTGAAATTTCCTCACGGACATCAGCACCATAAGTATCGACTCCTTTATCACATTACTTAATGCATTGTTGTCAACAACGAATGATTATTGATTACGATGATTAGAATGGTGCTACAATTCTACATTACATAAACTGTGCAATATTGTAAATTACTGTACTTACAGTAAAAAAAAATAAAAAAATAAATACTTATTAAATTAAGAATAGTTATTACACATGATTGGGTACTACCACTGAAGATACATGTACAATGTTATCATGGCCACTGATGGGGGCTACTTTTTGTGACTTCAGTTCTTGTTTGTTCCGACTCCACTTTTTGCACAACTGAGAAATTCAACGTTAAACGTTTGCTGCTCTAGTATTATGATAAGGAGTAGGAATAAATCGGAACTGTGAAACAGCTTGATAAGTGCTGCAGCACATTTTAAACAAGTGTCAAAGTATACATTTGTTATAATTCTTCTACGTACTAAAAGATCTCCAGTTGTTTTTTTTTCTTCAGAAAATGAAGATAGAACAAACAAGAACTTAGGTCATGTTTTACTAATGTTATCAATCTTACCCCCCCCCCCCCCCCCAGGTTACGAGGCTGTGTCACTGTACTCTAGCCAGAAAACCAAACAAAAAGTTAATCACGTGTGTGGCTCCTGTTGGCTAGTGTTTGGTCACTGTTGTCATGACGAGGTCAAGTCCAGCTCATCATCGGTAAGTAAATCAGTCAAACGTTGCTGTTGGGGATGAGTAGATAGAGCAGGGGGTTAACCACCCATGTAACGCTGCCCGGAATCAGCCGGCAAAGAGATTTTGACCGGCCCGGAAGCAAATATTGGGACACTAATGCGTATCCGGCAGACAAACATTTTTTTCCTCAACTTGAGTGTTTCACGCGACCACACTGATGGACCACGCATGGCCTCTTATTACTTTGAAGACAGGTTCTGTTTTGTCCTAAACCAAAAGTTATTTCCAAATTCCCCAAACGTTTTCTCGTGTTCCAAACATGAATGGCTTCCAAGATTGTCTCTCCAAAAGTGCCTTTTCTTTATACTTTAATGGTGCCAACTGATTTATCCAGCTCTTTAAGCACGAATGCTCGTGAGCGAATATTCAATGGCAAAATGTTAGACCTTAACGCGCCAACTAACTCTACCCTGTGAAGCTCTTGGGGAGCGTTTCTTATGTTCTTAATTCGTTAAATTATCGTCATCCCAGTACTGCTTTACTCCATCTCCATTTTTTGCAAAAAATGAGATAAGGGCCATAATATGGCATAGCAATGTGTATTTTATCTTCCCTACAAAATCGCTCAGGTATCTCACCTCTGGGAGTAGATTTTAAAGAGTCAAAAATTCGATCGAACAATGTGTAAAGTTTAACTACAAAATTTTTGCAAGCGATTTTCCCTAAACGCCCCGATATGGAGATAAGACAAAGGAGTACTGGCGTGAAATGTCAAAATAATGTGTAATAATGAACCCATTGCGTCTGTGACTTCAGTATGAGACATTCTGGTGTGTAGCGGTGGACCAAGAACTCCAAGATTCCGGCTATATGTTTGGAGGTGTGTACACGTCACACGTGGAGAACCCCGTGACCTCAAGCATGACCTGTCCTCACACTTTCATCCCTCTGAAGATGGGCGAGGACATCCGAGTGTGTGTAAGCGATGACTACCTGCAGGCCGTGTCTTTCTCCATCCCGTTTGCTGGCTTCTTCAGCTGTGTGTCCGGTAAGTACGCATACTAATCTTCAAGCCACAATACAAGTGCATTGACGGACATATTGCGCTTCGAAAATCTAAGTCTGAACTTGCATCTAAGTACTTGTATTGGTTAAACATTCTATAATAATTGTCTTTTATTCCTTCATTTTTTTAAAGGGTTCAGTGTTCTAGCCTGCTACATTTTTTTTTTTTTTCTGATTAAGATCAATCGATCGAAATCTTGGCTTGTCTTCGCTTTTCCTTCGCGTTTTAATGTATCGTTTTGCATTATTTCTCACGCGAGGCTTTGCTACATACTTGTATGACTTTTTTCTTTCTGACACATTTTACTTCAAGCCTTGTTGCGACCTACAGACCTTCTGTGTTTTTTGTATATTTCTTAGCAAGCATATATTAACTTATACGAGTTGTCTGCCTGATAAATACATAAATCTGCTCCGGCTTCTTAGCTATAATATGTCTGGCAGGAACAACAGAGAGACAATATTTTGAAATAACAATACAAAGTTTCCTTATTGAGGTAGAACGCAGCTCAATTTTATTATCGCACCCGAGTCTTGTTTTTTTTTTTTTTTTAAAGTTGTTTGTTGGTTTTTAATACGCTTCATAATTTATCAACCATATTATGCTGTCTGAAAACTGGTCATAATATTTTCTACCAAAGCATGAAATGAAAGGAAAAGTACTTTACAAACAACAAAGCTCTATAAAATAAACATCTGGTACAATCAGTCCCTGAACTGGCCCTCGAAAAAGCATCTGCGTGTGTGTATTTTCATATTCTAGAACTTTCTTTGATCATTGACAACTTCGATTTCCTTCCCTTCGTCTCCGGTCCACTAGGCAATCCCTTGGCCCTGGGCTCCAACACCCACAAGAACAGCAGCCTGTGGGCCCACATGTACACCCAGGGCCCACAGCAGTGGCCCAGGCGATGCCCACACGGCTACAGTCGGTACACCACGGAGATTATGCCAGTGGACGGCTGTGAGGTCAACCATTGCATTCAGGTAGGCAAACAGCCCGTTTGTGTGTGTGTGTGTGTGTGTGTGTTTGTGTGTCTCCTAGTGTGTCTGCTAGTGTGTAGAGTCTTGTCATTCAATGTTTTAACCCTTTAGTACCCAGCAACTGCCTTGTCAGAAAAGAAAAGTGTTCAAACATGCAAATCTGACTTAAAATAGTGAGATAAATGCAAATGCAAATATAATATAATTATGTGCTATATCACTAAAATCCATTTATTGATGATGAGTTGGAAAATATTCCAAAAAATAAGACTTTGGGCACCAAATGTTATGTTTCACTCGGTATTAGAGGGTTAACAAACATTATAGCGGCTGTGTATGGATATGAAGATAGTTATTAAATTTGTTGGTGATTAAAAGGTACGGGCGAATAGTAAATTACGGAGAAAAAAAACAACAACAAAAAACTGGAATACGGAGCTAGAAACATCACCATCCAATTAGCCGGTGCGCTAGTGCGCTTCTAGGCTAAATACTCCTTCCGAATACATTAACAGGCAGTAGGACTGTCAAAAACAATTAACCGGGCGCAAATCGATGTTTTCATGTCTAGTTACACTTCCATTTTCACAAACGACGCCAAGACATTTTATTTTTTCATAATTTGATTTTTTCACACAGGCCGGAGCTCTTTCTGACGTCAAACTACCAGCTATACGCCGACCTCCGTTCGTACATCCACCAGTGCAGACCCCCTACGCTAAGAACATCTTTGTCTTCGATCCAGAACAGAAAGTCTGGGTCAAGAACGAGGGCGTGTCGTTAAAGTATCCAAACTTCACGCCTTCTATCCAGCCAACAATTCAGTCACCCGTGTCAGAGATGGTTTACGAGTTTGAGTTCTACAGTGCCGAAGGTCGAAAGCACCACGGAAAGAACAGGCATTCCAGGGGCTCTAAAGAGGAGGCATCTACCTGGAAGACCACGACCATCATCAGCGAGGTGGCCATGCTGGCAGTCATTGCTGTTCTGACCGTGGTGATATTCTGTCTGGTTGTTGTCATGAAAAAAATGAGTTCTCAAATTCAGTCACACCGACCCCTTGGTCAGGGCAAGTACATTGCCGGCTATGACAACAATGCTTTGAAGGACGTGGTTTCTTCGTACGGGGAGAAACGTCCTTAATTGCCCATCAGTACAAAATAAAGTCGCGAATGAGTTTTCAGAGAAGATCCCAACTTCAAGATATTTACATATGCGGGTTTTTGTGGGCACTTATAGTAGAGTTCATTCTGTTATACCATTCTGTTACATTCTGTCTGTACCCTCGGGCTAGAGGGTGAACAAGTATCTAAAACTGTGTGATGAACAAAATTACGAAATGTTTAACGTACTGCATCAATTTCTTTACAGTAAATTACTTGGACTCGTCCATTTTCGACTTTACGGTATTTTGCCAAGCACAATATGGCCGTTATCGTGTCAATGTACTTTCTCAAAACTGAAACTCAAGCTCAAAACCCAGGATATATCCAAATTTATGCATAAACAGTTAGTCTGGTGGGCTTTTTTTAATTTCTTTTTAAACTGTGTGAGAAAATAATTATTTTAGAGTACAGTTAAATGATCGGTACTATGTAGATCGAGAATGACGGCAACAAGCGGCATTGTCA
Source organism: Onchidella celtica (assembly GCA_963931925.1). Classification (NCBI taxonomy): domain Eukaryota; kingdom Metazoa; phylum Mollusca; class Gastropoda; order Systellommatophora; family Onchidiidae; genus Onchidella; species Onchidella celtica. The sequence continues at coordinate 38,113,821 of OZ007580.1, read as the reverse complement.
GAAAGGCGTGAAACTTGATCATAAATAAGAAATGGTGCGCTTTAAGATATTTTCTGACATGTATTATTCAGACACGTCATGGAAATTGTGACAAATGTATCTAGGTTTGTTTTGGGAGATTTTTTAAAGTACCATCACTGAAAATGTTGCCACCAAAACTGTATTAAATGTGATGAAATTTAAGTCTTTCATGATAATATTACTGCACTTTTTGTGCCCAGTCTACACTAGAAAATTATGAGAATGGGAGTGGACTGTTGTGATCAGCATTAAACTTTGATATTAAGATAAATAATTATACGGATGTGAGTCTTGTTTGTTTATTGAAACATGTAAGGTGTGAAAGTGGGTGAGAAATCGGAAAGAATGTTCACACAGAACAACAAGCGAAACCAGCACGAACAACTGAAATTGCTTAATGTCTGAAAATAGCAGAGTTCCCCGCTCTGTTGGAATTCCAGGGATCCTTGGAGAGGCCCTGGAAAATGCATTTTCAGAAAGGTGCAGGAATTTTGAAATACTCTGTAATAAATTCTACAAATGATACTGCACAAAATTACAGAAGAGCCAGCTTCACAATACAATGACGATAACCGTGAGAACAACCGGCAGAAATAGCAGTGAAATTAATTTAGTCGACGAATATATTAAAAAATACTCCATTTTCTAATTTAGTGATTGCAAGAAGGATGGCTTTGTAAACTGCCACACTTTTTTATTAAACAATTCATAAAACGCAACCCAGCAGATAAAGTAGCTTTAACCGTGTTGTTCCCAAATTCCTTTCTTCTCTCCACCGCTGCCTCTTTAGGCGCCACAGCTAACAGCCTTTTTGAGGGAGAAGAAGAAGAAGAAGGAGAAGAAAGGCAAGAAACAAGAAGAAAAGACAAACAAACAACAAGAAAAGCGAGGTCATGTAGATACTAAGGGCAGTGGATCTTCCTAAAGCAAAGACATCAGACCCTTCCCAAACTCCATTCTTATATTTGAAAAACGCCACCGGATGCTCGCAGTTCTATCTCTGGAAGTTTTGCTGATTTATCGGCGAATAATTTTTCACGATACACATGTCCGTTTTTGCCTTTATTCTGGCCACCGGAGTACTTTTGTCTATGTTTAGAACTTTTGGATACAAAAATGCACGCAGTCAACGACCAGGCGCGTACATGCCTCTTGTTGTCGTGTTGCAATTCTGTCTTACTTTAATGTTCCTATCGTCTCTTCACCATGGCCCTATCTCGCACTTGTGCACATCAAAACATGCGACACACAATTGCAAAGCAACAAAACTGCACACATCATACGCGGCCCCACCATATTATGCCCGATACTTGAGGGTTAAACGATTTTGTTTGGATGTTCACGAATGAACCATTTTGACAGTAGCACAATATAACCTGAGATACTCTGTTTTTGATCTCAGAACTCACTGACATGTTCAGTTTCATAACTCCCAACTCACTGACACGCCTAGTTTCATAATCGTGCAACGCTCTGACATGTTCGGTTATTGAAGCGGTCGAACCACTTGTCGGTTAAACGTGAGAACTGCCTAATTAGCACTGTGTGAGCAACACTTAACAATTTTTTTTTATCCTCCCCGGAAATAAATTAATAACACTGACATTTTAAAAAACGGCAGGATAACAAGTTACGCCAATATGTAACAACAGAAAAGTGGTACTATATTGATTAAAATCTTAACAATCTCCTGCTCTACAGTGGTTCTATGATATTATAACTGGTGTCTAAAATGCCTTACCAGCCTACGACAAAGTTTAAATGAGAATTGCCTATATTTTCGAGTAGTATCTCAAGGTTGTATAATATCAATAGTTCAGTTCCTTTACACCGGCGATCTTTAACCCACATTAGACCAACCCACGCTTCAAGTAGTTCATTTAGTCAGTCATAGAACGAGTGTTCAGTTATCCTTCCATAGTTCCACTCATTGGTCCATTCATACATTTTTCCGCCCATCTATCTATCTGTTTTCCATCTATCCCAATCAATCATACATCAGTCTGATTATTCTGTACACCATCCTACCACCCACATGCATTCTTCCAGCTATTCGTTTTTCAACCATTTAAACATCCATACATCCATCCATCCATCCATCCATCCATCCATCCATCCATCCATCCATCCATCCATCCATCCATCCATCGGCCCGCTGTTCTATCCACCTATCCACCCATCCATCCAGCAATCCAGGCATCCACCATCCTTCCACCCACCACTCATCCACCATCCATCTACTCATCCATTAATCCATCCACCCATCCATCCATTCACCCACCGATCCACCTATCCATTCATCCACCCATCCACGCTTGACCTACCTCATATAACACATGAGAGACAGGATGAGAGCGACACGGACTATGCCTGGATTCACCATTGTGGAACTGGGATCTGAAACGAAACAAGAATACCATAAGTTCTCTGGCATTAAGACTCGGCTATGAGCCACTCCACAGAGAAAGAATTCAACTAACTAACTGTACAGTTCTGAAGATAAACAAAAGCCTAATGGCGCACCAGAGCCGTCTTAACGCATGGGGACACTGGACATTTGCTCAGGGGCCCCAAGAGTATAGGGGGCTCCATGCATGGAAATTTACATTGGTTTCTAACACGGGGGCCGGGAACCTATTGCTTTGCCCAGGGGCTCATACTTAATCCAAGACGGCCCTGTGGCACACTGAGTCAAGCCTGCGTCTGTATAGTGTTTGAGTCAATGCGCAAGTTCCCTCTTTCCGCTAGTGGACTCAAGACAATTTTGACGCTCAGATGCCTCTCCTATACTAACAAAACCTTTAGTGCAGGTTTCCTCCTTGTCCGCTTAAAGTGATGCCATAAAGCAATTTATCGATATACTTGGTTTGAAAGTATTTTCTGGAACTTTGTTCAACGTTACTTCATAAATTTTCAACGTAAAATGTGACAAAAAGACAAAGTTGCAGGCAGGAAAGCCTCGCGCATGAAATAACACCAAAACGATACAAGAAAGTACAAAGGAAAAGTGAAAACAAATCAAGGTTTAGGTGTTAAAACCTTCATCAGGAAAAAAAACCGGTTAGAAAGTTAAGCCAATAAAACAGTTAAACAATTAAAAGAAATTTGTAGAATATTAAAATCAATACGGGTACTTAGCTGGGATTATTTCCGTGGTTTTTATAATATTTCACAATTTTCAAGTTGAGTGTTTACATTTCCATCCGCTTGCCAAGCCATTGACAAAAACAATTAAGTGCTTGCCCAAAATATTAAAAAGTGCTCAACACAGCGTGAGTACTTTAAGGTGTACAGTAATGTTCGCTGAATAGTCACCGATTGTTTTTCCTGGTTTCAAGGTGAACACACATTTTAGTGTTTTGCCTAGTTTTGTATGTAATCATTCAATTCTTTCAAAGGATAACCCAACGGATCATAGAGTTGTCTAGTAACATTACTAATGTAGTGACGATAAAGATGTGTTTGACAAATTTGCAGATAATGGCACAAATCAGTGGTATTTCGATGGTAGAAATGGACAGAGATTGTGTTGTATTTTTGATGGTAGAAATGGACAGAGATTGTGTTGTATTTTTTATGGTAGAAATGGACAGAGATTGTGCTTCGATGGTAGAAATGGACAGAGATAGTGTTGTATTTTCGATGGTAGAAATGGGTACAGATTGTGTTGTATTCGATTGTAAAATTGGAAAGAGATTGGGTTGTATTTCGATAGTAGAAATGGATAGAGATTGTGCTGCATTTCGATAGCAGAAATGGACAGAGATTGTGCTGTATTTTCGATGGTAGAAATGGGTACAGATTGTGTTGTATTCGATGGCAGAAATGGAAAGAGATTGGGTTGTATTTCAATGTGAGTGAGATCTTTCTTTCTGCCAAATGTCTGAAAACAGTTTTGGCGCGCCCAAAAAGTAATGAGACAGACTGGTCATTAGTTCACAGGTCACACTAAATCAGAGACAAAACAGACTTGACTCAGTTGGCCACCGCGTTTTGAAATAAAGGAAATAAATAGACTCCACATTGATGTCAAATCCAGGGGCGCCTGCGCGAAGACCGTATCGCCAGCTTTGTAAAGTTTACAGGAGAGCGATTTGAAAGTTTGACATGAAGTATCAAATGTCTGTTACGACCTGTAAATCCCCATCAATAATTAGGTCAATTAATTCGATAATGGAATTCGGATAACGTCAAAATGTAGTTAGTACTTACCAAGGCGAACTAGAATATGCAAGAAAAGATTTTAAAAATCGAAAATTTTCGATTTACGGTGTTTGCGCAGTCATCCCTCGAAATATGAATAAAGATGTCCCATAAAACGCCAGAATTCTAGTTCCCTCCCTTTACCCTGGAAGATCTACAGCATCTCTTCTCTAAGTCTGGTCGGTGATGCTGGAGATGATGGATAGTGGACATACCCTATTTTATCATTTTTTAAATGAAAACAGCCACGCCAAGTGAAGAAAAGGCAATATCTAAGTAACATCAAAGATATTAGAAACAAAAGATGACACAGCTAATGCTTTTAGCGTGCGCAGATTTCGCACCGCCACTTGAAAGTAACGAACAGTGCAGTATTTCACAAAGCCAAATAGGGAAAATATTGAATTTTGTTCGCTGTTCAGTTATCAGTGTAGGCCTTGATTGGCGTCACATATTTTATAATTTTAACTACAATCCCTGTGGGAAAACCGGCTATTTTTTATTTTTTTACTCTCAGTAGCAAAGGCAACAAATTAGCATAATTAATTCATCATTATATCAAACATTCTTTTCATGCTATGGGCCATGGACCCTCCATCGGCCACCCCGCAAATTGTGTGCACGATTTTTAAATTTTTTTTACTGGCGCGATTAAGGGAGTGTCTCCTCTTATCGTTTCCAGTGTCTTGGGTGAAATCAGCCTCATTATCAGTCCAATGATCTCGTCGACATCTAATACAAAATTTACTTTGCGTCCTTTGAAGTGTATCGATGCTGAGGTAATTTTGTGCACCCGACGCTGATTTATTTATAGTATTTCCTGACCTTTGGTGCCAGAAACTGATGCAGATTGGGCGTGACACGGAATGTGCGTAATTTATAATATACTTATCAGGCTTGCTCAAGACCTGACCTGCTTGACCTAAGGGAGTAACGATACTACCGTGCAAAGACACAACGTCGTATCTGTTCATTTCATACTTTTGAGAAAACGCAAAAACGTGGGTGTAACTATAAAAATGTTTCTATCTATTGTGCGGGTGTCGCGCTAGAAACTACTATTTCGGCAGCAAATACGTCTTTTTACCTTTGACATAAAAGAACTAAGTGTCAGACAAGTTCATAAAGTCAATAAAGTAGAAAAAGGCCATTCTGTCAGTTAGGTCGCTCTGTCTTTGGACGGCAGAATAAACTAATTTCTTTGATCATCTACTTATTAGGCGTCATTTAGTACCGAACTATTGGCTGTACTGATCCGGTAAAAAGTGCATCACAGCTTCTTTGCTTACAGAGACGTAATGATACGATTGGTCAAATTACGTTGAGTACCGTACCTGCACATACTGAACTAGTCTTAGGGGTGAAACAGACACAGGCTGGTGTAGGCGCCAGACCGGTGGCTCGCCGCCCTTAAATTTTGCTTCACACTGACACAATAGGCAGTCAGGCACTGCCCACACCGCGGCGCAGCGGGATGCAGCGAGCAGTGCCTATTGTGCTAATGTGAAGCAAAATTTATGGGCGCCGAGTCACGACTACATTAGCCCTGGTCTGTTTCATCCCTTAAAGATAACAAGTATGCTTGAAATTTCAGAAGTTTCCTTCTTGCCGGCAGTTGGTGTGCGATGCTGGTCAGGTCTCCTTCCGTCCTATCGATTTGTTATATCCCATCTGTCCTCTTACTCTTCCCTAGCACAATGTCACCGTTTTCGTGTCTTCAACCCACTAGGACCCATGTATCACCATTGATCCAAAGAAAATTATCACTTGGCCGCAGGTTCCACAAGAACCCAAGCAAGAACAGTTATTTTTAGTAATTTCTACAATACACACTAAATCAACCAAATTATCACTAAACCCCTTGAACAGGCCCCTCGGAATAAATTCTCACAAAATCGGAATTTCCCCACAAACAGAAACAGGGAGGGTTAAACTCACACTCAAACTCAGATGTTTTTTTAGTAATGTATCAACTCCATAGCAAAATCATCTTACACTGTAGTTTGAGTTTGAGTTTGGGGTTTTACTAGGCTACGTGTCAGAACGATAACGGCCTCTTTGCCAAAGGATGCAAGCAGGAATCCGGCCATCGGTCTTTCCGTTACAGGTATGTCCACCGATTCACTTATCACGATGGCAAAGTAAAAATAACAACTATTGTTTTTGGTATCACGGATACTTCAAGATAGACAGAAGCCTAACTTCTCAGCTAGCGTCGCGACGTCAGTGTGACCTAAAATGGTATAGCATTTTAATGGTTGTGATAGGTCGCTACTGGGTCAGCCGGATTTCCTATATCAAACCTAAAGCGCGATTTAGTAACCAGCGGACATACGTCGGAACGATGTCAAAACCTGTGACCAAACTTAAGGTTAAGCTGGCGCCATTTTGACGTTGCATGCTGGAAAGATTGGTTCTCATTCATTTCATTGGTGAAATAATCACAAGACACTCGACTAGAGCAAAGAAATAGAACGGTAACATGGGTTCACATGAATTATTTTTTTCTTATACTGCACAGTTTCATAAGTTTTATATCACTTCACTTCACTTCCGCCTGTGATCCCTCCTGGGACATAGGCCGCCAACAAGAGCTCTCGGCCAGTTTATATCACCTGAAACTTTAAATCTGGGACATGCCCGACACCTTTTCAGTTCGGCAGTTTGCAGCATCTAAAAAGTTAAAATCTGGAACACACACGTCAGCCTCCCGGCTCGGCAGTTTCAGAAGGTTTACAGCATCTGAGAAGTTAAATCTGGGACACACACATCAACCTCCCACTTCAAACTTTAGTGGAACAAATGATAAAAAAAAACACACAAGGCAGACTAGTATGTATAGATCTATCCAAAGTTTATCTTGAAATGAAACAATGAAGTCTAAACTCAAAGTTCTTGATAATTATTGAAACAAAAAATTGATAAAATTCTCTTGAAAGTGGGGAAGAAACGATTATTTTGATAACACAGAAAGGAGCTCTGGGAATGGCGCAGATCGACGTGTTGTGGTACAGCGTTTTGCCGTCCACGGTCAATACCACTCAAAGCCACTTCCACACCTTACCAAAACGGAGTTAATAACTGATGCACAAGTAATTATAAACACCGTGATTTTCACGTTTACCGTCGAAAAATGCACGAAACAGCACCGCCCTTGAATAATTAATATCAGAGGACATGGGAATTATTATTATTATCATTATTATTATTATTTTATATAGCGCATATCCATTTTTAAAATGCTCTATGCGCTTTACAGAAGAAACCTGTCGACCACAGAGCAGAATGGAGCGCCGGCGAAGCGCTCAACACACTACACTGCTTCTTTCTCTCTCCCAGTCTCGCTCTCTCTCTCTCTCTCTCTATCGCTCTCTATCTCAGAGCAAATTGTGACGCAGCCTGTTAGGCTCAGTTCACAACTCACAACTCACAACTCACAATACAAATAATATTTGAATATTTATTAATAATAATATATATTTAATAATGAATAATAAATATTGTTGTTGCTGGTTGGGGGGAGGGGGGTGGGTGATATGGATCAATTTTAATCCATTAATTTCAATTTGCCCGGGCAGCACTGGTGTCAAGGTTAAAGTACATTTATAAGAGACTTGTTTTTTTTCATGGTCTCGTTGAGTATAGTCAGCGTAAGTGTCCTTGAACTGTTTTCATGAACAGTTTGTTTTTGTAACGCTTTTTCTTAGAGATGGAAAGAAAGTGGGGCAAGATAGAATAAATGGATAAGTTAGGAGTGACGGTGCAGTTTTCGACCCCGTGATTTTGATGAACTCTTACGAGGGAAGAGAAGGGGTGAATAAGGTTAGATAGTTTAAGACGCTTAGTCACGGTCAGAAATTCGTACATAAAACGTAGAAAGCACGAGGGTTTAGAGATTTTAGTAATGGTTTTGACATTTTAATTCGACCTTGTCTGTTTCTGGTACAAGGCCGTGACCGACTTCCATGTAGATCTATTAATACTACGAGCTGAGCTCGGAATGGATGCACCAATCAAATCCAGGCATTTGGACGGTAATTTGCAGCTGGCCGCACAGTATATAAGCGTAGCCATACTGATGTTCTTTACTCCATGCAGAAATATCCATCTGTGCAGGCGGTCGGCGGGATTCTGCCAGAAGAATCAGAAGACTGTTATATTCATGTCTATGTCCATTATAGACACTGAAATGAGACCATATGCTCTTTGTGAGAATTACCCACTGCTGTTATCTACTGTTCCCTGATTTCTGATCAGGGACCAAGTGTAAGTGTCTGCCTGTTGATTCAACAATGAACGTGAAGCTGACCTTAATTTTCCAGTAGGAGTGCTACCGAAGAATGCAAGACTTCCATGTATATTAGCTTGCAACTAGATCTAGCATGAATGTCTGGCATACACATTTGTAAATTGAAATTGATGTGTCTGGATGAGGCTGGGGATTGCCAGCCCATCCTAGAGCAGATCTAGATCTAACTTAACTACGTCAGTTTGTATTGACGAGTTTGATCCATTATAAGCGGTAGGCACAAATAACTGAGATAACATTGTCGTCTGAGACATTAGAATATTATTTGTTAGATAGTAGGCAGACTATATCTGAGAACTAGATAAGTAATACTTAAATTGTGAGTGAGACAGAATGATATAATCTTTTAGGAATCTAGAGGAGACTTCTAGTGACATAGTATTGGATTTTCATTTGATGCTGCTGATGTTGTCTTTTTAGTATGTAAGAGCTAGACGAAATTGTTAGGGAATAATAGGTAAATAAATTTGTGGCCCTGCAGGTCTGTTGATAACAACAATTCAGATTGTTATTAGTATGTGGCATGGTATGAAAGAGTAATTCCTAAATACCTCTCGATTTTTAATTGCAGTCGTAACACTTATAATTCTTAATAACCCCATTAATTCAGATCACCATAACCAAACTCGTAACACTGGAGAGGGACACTGGTTATTTGACAGACTTTGAGAGCTGATTCTGCACGGAAGAGCTGTAGGATGCTCGAGTAGCCTTGAATGCCAGGACAAACATTAAGGCTGGTGGGGGCACTGTGTCAGTTCTGTTTTGCAACTGTTTTGACTCAAGTGCGCTAAGCCTCTATTTCCCACCAGCTGATTCAAGACAGTTTGGACGCGGGCGAACTAGTAAGGCAAGTTTGAGTTAGGAGAAAGCACGTGGACACGGTAACGATCACACTGTGCTAGAAAGAAGCAAAGACGATATAGGTAGAATATAACAGAACGATAAGACGGGAGGAGACACAGCCGGAAGCCCCCCCCCCCCCAACACACACACAAACTAGTGAGACAAGACTTGTTTCGGACTGGCCATGCAGAGCGCGAGGCCATGGTCAAATCCACAGTCCAGGTCTCACACTAAAGCTGGGTTCTCATGAATACGGAAACGGAAACGGCAACGGAAACGTCAAAGAGCCTTCAAGTAGTGAAATAGAAAAAATATTTCCGCACGCCGTTTCCGTACACATGGAAACACTCTTTCATTTTACTATATGAGGGATTTTTGGCCGTTTCCGTACACATGAAAACCCAGCCTAAATCGGAAACGAAATAGTCTTGAACTCATTACAAGCGCAGCCTATGGGATCGATTTTCCTACGAAAGATCTGAGGCACAATCAAGTGACCTTGGTTGTAGCGAAAAACATTTAGGCTAAAAATATATGATTTGACAAAACTGTCCTCGCACTCCCCCCCCCCCACCCCCACCCCCTCCCCCCCCCCCCCCCCCTCAACTTTGTTTTTCCAAAGGGCCACTTCTTGCGTTGAAACATATACCAAAAAAATGTGAATGGATTTGACGAAATTAGGCTTACGGTGAGAGACCAAATTCCTGACACAACCCCTCCGCAGGGAGAAAATGTTGTATGGAGATGGAAATTTGATAACAAAATGAAAGATTAGCTATTTTTCTACATTCCTTTGAAGTATTTTGCTTGAAATCGCCTTTGAAAGAATTTATTTTCATTTTTGTAGAAGATATAAAATTTCACCTTTAGCCCGCTTTTGTCAGATCCAGCCACAAATGATAAAAGAACGGAAGAGGAGAAAGGAGAAAAAGAACAAGAAGAAAGATCTAAGTGGGTTAAATGGACAAAAAATTAAGAAAAAAAACCTAGCACGGAAAGGAAGTAGACGTTAGGCCTTTTTCCACAGGAAGACATTAAAGTGAAAACAGCAATAAGAACGTTAATGTGACTTTAAGAACTCCACAGGAACCGGAAGTTAGGAGAAAAGAAGGGACATAACTGTTAATCTGCCTATCTTTGGAAAGAGTGCACTCCCGTGCGTGGTAGTTCGCAGAATCATCACGTCGATTCCATCTGAACAGAACTTACTGAAGCGTCTACATTGCAAGTCGATATCAAAGTGATTTAGGCAAGAGGAAAAAGCTTTAAGAAGTCAAGCGTGTGTACGTGTATTTGCTCTATAATAACTTTTTCTTTGTTTGGTAAGGATATAAATACTGAAACGCTGCGCTTCAGACTGCCAACTTGCTACAATACCTTTCATTATGCCCTTGGTTGAAAGTGAACATTGCATACAATACATAAGATGCACTGGCTCCCAGGCCGCTTCTGTTATTAAAAACCACATTTTGGCGACCACTCTTTAAATGTTCTATAAATGTCACGCAGCCAGAAACCCTGGCTTTAGGGGACACTGTGGTCTAGAGGCAAGGTGCTCGCCCTTCATGCCTCAAGTACCAGGTTCGAATCCCGGTCGGTGCAGGCATGTTGGAAATTTGGGACTTTTCTCATATTTTCCTGTCCCTGATCTTAAATGGCAGGTACGATGGAGCACCTAGTCTTCTCGGGCGAGGACGAAAAAACCGGCCGGCCTGTGTGCAAGTTGCTCATGTTAAAGATACCTTGGCAGTTGGATATCGAGAAGAGCAGGCCGAACAGGCGGCTGCCCAGGCAAAATTCTAAAAAACACAAACTAATTCCTGCCACAACAAGAAAAACAAAAGAAGAAAAGTGAGGTGTAAATGACAATGGCAGCGAAACCTCCTAAAATAAAAACTTAAACACACTAAGGACATCAGACCTGCAGAACAGACGTCAAGTTTGCACATAGGAATGACGTCGTTCCTACGCGGATCCGCTGGTTACGAAATCGCCCCCGACATCAGTTTGAAGTAGGTAACCCACTTCTCTGGTACTCCTACTAGACTTACGGAAATCTACGTGGGACTGACGTAGTGATATGGGATGGGACACCACTATCAATAAAACTATCATTAAAGAACCATATTATTATAATAACCACTCTTTTAAACCTGCCATACTATAACCACATTTCCTCTGTACTCTGTTGAACTATAGAACAAGTTCTGTATTTTTGTCTAAGAAATTGCCTGCATTTTCTACCTAGTTACAAGTGGGGGAGACTTTGCCTCGTGGGCACATATGACAATTTAGGGCTTAGTAAATAACGATTATTTTTCAATGCTCGACATTATAAGGACACAGAAGAGGCAGCTCTGCAGTCTAAGACGATGCTAAATTTATTTTAAAATTTTGAATTGCGCCCAAAAAGCTGTATTTTGATGTTTAAAAAAAAAAATCCTATTCTCTTACGGAATTTCAAATTCTCCGGCAAAATATCATTAGTCATCTTGCAAATCGTCAAAAAATAGCCATACTAAATTGTCAGTTCAGCGCCAGAAGTGATTACTTCTATGAAGTATGGTAAGTATAATGAAGTGACTGGTTAAATGTGTGTTATTAACTCTTTGTGTGCCACGAATTGTTCCACGTTTGCCGCTACACTAAGAAAATAGTGGGGGAGATGAATGAAGACTGACTACAGCAACATAATGTATTAATAGAAAGCCAACTTTCTTTCTACCCGGAACAAAATAGCCTAGCATTCTTGTACGCCGATACATCGGTGATTGGCACAAACGTGACCAGCAGAAAAACTGATTATCAGTGACAGGCAGACAAAGAGTTAATGTATGTGCTCTTTAACACTCTTTGAAATTAAATTTTAACCATGGGATAATAACGTTATTATCATCTGATCTTATTGTCTTATCTTATTTTCCCAAGGAGATAATCACTGTTTGTACTGGGCCGACACAATTCTGACCTTTCCACTGATTCCCCAGTCAGTAGCCCTACGGAAACCCGATGCGAAAGATTGAAGTTTAAGTCAAGTTTTGCACGTCCATATGACGTTGTTCCTACGCAGATCATCTGGTTACGACATCGTGCAGATATCGATTTGTTGTAGGGGACAAGCCTCTACGGTCATCATACCAACCAATGTTTTACAAATCTATGTCGGACTGACCTTGGGATGTTTCTCAGTTTGTGTCAGGTTGAGTTTTTTTTTCCGTGTTGTTTTTGTTTTCGTTATTTTTATAAATCCATTATTTCTTCGTGAGAAATTACTTACAGCTGGGAGAAGATGAATCCTCTAGCTGATTTAATGGGGGGGAAAAAATAATACTTGAGAAGACTCGAGCGTTGATTATTAAAAACTTTCACGACACTGCATTTTGTACCCAGTAACCAAACCAATAAAACTATTTTTACGCATAATCCCATCGCTGACAGGCAAAAGCCTTTTCCAATAAGGACTGGATAATTTGCACCCAGAGCTCCTTGTCCCCTCCCCTCCTCCTCCTTTGCCATCTTGCCAGCCCAGTTTTTGTTTGTTCCAATGCCACTTTTGGCACAGCTTAAAACTTCCAAGTTATATTTTTGCGGCTTTGGTATTACGAAACAGCTTGATAAATACCACAAGGCATTTTAAACAAGTGCCAAAGTGTGCATTTTACTGTACCTCTTCTACGTAATGAAAAGATCTCCAGTTTTTTCAGAAAATGGAGACAGAACAAACAAGGACTAAGGTCAAGATCTGAAGTACTGGCCTAAAATGAAGATAGAACAAACAAGGATTAAGGTCAAGATCTGAAGTACTGGCCTAAAATGAAGATAGAACAAACAAGGATTAAGGTCAAGATCTGAAGTACTGGCCTAAAATGAAGACAGAACAAACAAGGATTAAGGTCAAGATCTGAAGTACTGGCCTAAAATGAAGATAGAACAAACAAGGATTAAGGTCAAGATCTGAAGTACTGGCCTAAAATGAAGATAGAACAAACAAGGATTAAGGTCAAGATCTGAAGTACTGGCCTAAAATGAAGATAGAACAAACAAGGATTAAGGTCAAGATCTGAAGTACTGGCCTAAAATGAAGACAGAACAAACAAGGATTAAGGTCAAGATCTGAAGTACTGGCCTAAAATGAAGATAGAACAAACAAGGATTAAGGTCAAGATCTGAAGTACTGGCCTAAAATGAAGATAGAACAAACAAGGATTAAGGTCAAGATCTGAAGTACTGGCCTAAAATGAAGACAGAACAAACAAGGATTAAGGTCAAGATCTGAAGTACTGGCCTAAAATGAAGACAGAACAAACAAGGATTAAGGTCAAGATCTGAAGTACTGGCCTAAAATGAAGATAGAACAAACAAGAACTAAGATCAAGATCTGAAGTACTGGCCTAAAATGGAGCAATGGCCGGTAGTTGTGGCCCAAAAACGCCAAAATCATTGATAATACCACTTTGTGAAAACATAGATCTCACTATGTGTATTGACAAAATAGCCATACACCGCCAAAGTCATTGGTACGCCAGCACGTCAGATGGACTAGGTTTTGTATCCTCCCATCCTGTCCCTCCCCCGCTTCTATTTCGCAACCAAAGACTGTCCAAATTAGAGCAATAGGAATCAGACGCAGCGGGAATTCGTGGCATGTGGCAAGGGATAGGGAAGTCGGCCTTATTTTCTTCATTCATAATAATTATGAACATAATTTCCCTTTGTGAATATCGATTTACTTTTCTCCCGTCCAGGTCATTGTTAGTTCGCTGTTGACCGGAACAGATACAGCCATCACGATTCTGCCACGTCTACGGAAGTTCATCTTTAACATTCATTTTTGACGGTTGGGCAAATACATTGACATGAAATATGTCGCTAAATCAGTTGTGCTTACTCCTCGGTCTAAAATCACCCTTGGCATTACCCATCTCTAATCATGCTTGCGGCAAATTTTCTCTAAGAAAAAATGATCCAGATCTCTTTGTCGTTGTTTCCTCATTTTTTATTTCTGTTCATGACGACTTTTCTATCGTCCCGGGGCTGTTGTCACGAGAACGCAATATTTTATACAGTAAAATATAGCTGAGAAGTGCACACAACTCAATAATGTTGTTGTGTTCTCTATATGTCTTTGCAAACAGCCTTTGGTCCCATAACAACATCCTTGTTCCAATGCATGGGGGATTTTTTTGCTTATTGAACGCATGACGAATTAGCATAAATGAAAATCTTCTGTTTGAAGTCAAAAGTCGAACTTTCTAAAGTTACAAAACAACAAAGGAAGCTGAAGGCGTGAACACAGTCGGTTTGTCGGTAAATAAGAAATTCAAATGTGCCACTTCAGTGCCGGCCTAAGACACATGTCAAGTGTCTGCATATCTGAAGAGTCCTTTGATCTACACTTGAAATTTGAGACATCGACGCCAATAATTTACATACTGGATTTACATATGAATTTGTTAAATCGCATTTGTCAGAATGACTTTCGTGTGCTACCACTTTCTTGCTGTTATTTTATTGGGAATTCAATCAGACAAAGAGTGTAAAAAAAAAAAAAAAAACCCAGAAAATCTGTGGGGTTAGAGCAAGGCTTGAAGCAAATTCAAAATGTGGCAAAAAGAAAAAGTTGTATATTATAGCAAACCGTTTAGTAAGAAATAACACAGAAACGATACAATCAAATGCAATCGTTTCTTATGCCAGGCTTTGCTACCTTAAACGGTTTCCTTTTTGCCATATTTCGACTTGTCAAAGAGAATGTGAGTATATCGCCTGTAGTGATCTGAATAGATTATTTGAATTTTGGATGGCATGTCAGCTTTCTTCTTTGGCATTCAAGTTGACAAAGAGCGTGTTAGTAACTCCGCAGCCTTGACTTGAATATTTATTTGCATGTCCTAGGGCAGTGGGTACAACAGTCACAGCAGCATGACATTGTACTGCTGGCAAATGAGTTTGGAAGTTCTTGGTTAATTTAATTCAGCCTCGGAGGCTTACCCAACTCCCAACCCTCCCCCCCCCCTTTTTTTCTTAACACATACACAGACTGACATACACACACACACACACACACACACACTCATTCACGATACCCCCAGATGTCTTCACATCAAAAACTATTATATAATATTATGTTTTATACTGTTCCCGTAAGTTGCCTTTCTGTTGCATCCAGCTAAAAACAAGGGGAAAAAGGTGGAGGGGGGAATCACGTATTTTCCAGAACCCCTAAATATAACTACAACGCCGCAGCTTTTCTGCTTTTTATGTAAATTTGTTCTTCAACTCCAATGTGGCGTATAAAATCATGTCCATGGCTAGAGGCTGCATGAGACTTGTGTGCCATTGTGTCAGCAAGACAAAATTTGGTTGTTGTGGTTGTGGTGGTGGTGGTGGGTATGGCTGGAGCGAGTGAGGGAGGGAGAGGGGAGGGGATGGAAGACTTATGAGTAAAGACATTTTCTTCATAATGTATTTGTGACTACTTCAGCAGAACACTATCCCATTCCTACTGTGTTCACAAGTCTGATCACCTATCAGTTTCTCTGTGTCCTGGCCTGTACCCGGAATAACGCAGGCAGGTTCTGACTCAGTGCGTGAGGTCTGTCTCTTCGCCAGCTGACCCAAGACAGTTTTGACGCGTCCGATCTCGTGAGACAGACTTAGTTTCGGTCTTGCCAATACACAAGGACTTGTTTAACTCCAGAGTCCACATTTCACACTCAAAACGCGACAAAACAGTCACGACTCAGTGCGTAATCAGTCTTGAGTGTCTGTGTACTAGTCTAAATATTTTCTGTTTCTCATTGTGCTCTGTGTTTCTTTTTCTATTTTCACGCTTGCTCTGAGTGGCTACATAACTGAGTATTGTTCGATTATGGTATCTATATAGGAGAACTTGGCTACTAACTCTCATGTTCCCAAGCCACCTGGACATAACGCGATCTCGGTTCTTGTTTGTGCAATCTCCATTTTCTTGAAAAAAACTGGAGATCTTTTAATATGAAGAGGAGGTATAACAAATGCACACTTTGACACTTGTTTAAAATACGCTGTGGCACTTATCAAGGTGTTTCACAGTTCCGATTTAATCTAACTCCTTATTGTTATGATATACTAAAGCCGCAAACGTTTAACAACGGATTTCTCAATTGTGCAAAAAAGTGGAGTTGTAACAAACAAGAACTAAGATCGCGGATAAATCAAGCACTATGTGAAGGTATGCGCATGCGTCTCCAATGTGCACGTGTGGTCGTACGTGCATGCGCATCTAGACTGGATGCAAAGAAATTATCTCAAATCAATTCAGACGCCCAGTGAAGCGTTATCTTATATATCGTCCCTCGACATTTGTCTCGTGAAAAAAAAAACACTTTTGTTCACTGATGGAATGAGGCAATAAAAGACACGCTTCTTCATCTTGCATGGAAAATATCAAATATCCGCTGGTGTCGGGCCAAAACAAGAACATCAAACGTGCAAGCGCAATGTAAATCCATTTAATCATGCGATCTGCGTGTGCAGTGGTGCGCAAACTCGGTTTGCATGAGACCTGCATTGCTGACGGAGTAAAAGTGCCCTGAATCTTGACGAGCTTGTCAAGCGGTTCTCGCCTTCCCTTGTAGACTGGAAGCGATGGATTTCATCAGGTAAACTTCAATACACCTCCATGTCTTCCAGCTGTATACAGAACAACAGGTTTATCAAGTTCATCAGTGAATGGCAGGACTGCCAGGGGCGTACGAAAAAATAGCCCCCCCCCCCACTCTAGTACTGAAACTGCACCTCTGACCACTCATCTGAGACCCATCTAAGTATTACACGACTTTACCATAAATATCAGCTCAAAAATACAATTAAAATGCGTTAGTTTTTTTTTAATTAACAAAATGTTGCACCACATGAAAAAAATCAGAACTGGATCTTGGTTCCATCTCACGACCTTAGTTCTTTTTTGTCCTATGTCAGTTTTCTCAAACACTGGAGATCTTCTAGTATGCAGAAGAGATATAACAAATACACACTTTGACATTTGTTTAAATGCGGCGCGGCACTTATCAAGCTGTTTCTCATTCCGATTTGTTCTAATTCCTTGTCATAATACTAAAGCCACAAACGTTGAATGTGGAATTTCTCAGTTGTGCAAAAAGTGGAGTTGGAACAAACAACAACTGAGGTCATGATCTGCTGAAAATATTTTTTTGCTTTCCCAGAATGGTTTGTCAGACTTGAACAAAAAATGCTCAGTGACGCCCCCCTCCCCATTTTTCAAATGGCCTCCAGGACAAGTGCCATCCTGCCATGCCTTGGATACGCCGCTGTGGACAGGGCTAAGTACAGTTGGACAGAGGTGTGTTCAACCATAGCCAACGTTGAGTTACGAATCAGAGCAACTGCTAGTAGTTCATTGTTAACTACAGAGCAAGTATAGGAATTGTTCCTTTTGTCTCTATTAGGGCGTCAAAATGCATTTCAAACCTCACCTGTCTCGAAAACAATGTTTGGCCTGTTACAATTGTGAGTGTGCATGAGAAAACCAGGCTTAAGTCGGCAACATGACATTTTGAGTTCTGTACATATAATAAAAGACAAGACATTTCTGACAAATTGAAGTCAGTGACCCCCCTAAAACAAGATTTTGAGAAAACGTCATTTAACCCTACAAGTGGCAATAGCTAATTGACCAAGTAATATTGGAATGATTGTTGTTAGGAGACCGTAGTCTAATTACAAAGCCGTTATAGAGATCACAGTGAGTAGTGTTCACTGCTCATCTACAGTTTACCCTGTAACATGCTACGGTCCCCTAGAAACAGCCAAGTTGGAAGTTTGTGTCGGACCTATATTTTCACTTCAAGGCCGTTTTTCTCAAAATCAGCTTTGCTGACTTAAGCCGGGTTTTTTTTACTCACAATCTCAATAAACCTTCGCAGTATGTCGTGGGACAAATGGACCCAGAAGCGATCAAAAACATTTATAATATTCTTATTTCTGGGAATTTTATTCTTCAAATTCCAGGTATTGCTAAATGACTTCATTTGCCCACCTTCCCATAGTTTTAAAATTTGAAAATATGTACGTGCCTGCTCACCAACCCACATGCATTTTTATTAAGCAAAACAAGTTCTGTTACCGTTGTGCGTTGTGCAACGGCTTTTTATAACATGTTTTAGCAAATCAAAACGCTTTCTCCACAGCATTTTCAGACATCTCTGCCTCGCTCATTCACACGGAATGACAGTAGAACAAAAGATGCGGCCAACCGTCTTGTAATCATGTCACCAAACACAGGACGTTGCTTATGTTGGCGTGGCTAAAGATTCCAATAGTTTTTCTACAACGCCGATTATGGTGACGGTCAATATCTCGAATAGTTTTGGTTTACTATAGTTCTGAATCAGTCTATTTCTTTCTTTTGTAGTATCCCTGTATAATTATTCTAAAACTTGTACACTGACAGGCAGTCTAAACTATAATAATAAATACTAATCATAATAATGAAAATGATTTATATAGCGCCCAATCCAAACAATATGCTCTATGCACTTTACAGAGTCTTGTTCTCTCCATCTGCAACTCACCCTCTCTCTGCTTCTCTCT
Source organism: Onchidella celtica (assembly GCA_963931925.1). Lineage (NCBI taxonomy): Eukaryota > Metazoa > Mollusca > Gastropoda > Systellommatophora > Onchidiidae > Onchidella > Onchidella celtica. Next base: position 38,094,848 of record OZ007580.1, on the reverse strand, counting down.
CTCTCTCTCTCTCTCTCTCCTTCTCTCTCTGTCTCTCCCCCCCCCCTCTCTCTCTCTCTCTCTGCTAGACACAGATTGTATTCATAGACACACATACACATAACATACTATAAGGGAGAAATTAAACAATAAAACGGCAAAAATAAAGTGAATTGGAAAATAAATGGATGACTATAAACAAACAAGAATTCAAACAATGAGAAAAATTTCCCTTTAAAAATATAAATAAATAGAATGGATAAAAATGTCTGGAGTTACAAAAACACTTTTCAATAGGGATCCAATAAATAAAATAAATGAAAATGTCTCCTTTAATAAATCAACAAAAAGGAAAATGACAAAAATTTGGGAGCAATAGAAGTCATTCTGCAATGGGGATCCAATTTAAAAAAGAAAGGAAAAGGATCACATTTTAGGGGTTGTAAAGGACATTTTTAAATATTGATTGGATGAATAAACTAAACTAAAACGTCTCTCTCAGAAAATAAACAAAAAGTGAAAGGATCAAAATTGGCAGCTATAAAAGACATTTTGGAATAGGGACCCATTAAAAAAATGTTGTTTGCTGATGAACGGGTGCATGTGTCTCTTTGATGTCTGAACTTTGATTTAAAAATCAAACTTTCGCTTATTATCCCTGTTTCCTGTCCAGACAATTTTTATGGGAAGATAACATTAATTGCCATGCCTGGCTCACATGAAGGGCGTCATTGAAAAGAACTCGCGTGAGTTCCCTCCAGTGTATGAAATAATGCTTATTTTCGTGTTGACACCAGCTGTAGAAAATTAATGACATGGGAATGTTTATTTCTGTTCTCAACTTTTATTTGGTCTGTGTTGTATTCGCGTGATAACATTCCATTGTCTTCGTGAAATGACGTGGAACGGGTCCTGTCTCGACAGGGTCTGAAGATCTATATCTGTCAACACTATCAAAAACAAACAAATAAATAAATAAAGAGTTGTTGTTAGGGGACCGTGGCGTTTTACATAGAAAGCTACAACTGGGTAGTGCACACAACTCAGTATTTCTCTATTTGGCTTTGTAATTAGTCTACGTTCCCCTAACATCGGCTATGAAGAAATGAATAATAAAAACAAACAATCTTGAAAACCAGAAATGATGCAATTGACGAATACATGAAAATATCATTCTCATTTTGCTTGATGTCCCACCTTCTCCGTCTCACAGGATTTTGGCTACAAATTGTGACAGGGGGCGGAAGTCAGGGGTCTGTTTCACGAGACATTCTGCGCGTTTTTCTTTCACGTCATTGCGCATCAAAGCCCAGACCTCATCACTGGCACGAAACATAACATTTTTGCTTAATGCATGCCACGTAAGAACGGATTTTTAAAACTTGTCCATCTTCATATCTGAAAACCTTTTCGACAAATAATTTTTCTGTGTTGCAGTAGGTTTTCTTCTTAGCGTTATTTCCCTTAGTTATCTATAATTGTCTTGAATTCTTCCCCTTTATTTTAAAGCTATGGTTATAAGTTAAGTACGTACGCAACACAAGCATTTTGCGCTTGGGGCCTGTACGTACCATCTATAAACCCGTCCTTTTCTTCAACCCCAAGTCTTATCGAATCCCTAACCCTGCGACCTTTCAACAACAACAACAACAACAACAACAAAAACAGGAGGAAAATCTGAAAGAATAATTAATCTTAATTAATTAAAGCAGTTGTCAAGGAGTACTTCGGGAGGAGCTCCCTAGCTCTGGAGTCACAAAAGACTTTAAGATACGTACCCCAAGCATACAAAAAAAAAACTTCGGGGACGTACGTACATGTAACAACATCCCTATTTTAAAAACATTTATCAGGGAAAAACTCGCAGATTTGACGTCATTTTGAAATCAATGCCAGAGTGAAGGCCTTAGACGAACAAACTTGCACTGCACAAGATATCTAGAGTCATTTCGATAGAAGTGGATTGAAGGTCTTAATTACTGAAACATATCTCACTTGGGCATTTTTCCCTTTGTTGTGCATTCAATTAAACTACTCACTTTAACCGTTTGCAAAAAAAAAAAAATGAAATTCGTGTAGTTTCCTCCAGAGTAGAAAAATTTAGTCTGAGAAAGAGAGAGGGGGAGGGGGGAGGGGAGGGGAGGGGAGGGTCGCACACGTCGCGATCTCAGTTCTTGTTTGCTCCAACTCCACTTTTTGCACAACTGAGAAATTCGACGTTAAACGTTTGCGGCTTTAGTTATTACGATAAGGAGTTAGTACATAAATCAAAATCGTGAAACAGCTTGGTAAGTGTCGCACCGCATTTTAAATAAGTGTGCATTTATCATATCTCACGTATACACTAAAAGATCTCCAGTTGTTTAGAAAATGGGGACGGAACAAACGAGAACTAAGATCGCAGGGAGACACAGATTTTGCTATTCCGTGACATCACGAAGTTGCAAGTGCTGGCTTATAATATCATGTGACACGTTACGAGCATCAACAAATGATCTATGATTGGGGCAGGACCTTTCACTTCTTATTCAGGGTTCCCCCCCCCCCTCTCTGTCTCTCTTAAACCTGATGTATGATTAAGCTTATTAGTTACGATTGTCTTGCATGTCACGGATTCAAATTTGACATAACGTTGTAGAGACAGTTTGTGGAAGAGGGCATGAAACAGATGTCAGTTCAAACAACAGGGACCTCCCCATTCATGCAGAAATCAAATTCACCGAGACCTCTGTAAAACTGATGGATACATTAAGCGGATCAGGGATTTTTACCTGCGTCTGTTTTGTCTTTTTAACGCTGAGGTATCAAAGAACAGAGATAATTGTATAACACGCAAACTTATGTATAGAAGCACCAATCGCGGCGGACAAAAGCACTACTGTTCCTTAGCATTTGGTTGAAAATCTTGATGACAGTAATTAGTGTAGGATACTGTTAAAAATGCGTATGCCCCCAAGTTTTTTGCGCTAGGGGTACGTATTTTAAAGCCTTTTCTGACTCCAGAGCTACAGAGCTCCTCCCGAAATGCTCCTTGACAACAGCCTTAATTAATTATGATTGATTATTCTTTCAATTTGTCTGTCTGATTTCCTCCTACTTTTTGGTTGAAAGGGTAAGGGGACAGGGTTAGGGATTCGATAAGATTTAGGGTTAAGGATAAGGACGGGGATAAGGATAGTACGCATATGTACGTGCCGCTAGAGCAAAACCCTTGAGATACGTGCTTATAACAACAGCCATTAATGTAACATACACGCGTAACTCAGGACAGCCATGATGACAGTAACAAGCACTTCACAACCATAGTTTATGTTTGTTCTTATTTCTACTTCCATTTTCCGAAAAACTGGAGATCTTTTAGTCTGTAGAAGAGGTACAATAACAAATAATACACTTTGACACGTGTTTAAAATGCATTGTGGTACTAGTCAAGCTGTTTCAAAGTTCCCACTTACCCTGACTCTTTATCATAATACTAAAGCTGCAAATGTTTAATGGCAAATTTCCAAGTTGTGCAAAAAGTGGAGGTGGAACAAACAAAAACTAAGGTCGGAAAAAAAATGTATGAGCCTGTCAACAACAATACATAACCCAATAATTCTCTCATTAAATTTTAGTATAAACTGACACATCTAATTAATTTTATTTCTTTCACCTACGTAGACTGTATTCGATTTTTCTTAACATGTTTTGTTGAAAATATATATAAATTAAACTAACGTTCTTTATTCACTACAATGTGCATGTAAGTAAGCTGCTCAGTACTGACTCCTTCCTTGTCCATCCCATGTATTATGTTCCATACCCTGGAGTTGGTTACCCACACCATCCCCTTCCCCCTCATGGTACATATTGAATCGATGGCCTCTTCTCCCTCTCTGCAGTCAAACTGACCCACCAAAGGAAAAATATTTTCTTTTTAAAATGTATACTTTTAACCCTCAAATGCCCGGACATACATTCGCTTAGCCAACATGACAATTCTGAATCTTACGAGGCTGGTTCAAAATGGTCAATTAAATGCAGAAAAATTAATATTGATCACGGAAAATCATTTCCATCGTAGATAAATTCAGAAATATTCTAGTTATGGAACATTTGGCTGTGGTGAAGTGTGCCATATAAAGAATGTGTGTGTGTGTTTAGGTCTTTATTTTAGGAGGTTCGCTGCCCTTGGCATTTACACCCCACTTTTTCTTGTTTTTATTTTTCTTGTCGTGGTAGGGATTCATTTTTTAGAATATTTCCCGGGCAGCGGCCCTGTACGGCCTGCTCTTCACGATGTCCAACCGCCAAGGTATCTTTACCGTGCTCAACGTGCACACGGGCCCTCCGAATTTTTCGTCCTTATCCGAGAAGACTAGTTGCTCGATCTACCTACTTTAGGATACTTCATGGAAATATGAGAAAAATCCCAAAAATTCCAACATGCCTGCACCAACCGGGATATGAACCCATTACCCTTGGCATGAGAGGCGAGCCGATTGCCTCTAGACCACCGTGTCCCCTACATAATGCTCCTCGCTGAAGGGTTAAGTACAATTTCATTCCCGCTCAGTTCAAACATTTACCTATCATTCTCCTCATAACTATTCAGACAAGGCCAGTCAGAACTTCGGGACAGTTTCAGGAGACCAATTCACTATGAAACACTCACATATCTAGGTCTTAAATTTTAGACCATCCGGCGGTATAGGTCCTGGCTTTTCTATGTTGCAGAGGGAAAACTTTGCATACGAGTAATTCAATCGTCCTTTGCAGGCTGCTGTGTATGTTCTTTAAATTATTAACATGTACACTTTTCATGTTGTATTCCCGGCAGCGCGCTTTCTGGCATCTATTCATCCAGTCTGCATTTCTTCTTTGTACTGATCCCCAACTTTTCTCAAGAGAGTTCCGTTTCTATCGCCTCTGGTTTCACCAATAAAGAACAGCCAATATTATAAGTTTACAAGCGCCTATTTCATTGTTCTTAGCGGCTTTTACTACCGAATTCTGTTGACATTTCTTTAGCGCGTAATCAATTTTGAATTATATTTGAGTTTGTTGATTAACTCTGGTGAAATATTTGACAGAATCCTGATGTTTGCGAACTTGCCCAAGGACATGTCGTCACGCCACGTGCAGCTCTGGTCTTACTGAAGTTCGCGCGCGTACCTGGGATCGGCCTCGGGTGCTGTGGTGTGCGCCCGTCAATTATTCTGGCGTCCTTCTGTGTCGACGCTTTTGAAGTAGGCGCTTGAAGTCTTTTCTTTCGCATGACGTCATGGAAGCCACCCCCCCCCCCCACCCCCCCCCCCAAAAAAAACTATAATAAGAAAAAATCTACCGTGACAACCTTTGCACTTTAAACAGTCTTTCTATCGTCTCCACCAGTGGTTCTCAACCTTTTTCAGTCCATCGCCCCCTTAGGCTCCAATATTCCTTCATCGCCCCCTCCTACCCCCCCCCCCAACCAAACAAAAAGAAGAAAATCCTAATCACACCCAACGGATACATTCAACAGGAAGCCAGACTACTATATAAATCATGTTGTCAAGTGTTTATGAATTATGAAACGGAAGGCATCTTTTATCAAGTTTTAAAATAAGGTATTTTCTATTCATAAAAACCACCTAGACGTGCTGTTGAACCAGTCAGTGGCTGCCCCGTAATTGCTCCCAAGTGCCCCCCCCCCCCACGGAAATCAAAATTGCCCTGCTGGAGGGGGGGGGCTGGGGAGCAAAAGGAAAAAACAACAAAAAAACATGAATGAAAACGAAACAAGGCACTAATTATGTTCAGTAGTTAATCAAACAAGATCTGCGCCGCTCCCCGATACAATAAAACTGTACTAACTTCGTATCTTTTGCGTTGTTCTATCGTCCTGTATTATTTCTTATGTGAGGTATTGTGTGTTTCTGTGGTAGGGACTAGTTGTTGTTTTTTTAAGAATGTTTGCCCTGACAGTGATCTGCTCTTCTCGTCTTCCAACTGCCAAGGTATCTTAAACGTGCAACGGGCCCTCCGACGTTTTCGTGCTTATCCGAGAAGACTAGGCGCTCGATCCTACCTACCATAGAATCAGGGGCAGGAATTTTTTTCCCCCGAGATAAATTCAACCATGCCTGCACCGACCGGGGATTGAACCCGGTATCTTCGGCATGAGAGGCCAACACCTTGCCTCTGGACCACTGGGGCAAGGTTTGTGTCGTTTTGTTTGCCATGTATGCAGGCCTCAGGAAGCTGGACATGTCGTGTTTGCCTGACTACAGAAGATAATTAAATTTGCATACTTCTTTAATACCATTTGAGAAATTTGCCACAGTGTCATTGCAGCCCAGTTACAGGAGTGGTAGGGATACGTTTTCATTTAATTTTGCCCGGGCAGCGGCCTTGTTTAGTTTTTGTGTGATGGTTTGTTTTGATCACTCTTGTGGATAATTAATGAGGTCAACTTGCCTTGCCCGGGTCGTCTGTCAGTCAGTCTTACAGTCGTATCAAAAGCGTATGATTTACTTCCTGCCTTTGCTATTCTTTCTTTATTTCTTTTCTTTCTCACTTTTTTCTTCTCCCGATTTCTCTCTTTCTTTTCTTCTTGTCGTTCTTTCTTTCTTTTTATCTTTCACTCTTTATTTTTGTCTTTCTTTCTCACCTTTTTTGTTTGTTTCAATCTCTCTTCTCTTTCTTTCTTTCTTTCTTTCTTTCTTTCTTTCTTTCTTTCTTTCTTTCTTTCTTTCTTTCTTTCTTTCTTTCTTTCTTACTACCGTTGCCCTTTCTTTCTTTCTTTCTTTCTCTCTCTCTCTCTCTTTCTCTTTCTCTTTCTTTCCTTCTTTCTTTCTCTTTCCCTCATATTTTCTTTTTTTCTGTCTTTCTCTCAGCTCCATAAAAAACATGGTTGTGACGTGCATCACGATTATCAATTGTATAACTTTTAAACTTTTTCTTTCCTTCCTCCCATCATTCCTGTCCTTTTTTCCTGTTTCCATCTGCCCCTCCTTTCTGTCCCACTGAAAATATATCAAGAGTTGGCGTTTGCTTAAAGGCTGTTGTTATATGTACGTATGCACCCCAAGTGTTTTCCGCTTGGGGCGCGTATGCATACGTACCTATATAATCTGATATTCTCAATATTCTTCTAATAAACCACATCTCTACTGCTTCTAGTTTCCTTTGTATTTCTGTGCTCATTGTCCAAAATTCACATCCGTATAAAAGCACTGACCACACATATGTTTTCAAGACCCTGATTTTAGCGGTCGTTAATATATTTCTGTTCATTAATATTGGTCTCATTTTTTGGGATGAATCTTTGGCCATTGTTACGAATTCGTATACAAATGCCAAAAAAGGAAGAAAATGGAAATTCTTAGAGAAGGAAACATGGGAGTGCTGCTTGTAATAAAATATCGGAAAAACAACAACAGCGACAGCCGTATTTTACAAGGAATGTACACAATTAAGAAGGAATCTGGTTTATCGTTCATTCAAGCTGATCATAAGAAAGACGTCTAAACAATCTAGATTTTCCCTATGGGGTGCGTTACAAAACATCATTGAGAGACTAGGATTTCGCTCCACCGCCGATGTGTGAATAAAGTAGAATACAGCTCCTCCACTCAACATGACAACGAAGCAATGCAGGGCTGTGTTATGGGTCAAGCTATGCTATCCGTGATGGCCCACAACACACAGAATATTATTATGACATCAAGGAAAATGTATGGGTACTCGTCATGAAATTACGTAGGATGAATGTGTTTAGCGTACTGCACCGTATTAATATGCGCCCTTCAGCACTCCGCACTGGGATCTTGTGGAATACATTTGAATGAAGTCTTCTGGAATAAGGACCTAACAGATTCACATGGTTTTCTCATGGGCTGTAGAAATCTTATTAGTGAGTGGTATGGTAAAGGCCTTATGTCCAGTCTAGGTAATCCCGTGAGCCGCGATTTTAGTTAGGAGAGACAGCACGACGACATGATGACAGCCAGATCATGCTAGGCAGAAGCAAGACCATGGACTGAACATAGCAGGATGAGAAAGAGATCTTACCAAAAAAGCGTCCACCAACCGAGTTTAAGTTTGGAGAAAGGGCGTCTTCGCGATAACGGTCAAATGGAGCTAGGAAAAAGGCAAGGTGTCTTCGCGATAACGGTCAAATGGAGCTAGGAAAAAGGCAAGGTGTCTTCGCGATAACAGTCAAATGGAGCTAGGAAAAAGGCAAGGCGTCTTCGCGATAACGGTCAAATGGAGCTAGGAAAAAGGCAAGGTGTCTTCGCGATAACGGTCAAATGGAGCTAGGAAAAAGGCAAGGTGTCTTCGCGATAACGGTCAAATGGAGCTAGGAAAAAGGCAAGGTGTCTTCGCGACAACGGTCAAATGGAGCTAGGAAAAAGGCAAGGTGTCTTCGCGATAACGGTCAAATGGAGCTAGGACTAGGCAAGACGATAGACAGAGTATTTAAGAGAAGGATAAGACAGAAAGAGACACTACAATACGCGCCCACGAACAGCCCAGGGTGAGATAGGATGTCTGAGTTTGGAGAAAGCACATTCACACGATAACTGTCCCAAAGTGCCAGAGAGAAGCAGGTCGATAGAGACAGAATATATAACAGAAGACAGAAAGAGACCTTACCAGAAGCGCTCACCAGCCACCTGCTTTGGTGACCGGAACTTCTTTAGAATGCATTGTTTCGCCTCCTGATTTGATTCTAACTTTTTTGCTTTTTTCTGTTTTGCAACATTTTAGCTTTGTGCCAATCCTTGCTGTGATCCTATAGCTTGTCTGCGTTTGGGTTTTGTTTTTGTTTTTTTGTGTTTTTTGTTCAAATTATGTTCAAAACAAACTCATTTGGAACAAAAAGTAAAGAGCCAGGGTCTAAATTCTTCTCCATTGATAAGATGCTATCTCAGCTCTATAAAAGAACGCTTTACTTTGACAGACGCAGCTTATAATCCCTTTGTTAATTTGTTCCTATTTCCCGGCATTAATCTAGTTCCTGAGTTCAACTAATGCTGTTTTCAAGTTCTTTAACAAAACCACTCATGATAAGACTGGGATAATGTTTGTCCTTCTATTAAAAAAAAGGAGAAAAAATAACATAAAAAAAAGAAAAACAAAAACCAATCAAAGAAAAAGGCATATCAAACAACCGGAAGCGGCTAATTACGCCTTTGTGTAGGATTGGTCCCTTCATTACTGAAAAAAGAAATACAATCATGACGTAATGAGAAAACATAAAATAAAATTAAAACAAAACCATTTTTTGTGGGATTGTTCACGTCATTACAGATATGTGATTAAACAAGAAAAAGAAGAAAAAAATAAACATGAAAACAAAACCAGACGTTACGGACAAATCAGAACAGTTAAATGCGCTCTCCTGTGGGATCAGTCACTTCATTACTGACATGTGCTGTTATTCCAAACATAGAACAACAAGACAACGCCAGGGTACCGGTACCACAATCACTCCGCAACGGGAATTTGCATGCAAAACACTATTCCCGTAGAAGTGCATGCTTGTCTGAATGACGAGTTACAAGCTTTTGTCCACCTATGACGGTGATTCAGTATGCCTTATATATAAACTTCATAACAGTGCTGCAGTGCAAATCTTATTCAGTAGAGTACGACTTAGGGACACAGTCAGCTCGCAAACAAGAAGTGCACACCATAATTTCCTGTATTTGCTTAATAAATCCGGAAAGACCTTATCATACTAAGTCCGGTCAGACACGATCAGCTGCTGGCAGATAAGAAGTGCACACCGTAATTTCCTATATATCGTAGTAAATCTGGAAAGACCCTATCACAATAAGCCTGGTCAGACACAGTCAGCTTCTGCCTTTATTTCTTGGGCGTACATTTTGCTGGCAGCAAGGGGCTGTGACGTTCCGGGCTTAGTATGATAACTCCCCTCGATTTTTTTATTTTTTTTGCAAGAAAGAAGCGATTTTTGTTCATAAATGAGCGTGTTCGTGTCCTGTAGTTTTTACTCGATTGTTTCTCCATTTTATTTCATAGCAGGTCCAAGCTAGAAAAGGTCGTGAAAGAAAACACACTAAGGTTTAAGCCAGACCAAGGCTGGCGTAGGCCCCAGCTTGGTGGCTCACCACTTAATTATTATGCATCACACTAAAACGCTACTAACTACCCACACCGCCGCGGTAAGGGCAGTTAGCAATGTTTTAGTGGAATGCATAATAATGAGGTGGCGAGCCACCAGTCCGGACCCTACGCCAGCCTTGGTCTGGCTTTGAAAACTTCCACACTAGTAGTAGTACCGGAGTGAATGAGCCTATTAGTAAAACGAGAGGAAATCACGCTGTTCACTGTGAGGGCGTCCACGTTGTCTAACACAATGGTTCTAAACCTTTTTCAGGCAATCGCCTCCCCGATGCTCCAAATTTTCCTTCATCATTTTCCCTTCCTTATCGCCCGTTTCTCCATTTTGGCCCCGGAAATCAAAATCGATCCCCCGCCGCCCCCCCCCCCCCCGGGATGATATCCCCCACATTGAGAACCATTGGAGTCAAACATAACACACCTACGCCTATTATCACGCTGGTATGACACCGCGCCATGAAACATGTTGCTACTCATATTCATGAGTGTATGAGAGAGTAAGTACAGCCCAGTCACAGGTTAATCACACCGTCCTTTATTTGTTTCCATTCATCATTCATGTGAGCAGATTTACAGTGAAAGATTACCAGTACCAATCTGACCAGTAGTTATGGAGAAATTAAAAATTGAAGTTGTAAGTGTGTTAGAAACAAGAAACTAAGAAAAAGAGGAGGAATTTGAGCGATTACACCAATATTAGTCCACCTACTTGATTTAAAACTGTCCTGCACCATAAGATACTCCTTCTTGTTGCCTTAACTCTAACTCCCTGCGAGCCTTTGCTTGTTTCCTCAGTTTTAGTCGGTGCTGCACTGCCTTATTTTGCTTCACAGCTGAATTTTGGAGACGCTTTTTTTGTCGGTAAATTCCTAGACGAACACTGTGATGGCTTTGGTTTACAATGAGATGCTTGTTGAAGTCAGATACAGCTGCATAACCAAAGTTAAACTGGGCCACAGTATTTAATACAGAAAACTGAACTTTTCCCAGTGATGAAAATTTGTGTTTCGGGCAGTTACTCCAAATCTGCGAGTGCAAGGACTCATTTGCATTTTGCGTAGCACCCAGCAGACAACGTTGGAGGAGCTTGGGATCTGACAGTCGTTTATACACCGGCTTCAGATGCTCAGCTAATAACTCATACTTTAGTGGGGTCAGCACACGCTTTGCGAATAAGTTTTAATGTCTTCGCCTCAGTTGATTGCCGAAACGCCTCTGCCTTTGTATGCACTATTTTACTCTTCTTGGCGAAGGTTTTTTGATGAATGCCGGGCAGATTTAAGTGCTCGCAAAATTTATTTAGAGCATATGGTCCTAGTCCGCAAAGCATAGATGACCTCACTACAGAGTCATTCACGGTGAAAGACTTACTCCCAGTCGAGCGAGACGATGTATAGCCTGAGCTCACATCTGAATTGCAGGCAGAGCAAGTTATCTGCAGCTTGACAGCAAGTCCAGCATGTTTATCTTCACTGTCTGATAGTTTTAGTGCTGATTTGAAGCAGTGGGGACACACCAGTGGCGAAATGAGTTCCTCAATTCTGCTAAATCCACAATAGTCCTTGCTGTTTGGGGTGCAGGAATCTCTGCTGCCACAGCATCACCTTTTGCACTGGGTATTTCAATTAGTTTTTTCAACCCTAAATCTAAATCCCTGACCCTACTCCCTACCCTTTCAACACCCCCCCCCCCTCCCCAAAAGGAGGAAAACAAAAAGAAAATTTGAAAGAATAATTAATCATGATTAATTAAGGCTGTTGTCAAGAAGCATTTCGGGAGAAGCTCTCCAGCTCTGGAGTCACAGAAGGCTTTAAAATACGTACCCCTAGCGCCAAAAAAAACTTGGGGAACGCACGTGCTTGTAACAACATCCTTTACATTATAAGCTATAGCTGAATAGTGGCCACAGGTCAGTATTTGCTCTGTCCTGTTTTTTTATCAGAACAAGGTCCCCTATCGACAACCAGCTGGAAACGGCTAAGAATGAGATGTGTGGAATTCATTAATTGCTATCCAATGCTTGGACAGTCACCTCGATGAACTTAACCAGAGAATTATGTCGTCATCCATTGTTCTAGCTTCGGTCATGTGAGATCTAGGTTACATACGGCGTGTTCCAGAGATTACAGACGGTTAAGTCGTCGGCGCGTATTGTCGATGATTTGATGTCTTCATCAGTGGAGCTGCCGCCCACCAGTACTGTTGTCGTAAGGCTTGTTTAAATTACAAAAAAGTGAGTATCGGTTTACCGGTCGGAACAGTTCCATATGACCAATGGGAAAATTTCAAAGATTGAGGCCATACATCATACATGAAGGATGTGTGCTCGATTGGGGCTATTTTCACTCCCCCCCCCCCCAATGTACGATTTTTATACACTTGGCCTCACACCCTTGCCCCCCCCCCCTCCCCCGGCCCTTTTGTCAGAGGGTACGGCTATTAGAATGTTGCATAATATCGACGAAAAAGCTTTAATGTTTGAAGACTTTAAATGGCATTTCGCATGAATTATTTGATTGTTTCATTAGAGACGTGATTTTTTGCAATCTAACAACCTAACTTGGTGGACCTGGTGGTCTAGACCAGGGGTGCTCAACCTTTACTGACAAAGGATCTACTTTTACCTTTCCCAGCCTTTGGAGATCTACCAGTCTGGCGAAGCCCTGAAACAAAAAATAAAAGAAACCGAACCTATGCTGTTGTGCCTATCGGCATTATTCACTTTAACATACAACTTAGAATCTTAGATACAAAATGCAGTGACCCAAAAACATGTTTTATTTTAATAACACATTTTTACCTATACATTATATACCTCGTGGGTGTGTCCTACATTCATCCCGCGATCGACTGCCAAGCACTTGAAGATCGACAGGTAGATCGCGATCGATTGGTTGAGCACCCCTGGTCTAGAGGAACGGTGCTCACCTCTCATGCTGAAGGTACCAGCTTCGATCCCCGGTCGGTGCAGGCATGTTGGATTTTTTTTTTCAGGGGGAAAAATTCCTGTCCCTGATTCTATGGCTGGTAGGATCGAGCACCTAGTCTTCTCGGATAAGGACGAAAAACTCGGAGGGCCCGGGTGCACGTTGCGCACCTTAAAGATACCTTGGCAGTTGGAAATCGAGAAAAGCAGGCCGCACAAGGCCGCTGCCCGGGCACACGTTTAAAAAATACTAACCCCTACGGCAGCAAGACACAAGAAAAGTGAGGTCTAAATGCCAAGGACAGCGAACCTCCTGGAAATGAAGAGCTAAACACAATTACAACAAGTTAATTTGCTGAAAAAAAAAAAAGTCAATATAATCACACTTTCCAAGTCATTACCATATTTGTAAATGTACGTCATCTCCCCAGCACCTTCCCCCATATACTCTACACATAGCTGGAAGCACACCCTCCCCCCCTCCCGCCCCCACCCATACCCCTATCCAAGCACGTGTGCTTTATGGAGAGCCGCCATAGAAGCGCAAATATTGAAAGGGTGGGGCAGAAAAGGAGGAAGGTCGGAGGGAGGAGCGCCCACTGAACGGTTTTTTGAAGAGATGTTTTGACCTTCACCTCTGTTCGATCCTAATCAACGAAGTGGTCAGAAACTCCTCAGGTGGAGACGAGGCAGATGACGATCTTCAGAGGAAGAGTGGATTCTTTCATTGGCTGTTTCGGCTTCTAACTTCCTGACATCTTCTAGAAGCCCCGGCCACACCGAGGTCATGACTCTCGCTGTTCGTCCCCCAAATATGTTTTTTGCAGGCTCTGCATTGGGTTTGAACCGGTACCGCTAGTTTCTCTTCTTTTTCTTTTGTGTGTGTGTGTGCATTTCTGTCAATACTGCCACTGGTTGTATGGTATATTTTTAGGCTATATGAATTTAATACCCATGTCTTTGACACCAAATCCAGCAGGAAGCATTTTCGGATGTTAATGCTATTTCCGAAAGAGATCAGAATTTTATCACCTCTGTTCGATCCAACCCAAAATGGGAAGCAAATTTTGTTTTTCCAAACTGCTAAAACTGGTTTCTGTTTGCTGAGTTTTTGGAAGACGAGTGCAAAGTCTTTGATAGCACTTCAGTAGTAGGAGATCCTCAACCACTGCTTTAACGAGTCTAAAAACAATATTGAAGGCGCACCTTTTTTTCTATTTTAATTGGACGTCAAGGGAAAGTCACCCACCCATTAAATTGGCCTTAGTCGGCGAGAGTCATTTAATTTAGTTACAAATTCGATTAGTCCAGATTTAAACTGCGATTTTGCCGGAGGCCAGAACGGACTCTTAAAAAACATCGAGACAGAAATAATGAGGAAAAAATTGAAAGGCCAAAAATACATGAACCACGTGTCAAGCGTCTTCTTTTTCCGTGATTTTTTGTGAGTTTTCCCGGTTTTGATTAAAATTTGCATAATTAAAAAAATCCGAGAATCTCATAAATACGATTTTTTTTTAAAATGAATATTTAAAAGGGATATTATAGGACTTACAATGTGACGGGCGGTATGGGTGGAAAACTCCGGAATACCCGATGGTGCTTTCCCATGAAAAAAATTAGAGAAAAAAACTAAAACGAAACTGATTAACACTATTACTGTCATAAAGACAATTAATTTGGCAGTTTTGTTCATTCCTGGGCTGTCAAAGCCACAATTAAGTCACCTTTCCAGAGATGTATACTCTGTTGTGGTTTCCAAATCAAGATCAGCCTCAAATAATGCATTTGTAAAATGAAGACTTGTAATTAAAGACCTTTTGCTGGTAACTTCTTCCCGACAGTAACAGGGTTAAACGGGAATATCAACGAAAGCCAAAACACCGAAATTCTTCCGGGTTATGTCGCCTATAATGGCGCGGAGTCAAGATTGTTTTGCCTTGGTTTTGTGGACTATTAAACTATCCGAGACCTCGCGCACTAGTCAGACTGAAACAAGACTGCCTCGCGAGTGGATTCAAAGGAAGTCTGAGTCAAAACTGACACAAGATTTTACTCAGTGCGCTACTGGCTTGAGAGGTTTGAAGATTAATTTCTCGTACCCCGGATCGCTCTGTAAGTCTTGACGGATATGTTTCCCCCGCGTTGAGGAAAATGAAATAAATCAATTTCAAGAAAGAATGACATGAGATTCTTGAGGTAAACCGATGGAAATGCCAATCCTACTGCAGCTGGAACCCTGAGAGGGTGTCGACCCCTTGCAATAAAACATCGCCCTCCTCAAAGAGAGCGGATGGTTGGTCGGCGATTCCGCGAGGATCTCCGGTCCTATCTCTTTGTTGTATTCTCGTCTGTCGTCTTGCTTCATCCTAACACAATATGGCCGTTACTGAGACGACCCGTTTTCTCCGAACTCAAACGTCGCAGAGGAATTTAACGCATTATCGCGTCCTTAGTTCTTGTTTGTGTTATCGCCATTTTCTGAAAAACTGGAGATTTTTTTGTATGTAGAAGTTGTACAGCAAATTCACACTTTGACACGTGTTTAAAATGCGTTCTGGCACTATATCAAGCTGTTTCACAGTTCCGACTTATTCTAACTCCATATCATAGTAGGTATAGCTGCAAACGTTTAACGTCGAATTTTTTAGTTGTCGAAAACGGGGAGTTGGAACAAATAAGGACTTAGGTCGCGTTATGCCAAAAAGTAAAACATTGTACTCTTTAAAGAGCAATCGCACGTACGATGAAAGGCCACTTTTTGAAGACGTGGGCTGAAAATTAATCAAAATAATGATCTATTGGCGAAAGCTTTGAATAAACATTGTCCAGTTGATATGTGAGGCATGGCAGAATTTTTTTTTTTTTAATCTAACTTAAAAGGGCGAATTATTTAGCAGTGCCCTGATAAAGGAGGACGTTGTAAAGAGCTACTTATGCAAAAGGAAAAGGAGCTTATCAAATCTTAATCGACACCTTAGAATGACAAAGTCCTATCTCCACTTTTTGGCCGAACTGAGTTATACACTACACACTACTTCTACGGGCCTTCTCCATTGTTTGTCAGTGTATCAAACGGATTTAGCGTTTAATTTGTGAGTATGACTAAAAAGAAAACAAAGGTCGTACCTCTAAAAGCTATGAGCACATGAAACTTCAATCACCAATTTCTAAAACGTTAACGGAAGTGAGTTTAGAATCTTGTCATTCCTAGAGGGCGAAATCCTTTTCAAGCACAGAAAAGCTGATAAAACAGACAGCAAAGTGGCCCAGCAAGTCACGTTAGGTGGTGAAAATCTCAGATCCGGAATCTGCCTTACAATGGATTAGTGGGATATCAAACACACTGAGATCAAAGCGACAATTATTATTACGCTTGAACTGGAGACGGCTTGACGCTAGAACCAAAGAACCATGAGCAGTGGAAAGTTTGTTCAACACGGTTTATGGAAGATAAAAGAGACGAGTTTGTATAGGAGGCGAGAACTAAACAGGTCTTGAAAGCATGTCAGGACATCAGGTTTTCATTGAAGGTGTTTTGAGTTTTGAAGTTTGAGGTTGGAGTAAGCACGTCCATTCGATACGGTCGTAGTGCTCCAGGTAATATGAGCTTTACAGAAGCAACTTGTCAACCACAGAGCAGAATGGAGCACCTGCAAAGCGCTCAACACACTACATTGCTTCTTTCTCTCTCCCTGTCTCGCTCACTCTCTCTCACTCTCTCTACCTCTCTCTATCTCAGAGCAAATTGTAACGCAGCCTGTTAGGCGCAGTTCACAACTCACAACAGTTCACAACACACAACTCAAATTATATTTGA
Organism: Onchidella celtica; assembly: GCA_963931925.1. Lineage (NCBI taxonomy): Eukaryota > Metazoa > Mollusca > Gastropoda > Systellommatophora > Onchidiidae > Onchidella > Onchidella celtica. Next base: position 38,078,007 of record OZ007580.1, on the reverse strand, counting down.
ATATTAAATTATGAATAATAATATATACTTAATAATGAATAATAAAAAGGTAGATGCAAGAAAGCAGACAGAATGTAACGGAATGATGGGAGAGAAGGAGAGCGAGAGAGAGATAGAGATAGAGAGAGAGGGAGAGAGAATGGTATGTATGTGTGTGTGAGTAAAGGAACATCGGTTAGTCGCGTGAGTTCATTTCACTTCCACCCAGCGCATACTAGATTTTGACTGGCCAATTAATTGGTTGGTGACGTCACGACATCGCGTTTCAATGAGGAAAGCAAAATAGTTGGTTAATGAGGGAGGTCTCATTGAAACTATAGATCGTCACAATCCAACCAGTTGGCCGATCAAAATCGGCTAGTGCTCGCCTTGCCTAATCGGACAACAAGAAGATACAGTGTTTTGCCACATCTGGGTCCATTTTCTACTTTGGGAAAGCTTTGAAACGTATTGATTAATAAACTCATTATTAATTTTCTGGAGTTGGAAATGTGGTGGCTAAGAATTAAAACACTGAGAACACGCACACTGTAATTTTAAGATTCTATCACAAAAAGACAATTTGAGTGACATGGTAATTTTTGGGACATCAAATAAAAAGACAGATTTTATTTCAAAATGATAGGTTCGTGCACAAATGGACAGTCAAAGGATGAACAGACAGACAGACAGACAGACAGACAGACAAATAGAGATGGTGTGGATAGCTGGCTGGCTGACTGGATGGACGGATGGATGGATCGAAGGATGGATGGATAAATGGGCAGATGGATGGGTGGACTGGCTGGCTGACAGACTGACTAGCCGACGGACGGCCGGATGGTTGCATAGATGGATGGATGGATGGACAGATGATGGATGGATGAGTGGAGGGGTGAATAGATGGGTCGATGAATGGATGGACAGGCAGACGGACAGATGGATATTTGGATAGGTGGACGGATGGATGGACAGATGAACCGACGGACGGATGGCTAGATGGATATTGGGATGGGTGGACGGCTGGATGGATGGGTGGGTGGATGGATGTATTTCAAGGACAACAACAGTTGCATCATTTCTCAACAAAAAGAAATAAAAGTAGAAATCGACAAAACTTGAAATGTTTTACATCTTAGACACATTTTCGAAGTTCAGCTGCATTACGAGTTCTATGTTTATGACCCCGGCAGAGATGCCGGAAAATGAATTAAACTGGGTTTTTTTGTTTTTTAATGTGCTGACAATTGTCTTGGTGAGTGCACACGGCAATTACTCATGACAAACATAAAAATAAATTAAGCTTTTTTTTTTTTTTAATAAGCCACATCCACCAAGTGGCAATTCTATGTGAGAAAGACTTGGTTTATAGTGACTGGGAATATAATGGTTAAGTATTTTTTATCTGGATCAATTGCAGCATTGTATGGGAAAAAAAACAAAAACAAAATAAGAACATATCTGAAAGTTCTAAGGAATAAAATATAGAGATATTCTACAGTATGTAACGATTAAATTTTCTATTTTGTATGCTTATCGTTACTTCCATCAGCCTTATCTGTCAGGCTTTTCGAAATCTATTTTTTCTCTTTCATCATTCGTCTCATTTTCTTGTCTACTTTTCTTTTCTTATACATTATTTTCTCCCATCTGTTATTCCTGTCATGAAAGGAGATCAGTAAAAAATTGCTCAGTTATATGCCTATTTTTCTGTCGTTGTTGTCAATGGCTTGACTCTCAGTCATTCCGAAATCTATTTCTTTTTCTTCGTCATTCTTACATTCCATTTTGTTTTCCACTTTCCTTTCTTATAATACATTGTTTTCTTCCACTTACTGCTCCTATCGTGAAAGGGGATCAGAGAGATAGATCAGTAGACAGACTTTGTATATCGCCAGGCATCGGAGTAGATGGGAAAGCTTTGACGTCCTGCGAGAAAAGACCGCATAGGCCAATCTCGGTCCAAGTTCACTTTTTATCACACTATTTGTGTTAATAGAATAAAATGTGCTCTAGCTTTCTATATTAGTTATAATTACTGTGAGTGTGCATGAGAAAACTTACAGTTTCCTTTGGTCATCACGAAACAAACTGTACTCAGAACAAAGGGTGGCACAAAAAAAGACATTTTTCTGTTTTTCCTTTAAACTATGTTTTGGGGTGTTAACGGGCTTTTTCTGTAACATGGCATTGATGTGTTCTTACATAAATTTTAAGAAAACAGAAGAGAAAAATTCTATTTACAGGAAAATGGAGTGCCTAAATCCTCCTGGGTAAAACCTAGGATTTGACGTGATGTAAGCAAATGTAAGACAGATAGACGTATGGGGGGAGACAAAAGCCCAGGGGTGGGTGAGAAAATAAGTGGAAAAGAAAGAAATAATGCTTGTTCAACAAGGCTGTTGGTGAATGGACTCTGTGCCTAAAGTGTCTCTCTCAGTCAGCTGACCTACGAAGATGTCTCTGACGCGCCCGAAGTAGAGAGAAAGACTTGTTAAGATCTGCAACTTGAGTTAACCCTCTAATGCCCAGACGAAATCTGCCAATCCCAAAACTTCTGAAATAATATATATAGATATGTAATTGGAGAAATTATTTGTTAATAAAATAAGAAGGATAAGTGTATCAAAGATAAAGGATTTTGTCTCGCAGTGCCAGTCGACCAGTAGTGAAACCTCTCTATACATACATACTCTCTGGTTTCAGTTAGACTTCGTGCACCAGCTGGCCAGGTGTATGTTACTGAAATTCAATGTGGTGATGTCGCCATCCAACCCATCGCCCGATCAAAATCGGCTAGTGGGCGCCCAAGGGAAGCAAACTTTGGGCCGGGGGGGGGGGGGGGGGGAGGGGACAGCTTTTTACATCGGGTATGTCACTTGTGTGTGTATGTGTGTTGGAGAAAGGGGAGAAAGGAGGTAGGGTGTTGATTATCCAGACTCTTAGCGGTGAAGATCGATCTCCAAGGGCAGTTTTGAAATCAACCCTACAAAATGGCACACGTAGAATTCTCGTAAACTCCATAATTCTTAGCTACACTTAGAACAGCGTGAAGACCCAGAGACGCGCGACCCTTGTCCAACAAAACCAGCTTATCTATTATATGAAACCACACACACACAAAAAACTTTGTTGCAGATCTTTCTGAAACTTGGCGTGAAGAAGTGAAATATGAATTAGGTAGGTTATATCACCACTGCTCTACACTAATGGCATAAGTCATTTTTTGACACTTAAGAGATATTAAGAAAAAAACTGTTTCTTTTCCTGTCATTTGGTGACGTGCCATTGTGACTGTATTGGATTATTAGATTCTCCTATTGGCGTATTTCTTTTTGTATAATATCATCTGATAGCCCTTAAGCTCAGGCACGCAGTGAACCATCCGTTACCTTTTTGGCATAAGTCCGACATATCCCATTATGGTACAGCAGTAACGATATAATAATCATTAAGAGTTTCTACATTTTTTCGAGTCCGAGGAATGCTTAGTTTGCGAAAGGGCTAATGCGACATGTTACGAACGGGGGACACCACGACGTGTGCAATCAATGGACACAATGTACCCTGTGAGTGAGCACATGTAATACCCCCCCCCCCCCGCCCCCACAAAATGCCTTTCTTGACAACTCGCTGGATTTTGTATCAACCAAACTTTGGTGCAGAGGTGCTTTTCACCTTTTACCCTTTGTCTGTCGTCCTATAAGACTGTCTAAACTGTCTTTCCATTGGACGGTAATAATGTCGTCACACTTTTCCTTTCTCCTCGATGAAAATGGATTTTTTTTTTTTGCCGCTCAAACAAAAAAAACAAACAAACAACAACTACATTTTGTCCAAAAGCGGACGGGTCCACGTAACGTATCGTCAGAAACGCAGGTAGTCCACAAAGTTTCATAATTTGTGGTCCCGTAATCACAAAAGTTTAGGTGATTAATGTTCACCCTCTAGCTCCATTATAGTATGAAAACAAGAAAACTTCTTTGTTACCGACAGGCTCGAAATCTTTTGAATAGATCTTTCTGAAATGTGGGCATGAAGAAATGAAATAAGGCTGCGGTCCAGGGCCAAGTAGTCTAAATCTATATTATGCCTATATTACTAAAGGAGGACCGCCTGTCGAATTGCTCGTGAACTGCTCTTTACCAATCAAGGACAGGAGTATGCAGGCATACGATGCCAAGCCTAATCTAAAAAAAAAAAAAAGCCACTATTCCGCCATTAAATGCAGGTCCAAACTGTTAGGTCTAAAGCAGATAGTGATAAGATGAATATCATATTTTGTGACGATTACGACGTTCTGAGCATTTGGCAGTCGCGCTGTTACATCGCTCGCCCACAGTCCAATAGGCCTGGAGCCATTTTGCCTGTGACGTTTTGCTGTTCAGTACGAGTCCCGCATGCACGTGCCTTATGGAGAGTGAATGGGAATTGTTGCAAGATCATAAAAGTAACTTCCACAGTATGTTGGTGGCTGAAGAAAAACACAAAGACAGGGGAGGGGAAGAGAGAGGAAAATTTTGAGGAAAGAGGAGAGAGGAGAAACGGAGAAGAGGGGAGAGGACGGGAGGAGATGAGGGCATGTTTATCCCAGGCAACCGCTGGATGGCTCTGCTAGTATTGAATAAGAAGAAAGAAATAGGCGAGGGCTAGGAATACTCGGCCAAATTGGCAAATAATTTAGCTCTTAAAGCCTGAGGTATTTTAGGTGTCATGTTACGACCGTGACACCATGTGACGAACGGGATAGCGTATGACATACGGTACACCATGTATGGAAACCAAGATTTTTCCAATGTGGCACCCCAGAATTTTCATCATAAGCAAGTCGTTTGAATCGGAAATACGAGGAACAATCTTTTAATTCCTGACAAAGGATCATGATTCGAGGAAAACGTCAAAATTTCTCGTTTTCTCGCGTCTAATTACCACATTAAAATCGACGATGTGTATACATAATTTACTTTCCGTGCAACCCAACAACAAATTTTCGAGGCTCTTCAACACACGTACGACCTTTAGACCTGTCGCCCTGTACCCGATAATGACGCCCGCAGGTCTTGCCATCTATTCATTTTGTCACAGAACGTGCTTTATCTGTTTCAGCGAGGAGAAAGATCTGAAATCCATATTTTATAATTACACACACATGTATTCCAGTTCTAAGCTGTTTTTTTCCTTCCTGTATTCGGGACCGTGGGCTTTTGTTGTAGATCAGGACTGTCAAATCTTTTATGAATAAAGCCCACACACTGCCGTCTCAGTTCTTGTTTGTTCCAACTCCACTTTTTCACAACTGAAGAAATTCGACGTGAAACGTTTGGAGCTTTAGCAGAGAGTGAGAATAAATGGGAATTGTGAAATAGCTTGATAAGTGCCACAACGCATTTAGACAAGTTCTAAAGTGTCCATTTATTATACCACTTCTACTTACTACAAGATCTCCAGTTTGTTTTTTTTCGAAAATGGAGACAGAACGAACAAGAACTAAAATTGCGATAATATGTGACATTTGTCCTGTCAAGGCCCACTTAACTTTCTGGTGTTAAAATCTTATGCGACAGGACAAATTTGGTGGTTTATAGTCTTGAAAAACCTCGAAAAGTTATTAGATTTGTTCAGAAAAACGTAGAGGTCTTCTTGAGTTGGCCGAGCCTGTTAAAAAGTCTTCGGCGAGCCAGATTGTGGCCAGCAGGCCATATGTTGGACAAGACTGCTGTAGAAATATTTCAAAACACCACATGAAGTCTATGAGGTCGTGGTAGGGTTTGGAATAATCTTAAAATGATATGTCCGAAAAGAAATAAAACAAGATCATATTTTACAAAGGCCCGCACAAGATAAGGCTGCTGTAGACCATTGCTTCAGTATCCAAGACATTCAGCAAAAAAAAAAAAAAAATTATCAGATGAGCTTCTGTGTTCGATGAACACGGAAAGTAGGTTTGTGATTGTAGCAGGTATTGCGGGCAACATCAAATAAAGTGTGCGTGGTAACATGGAATCCTATTGAATTTTCTTACGTACATTATAGAGATAATTTGGTGCAGCACGTCATTAATTGCAAGGATTTCTACCCAGAACGAAGGCAATTGTAGAGCGCAACCTGTCATTCATGTTAATTTAGACGGGCATAATTTGCCATTTCAGGGTGAATATAGCCATGGGATGTAATAATGCTTTTCATGTGGTCATCACTGAATTTTCGATGGGAAATTTTGGTTGATAAAATTGTTTGGAATTTTAGAAATGTGTTGTGCAAGGTGGTTACTACCATGAGCAGTGGTGGAGCTAGCCAGGGTGCAAGGTCAGTGTCATCGGAGCACATTCTTTCACAAAAGATAATAATGTATTCAGGTCTCTTTTTTAGGAAGTTCGCTGCCCTTGGCATTTCCACCTCACTTTTCATGTTCTAGTTTCTGTGTGTTTTTGAGGTAGGGAGTAGGTATTTTTCGAAGTTTGCCAGGGCAGCAGTCTTGTTCTGCCTGCCCTTCTCGACTTTCAACTGCTACGGTATCTTTAACTTGCGCAATGTGCACACGGGCACTCGGAGTTTTTCGTCCTCATCCGAGAAGACTAGGTGTTCGACCCTAACTACCATAGCATCGGGACAGGAATATTTCCCCTAAAAGAATTCCAACATGCCTGCACCGACCGGAGCTCGAACCCGGTACCCTCAGCTTGAGAGGCGAGTACCTTGCATCTAGACCAACGAGTACCCAACATAAAAGATAAGAATGAAAATAACAAAGCTGTCTTTGACGTCACGTTGAAGCTTTTCCTTGGCGTGCTGCTACACCCAAATGTGAAAGTATTGTGAAGCAGGCAGTGAACAAAATATTCCATCAGGCTCATATTATTACATGATTGCATACGTCATTTTCCACCTATTTAGGCAAACATGAGAACGCTATTGGTTTTATATGGGAATTTCGAACAATAACCTCAATTTTTTTCTCTCTTATACCTTGACTTCATTATAGATTTATATCTTAAAAACTCCATAAAAGTTACGGAAGAACACGAACTGTCGTTCAAGATAATGATAACAGTTCAATTTTCACCCAAAAATTACCCTGGCATTTATCATATATTCGTGACGATATGATGACACCATGTGTTGTTCAAATATAACTTTTAGAGCTGTTCATGTCACGCCGATTCTATAGCCTGTCATGATGAAACCTGACACTGGCAATTACGAGAAATTAGGCTCGACATCTATGTTCAACAAAACACGTATTCGACATAATTAATATTATTATTATTATTATTACAAGCTGACCCGATGAAGAAAAATCTAGTCAATTCTTGTCTTTCTATCACGCCTTAAAGAGAGGCGAGAATGAAATTTCCGATCCTTCTTTTCGATTTAAATCGACGAGAATGCGTCTTATTTTCGCGGTCTAAAAAATCTTACATAAACAATGCTAAAAACTGCGTTTTGTCCCAAGTGGATGTGTCCGCGTAATATATCGTCAAACATTCTGGGGCTGTATGAAATTCCATAATTTTTGGCCTTGTACTCACGAAGTTTTAGGTGCTTACATGTCCGCCCCCCCCTCCCCCCACCCCCCCCCCCCCCCAGCTTCATTACAGTATGAGTATTATCTTAATGTGGGAAATAAAGACTTTTCAGAGTAAAGTGTTGTTGTATTGGTTCTGAATCTAATTCATCGTGTGTGTTAACATTATTCAAACTTGCATATTATCTGCATAATATGACCTCTCCCTGCATAATTATTCTTTCTTTCTCTCTCTCTCTCTCTCTCTCTCTCTCTCTCTCTTTCTCTCGCTCTCGCTCTCTCTCTCTCTCTCACTCTCTCTCTCTCTCTCTCTCTCTCTCTCTTTCTCCTAGATAGAGATCTGCCCATATTTTCCTCAGGATAATTATTATATATTGTCGGTCGCCTGTCGGAACATGGTTGAATATAAAATCTTACATGTTTTGATTTAGTTTTACGGAGGTTCCAACAGCCGACCGACGACATTAAGAAGTAAAAGAGACCGACCTAGACACACAAATGAAAATGGATAGATGAATGTCTCAGTCTCACATCAAAAATGATTTTGTGGCTTTTTCCGATTGAGGACTGGGCGTCTACCGGAATAAAATGTTTGTCGTTCCCATTGTCTGTCTATCTATCTGTTTGTCTGTCTGTCTCTGTCTCTCTTTCTCTGTCTCTCTCTCTCTCTTGGTATCTCTCCCTGTCTCTCTCTCTCCCTCTCTGTCTCTCTCTCTGTCTCTCTCTTTCTCTCTCTCTCTGTCTCTCTCTGTCTCTCTCTGTCTCTCTCTCTGTCTCTCTCTCTGTCTCTCTCTGTCTCTCTCTGTCTCTCTCTGTCTCTCTCTCTGTCTCTCTCTCTCTGTCTCTCTCTGTCTCTCTCTCTCTCTCTTTCTCTCTCTCTGTCTCTCTCTGTCCCTCTCTGTCCCTCTCTGTCCCTCTCTGTCTCTCTCTGTCTCTCTCTCTGTCTCTCTCTCTTTCTCTCTCTCTTTCTTTCTCTCTGTCTCTCTCTGTCTCTCTCTGTCTCTCTCTCTGTCTCTCTCTCTTTCTCTCTCTCTGTCTCTCTCTGTCTCTCTCTGTCTCTCTCTCTTTCTCTCTCTCTGTGTCCCTCTGTGTCCCTCTCTGTCCCTCTCTGTTTCTCTCTGTGTCCCTCTCTGTCCCTCTCTGTTTCTCTCTGTGTCCCTCTCTGTCTCTCTCCCTGTCTCTCTCTCCCAGTCCCTCGCTCTGTCTCTGTCTCTGTCTCTGTCCCTGTCTCTCTCTCTCTCTCACCTCCCCTAGATAGATGTCTGCACATATTATTCCCCGCAAGCTTTCTTTTCTGACAGGGAAATCACCCCAAAATTGACGTGAATCAAATATAATGTCTCCCATGTGCATTGCTGCCTATAATTTCTATTTTTGAAACATGGACCACAGGAAAACCTAATTATATCAAAAACTGATTTTTCCAAAACTTCGTAAACATTTCTTGGGATGGCAAATTTTCAAATGAATCATCTTCAGTATGAAAGTAAACTCTGTTGAACATTTCAAGTGAATCCGTGTGGAAACGAGACCTCCTGGTGTGACACCAGTTTGAAGTTGTCTTTTTATTATATTAGACAAGGTGAATGGCCCAACATACGTGCGGGCGTACTGAGCTATGTTTTCTTTGGCATCCATAGAAATTGTGAAAGAAACCAATAAACCCTGTGCACTTTACAACTCCCCCCCCCCTACCTCCCGCCCCTCTCTCCCTGTGTTTGTCTGCCTGCCTCTCTCTCTCTCTCTCTCTCTCTCTCTCTCTCTCTCTCTCTCTCTCTCTCTCTCTCTCTCTCTCTCTCTCTCTCTCTCTCCGTGACATATTCTTTAAACAGTTCCAGACTTGCCCTTACACTTGGTGTGAAATTGTAATAGGGCTCCTGTCTATCCCAATCTCTAAATTATGCCGTTCTTTTCGTCTCTCATTCTCGATTTCGATTTCAACTTCCACTAAACTTAGTCTGTGAATAAAGGCTCATAATATAATCATTCCTAAGTGGCTTCGCTATTTTATATTTCATGAAATTCCTGTAGATCCTAGACACGGGCGGCTATTTCCAGTTTTGACCACCTGTACTCAAAGGCTTGTGTAAAGAAATGTATACATCCATCTTAAATGACAGTCGCCGGCTCATGAGTGAGTGAGTGAATGAGTGAGTGAGTGAGTGGCTGACTGACTGACAGACTGACTCTTTGACTGATTGATTGACTGTTTGACTGACTGACTGACTGATTGTTTGACTGATTGACTGACTGTGTGACTGACTGACTGATTGTTTGACTGACTGACTGTTTGACTGATTGACTGACTGTTTGACTGACTGACTGAGTGTTTGACTGACGGACTGAGTGTTTGACTGCTTGACTGACTGTTTGGCTGTCTGACAAACTTTATGACTGATTGACCGACCGACCGACAGACTGACTGACAGACAGACTGACTGACTGTGGCTAAAGGAGTGAATGGGTCAATAACAAGCAAACAGACAGTGATCGCTTTTTATTCCTATAGTGTGTGAAATGAAGGACAGAAAAGGGAAGAAAAGAACGAATGATAGAAGAAACCAATAAATGAATAAATGTCAGAAAAAATGATTGAATAAATGACTGATAGAAGAAACAAATAAATGAATGACCGACAGGAGAAAGGGCACATGAACTAATAACAGAAGAAACAAAGGCGTGAATAAATGTCAGAGGAAAGCAACTAATAAATGAATTGTAGAAAAAAGGAATGATAAATGAATAACAGAAGAAAGAAATACATAAACAGAAGAAACAAAGGCGTGTGTGAATGACCCAATGACTGTATGACAGATCACCCCGGTAATAAAAGTGACAAGTTTAAGGTCACTCACACGAAACCCAGCCTGAGTTCCCGTGGGACAGCATGAACTCATCGAATTTGCGTGATCCAGTCTGGCCGCCAGCAGTTGACACTGGCAAATCGCTGGTCGGACACCCCCCGGGGGCAAAGGCTAACGTGGACCCACAGTGCGTCTTGTCCTTTCTGAGAGAGGCTAAGATCTACAACTTGATTTGAAAACGTTTAAACTCATTTACAAAAGGCTTTTGATGTACCAACAAAACTTTTGAGAATTTTACCATTGTAATGAAATTAATACCGTCACCTTGCACCCCTCCTGTCTCATCCAAGCATCTCTACGGACGCTTTTCACCTCAATATTTATTCCAACATTATGCTACCAATGTTAGACTTGGACATCAAGTAAAACTCATGAAAGCAGGATTATTGCATGCGAAATGAAATGCCTCCGCAAACCCCTCAACATCACAAGAAGAGACAGGTAAAGAAATGAAGTTGTAAGAGCAGCTGTTGGCACAGAATCCTGCCTGCATTTCATAGAATAACAACGACTTAAATGGTTTGGCCACCTGTCACGAATGCCACCTAGTCAACCAGCCTCGAGAGCCTTCAACACCAAGTTCCAAGGCTACAAAGGAAGAGGCAGACCACGCAAAAGATGGATTGAAGGAGTCAAAGGAACCCTGAGTTCTAACAACAACATTTCAGTTGAAAGAGCGGCAGAGTTGGCCTATCATAAAAAAAACTGCATCTCCCCTCGACGCTCAACGGCAACAGAGGATGAACAATCATAATCAATGAAATTAATACGAAACTGTTTTATCTAGTTTATGAAATCCAGACGTTCTGGATACCAAACATGATTAGAATACCCAAATAGGCCGTGAAAGGTGCAACCTGGCCGTTATCGTGCCGACGAGCCGTGTAAAACCCAAACTCAAACCCACACCCAGGGCAAAGAGAGTTGCATGGAATATCCATCCGGCAAGGGCAAATGACAGATGGTTACCCGGCTAGCCTCCTTACGTCAATCCGAAGCAGATTTGCAGAAGATTTCCATAGAATTGGTAGGATGATGGTAGGGCTAGGTTAGCTACTTCAAATGATGTCGCACTTTGGTGCAGGATATCGTAACCAGCCGATCTAACGTAGGAATTACATCATTACAATGTGCAAATTTGACGTCAATCCTACGAGTTGAGATTTCCTTAAGATTCCTGGCTAAATAGCGACAGTTTTCACAACTTCAGCCGAGGCACTCACCAGCTGATTATGATGGCCGATGTGTGGATGGTGACGTCAGGACATTCAGTTTAAATAAGATCGAACCGGTTGGCTGGTGCGCGAGGTTTCATTGAAACTAATTGAAGCGCGTTTGTCCAAAACTGGGTAAGTCAAATTTTGCTACAGTTATGGCTTCTTTCAGATATGCATTCAAAATCAGTGACAGGCGCCGTGTAAGTGTTCGGGACATAGCAAAGGTTTAAGTTTTGGAAAAAAAAACGCTCTTCACAACTGCCATGAAATCATCTTCCAACTAGTCGTCAAATCAAAATAGGCCAGTGTGCACCGGGGTGAAGTTCGGGGTCATTGTACGTTCCATTTTGACGATTTTTGACTCCACACCCTCCTCCTTTTGTAAGCTTTTGACACCTCTTGGCTTCAACTTCAACAACAACCCCCCACCCCCACCCCCACCCCCACCCCCATCCCCAAATGTATGAGATTACGCCCATTGAAATGTCGAACCTCCATGGTAAAGCCTGGATATTTTGAAGCCTTACATGACATATAGCACCCACTGCTTAACCGTCTCATTATTAGCTTACGTTTGATTTTGATATAACATCCCATTATCTTACATTATGATGTTAAGAAAAGTCCAAAGTAGAATTACACTTTTTCATTCATCTAGGAAACTGTGAAGTGTACGTACTCCCTCCCAATCTCCAAGTGTACTTACGTTATGGACGGCTTCTTTCTTCTTTTTCAAGTTTCTCGAAATATTCATGTTATTTTAGCCATCTGTCACATGTCGGCAGTTGAGAATCCGAGCAATTCCACTGTCAAACATGGCCAACCGTCCAACCTGGCTCTAACTCCATTGCCACCCCAGGGGCATTTGTAGATCAGTTTAAAAGAAGAAAAAGAAAACTGGCCTCAAGACAACAAACTACAGAAAAATGTAAACAACAGCCGTTTTAAGTTCCATGTTCCCTCAACACCCACATTTCTGGTTTCTTTAACAGATTCTCCGTGAATTCACAACCAGTCCAGGTCCATAAATCGTTTAGAAAATTCAGCCCCAAATGGATAGAAATCACAAAAATGGCACGTTTTTTAAAACTGTTCTATCTCGTAAGTTCCGGCGTTTCCTAATTACCCGCCAGTTTATGGTGGTTTCTTTTATTAAAAAAAAATATATAAAATTCTGAATGAAAAGCTTATTTATGGGGGAAACAAAATGAAAAAAAAAGTCTTTCTTTTAATGATGAAACATAAACTTTAAGCAAATTCTAGATAATAAATTACTCTACATAACTGTGGGACGTTGATGGCCTCTGACAATTAGTGCTGTTGATTCAAATCAGACCTGTAGGGATGGCTGCACTTATAATTTGTTAAGACGTATTATAGGCAGTTTTACTGACAAAATAATAATAGTTTTCAAACGATGGATTGAATGAACCGTCTCAAATAAGCTGATACTTTGTATATTTCTGACCAACTTTGATAGTATTTAGGGTGGGAGACAAGTTAAGAATTAATCTTTTTCCACTACCATCCATTGACATAGGCATTGGGTAAACAATCAGAGAAAATTACAGAGCATCGTTTTTGCCCTCAGAATTCGCCTCAACTAAATGTGTGCCATATTTTTACTAAGGTTCCATGCAATGTTATTTCATGTAATACGCCTACTATTGAGTTATGATATGTTTGTGTAATGATGCGTAAGAGGTGTGTACCATGTATGTATTTTAAATGCTCTGTACAAGCGAATTTCCCTCATGGCACAATAAAGTGATTTATATCTTATTTTATCTTATATTAAATGATAATGCATCAGTTTGAAAGGACTATCAAAATAGAAATGGACGCACTTTTAGTTTGTAAATGAAGTATTTACATCAAGAAGAGATTTACTGTCAACAAAGGTTTTCATACTGAGTCCGTCTCACACAGCTGGAGATCTGTTCTATTTCTGACCAGCTGTGGGTCTGAGGGTCTTCATGGCACAATGTGTCTTGTCTTGTATGTCTCCAAATGTAAACATGGGGTGCACATCGACGACAGAAGATCGAATTTTTGGGAAGGGGCTGTGGTTCTGGGGGTCTATGGTGATCGATTTTTATCTCAAGATTTTGCCTTGACAGTTGAGGGTTACAGAACCATTTCTTATAGACTTCACACTCGCGTCTAGTGTCCATGTTTGAAATTTGATAGTGGTCTTATTTTGTTATTTTGGTTTTGTTTATGTGTAAATATTCGGTATTTAAGTTATTATTCAGGCGGTTTGTCTCTCAGACGAGGACTACCAATGTGAAATACTCAGGTCATTATTATAATACAGTGTGTGTGTTTTTGCTGTTAAGATGATAATAATATTTATTGTTGTCCTTTGCGGTCGGCCTCCCTAACTAGATGCTAGTGTGACATTGGGAGTGGGAGAGAGCAAGGTTTTGAGTGGAAAGAGTTAAAGCGTAGTCTGACTGTGCTGTATTTGAAAGAGGGAGCGAGAAGGGGGTTGGGAAGGAGAGTGAAAAGAGGGAAGGAGAAAGAAAAGGAAGGAGGGAAAGACATAAGAGAGAGAGAGAGAGAAAGAGACAGACGCACACACAGAAGGCAGACAGACAGATAGACGGACGGACGGAGGACAGACAGACAGACTGGTAGACAGAAAAAGAAATACAGACGAGAAACTTTGAATGGGAGAAAGAATGGAGCAAAGCGTCAATCAATGTGAGACATATATCCACGAGAGAGAGAGAACGAGAGAGAGACAGAGACAGACAGACAGACAGACAGACAGAGAGAGAGAGAGAGAGAAAGCGAGAGTGAGAGAGAGAGAAAGAGAAAAGAGAGGGAGAAAGAGAGAAGGCTTCGGACGAGAAACAATGAATGAGGGAAAGCGGGGAGGAATGGAGCAAAACAAAATACTGAGCATCAAAGAGAAATACACACTCAGGCACACAGAGAGTGAGAGAAAGAGACAGAGAAAGAGGGAGGGGAGAGAGGGAGAAGAGGGAGAAAGAGAGATATTGAAGGAGAGGGAGGGGATGAGAGAGACAGAAAGAGGCATAGAGAGAGAAAAACAGTGAAAAATGAGAGAAAGAGAGAGAAGGCGTGGTCAGACAGATAGACAGACAAACAGACAGACAGAATCGCAGACAGATACAGAAACAATGTTTTGAAAATATTGTAATGCTAATCCCGAGTGCGTGTGCGAAAGACAGAGAGAAAAAAAAATGACAGAGAAAATCCTACCCTAATCCTTTGTATGGAAAACACGCGTGAGTTTGCATGGCTTAACTTCTTTATTCTATCCGTCTAGCAATCACCCCGGGCCTTGATTGATGGACCGATACAACTCCACACATTTTGATGACGCAATAGATTATCTGTCTCAGCCAAAACTTCGGAGTAGATTTCATTAATTGCCGGGTAATCTCTACTCGAAAGATGAAAAATGTAGTGTAGATTTACAATCCCAACAATAAACATGCGTGTCAAATCGAGATGATTCGAGATGATTCGAAATGATAGCAGACTGTATGTACGCCGAATCACGGAAGTAGGCCATTGCCGAAACAAGAATTGAAAGAGGCCGTTTTCACCAAAAGGAGTGTGCGTAACCATAAAGCTAGGTTCTCATGTGTAGGGAAACGGAAACGGCAAAAAATCCCTCATGTAGTAAAATGAAAGAGTGTTTCCATGTGTACGGAAACGGCGTGCGGAAACATTCTGTCTATGTCACTACTTGAAGGCGCTTTGACGTTTCAGTTGCCGTTTCCATTTCTGTATACATGAGAACCCAGCTTAATTTTACTGTGGTTTGTTCATACTTTTGGGTTTATTGAAAATGTTTTGAGCCGTCTGTGAGCTCTTTCGCCCCAAAACAGACCTACGGACATTGTTTACCTCCATGACCAAGTTTTCGCACCATGCTAACAGTGGTTTCGCGGAGCCTCCCGTGTCTCGCAGTGCAAATCGACCAATAGCGATTTTTTCCTATAGTATATACATACTCTCTGATGTTAGCAAACACCTAATGCTGTTGGTTCAGGAAATTCTGTGGCTCATACATTTAAGCAAGTTTGGCCGTCCTGTTATATGACAAAAATACAAGAAAGCCCATCTCTAATGAACAGACTCAAAAACCTTTGAACGGATCTTTCTGAAACTTGGCATAAAGAATTAAAATAATGGTTGCAGATGTTCGTAGCTGTATTAAAGCATTCAACTAAGCGCCACGGAGGATTAATGCGCATTCACGCAAATTGAATTATTAAATCGCGAGAGAGTTTAGGAGCTATGTTACGAACCCAGTAATGGGCCCTGTTCGACGTACAACGTCCGCTTCCGGCCGGACGGGAGTTTTATTGTAAAAAAATTTGTATAAAAAATGAGATAATTCTTTGTGCACTGTCAGCAAGATTTTACCTTCTCGCGACCTTCCAACTCCACTTTTTGCACAACTGAGAAATTCGAAGTTAAACACTAATTGCTGCTTTATATTATGACAAGGACTTTCAATACATCGGTACTGTGAAACAGCTTTGTAAGTGCCACAACGGGTTTTAAACAAGTGACAACGTATGCATTTGTAGTACGTCTTGTGCATAGTAAAAAGATCTGCTCTGCTTTGAGAACTCCACTTTTCACACCACTAAAGCCAACCTCAGCTTGCATGTGGACAAGTTTTATACTGGTCTTATAACTGACCAACCCCCGCAATCTGTAAACCAAGTGCCCGATCAACTTGCCGGCCCCATCTTGTTCTATTAAGTCTTCAAAAATGTGCTTAAACATTTCGCTCAATTGAGTGAAGGTCACAATTTATTATTATTATTATCATTATAATTATTATTTTTATTATTATTATTTATATCATTTTAGTTGCTATTGTTCTTTTTCTTCTTCTTCTTTTCTTTCTTCTTTCTTCTTGTCTTGTATCTTCATCATAATTTTTTTTTTGTTTTTTTATTTGTACCTTGTATACTTATTTAATACCATTTGGGAAATTTCCTTTAGTGTCATTGCAGCCCAGTTATAACTGTAGCAGACACGTGGACGCCACAGTGCAGCGCCGATCGGCGAGGTTGATTTTTTCGGGCCGGGTGTGGGGGCGTTTAGGGAGGGGAGGGGGGGGGGAGGCAGAGGTAGGGATAATTTTATTTCAATTTTGCCCAGGCAGCGACCTGTTCGGCCTGCTCTTCCTGACTTCCGACTCCCAAGGTATCTTTAACGTCCGCAACGTGCACACGGGCTGTCCGAGTTTTTCATCCTTATCCGAGAAGACTAGGTGCTTGATCCTACCCCAATAGGATCAAGGTCAGAAAAATATGACGTGCTTTCTCCACACTCAAACGCAAGCACCAACAGAAACAGATTGTCTCTAGTCTCTTAAAACCCAGACCCAGTTTTTCTTGCTGTTGTTGTTTTTTTTTCACTTTTTTAAGAAGTTATTTTCATTTCAATCTCCATTTTTTCTAAAATGTCTCTGTGCTTTTATATAATTACACCTCAA